>JPFM01000003.1:48358-115342 GCA_000733375.1 Paramecium sexaurelia | reverse complement strand
GTTTAAAATTACTCTAATGTATGTGCAAATTTATCTATATAAATTTAATCATATCAAATACTTTAGTTAAAAAGATGTATCAATCCTTCTGACATTCCGACAGCCAAATATTGATCATCTTGATCGTATCTCAAAGAAAATACATCCCCTCCATTTACATTTAATTATTATTATAACTTCAAATCCTTTTAATTCTTGTGGACACCAAACCTCTTTTTCTAAGATTAAATATATACTTAAATTCATATTTTTTAGGCTCAACAGATTAGTTAATTTAAATTTAATCTTCTGAATTTTATGCGCTTTACATTATTTATATATTTTTAAATAAATATACACTTAATAAAAATTAAAATATTACACTCTAACACGAAAGTGAAAAAGTACTATTAATTCTTTTTAAGACTTAATATCTTGTAATTAGGGTCACTCGAAAAGCCCAAAAGATCTTAATACTCTGCTTAACTATTTATATATTTGGAAATCTTGATATATTATTTACTTACATAATTTAATAAAGGCTAGGCCGAAGCATATAAAGAAAAAGAGGGGATTGAGTTATCTTGTTTTTCTTCATTTCAACATTTGCTGGATTCAATTTCATTATATTTTTATTACATTTAGAGAGCATAGAGGTCCATTTTTTTGTATGAAACTGTGCTTAAAAACTTAAGATGAAAACAGTTAAGCTTAATTTTCTAAGATTTGTTTTTGGCGAAATTCTTAAACAAATTTTTGGAAATATTCTAAGCTTAATTTACAATATTAGTTAGTGACCTCTAACTTATACTTTAATATCTATTTATAATTTACAAAATGCATTCATTTTAAACTTAATTCACAATTGTCACAAAGAAAAAAATTATAAAGAAATTCTAAGTTATAATTAGACGCGATTTAAAAATAAAATCCTGTATTGATTGCAAGTTAATCTTAATTGATTTTTTATTTAAACTTCAAGATTTTAAGATTTTGTTGCAAAAAATAACTATCTGTTGTTTAATATAAATTTATTCTTGATGGAAGCTTTTAGAATTAATTTTCCTTGCTAGAATTTCATTTTTAGATATTTTTGATTACTATCACTCCCCATTACACATCAAATTTTAAGTTATCAGACTCTCTAACACTACCTTTCTAATCCTCTCCCTCTCTTTGACGTTCACAAATTCTCCTAATTTTTAAGGAAAATTTTACAATTAAGTAATTATTGTCTTAATCGTTTGTATACTATTTTAAAATTTTCCTTAAGATTTATTATTCCATAAAATACAATAAATTTCTATTTTCAAATTTTAGTCGGAGTTTTGAACGTCATAATTCATTTAACTTAGTTCATAATCACGTTTTTCCATATTTTTCCTTTTAAGCAAAATCTTTTATCATAAATTAGAAATTTTAATAAAAATTCTACATTAGTAACGGAATTTTTAAATTAATTAATAATAATGAAATTTATATAAACTTATTTAGAGCATAGAGCAAACACTTTATTTTTTTAGGTTTTCAATTAAAATCAATCAGAATTTATATATACTATATAACTTTTTAAAGTCTGCTCTTAAACAAATACTTTCATACAGTATTTGATGCTTTGAAATTTTCAACAAAATATGATTTCCTATAAGAATCAAAGAGTTATAAATCATTCTAATAATTAAGTTAAGTTATCAATTAAAGACTATTTATTTAAATTCTGTTCTATCTAAATATTACTGGTAATTCATAGGCCACGTACTTTCAAATTGATTGATAACAATATTTTCCTTTGAATAGTTATTGTATAAGACATTGACTACTTCAGTACAAATACATAGTCTTAAGCCAATACCTGATTTGAACAACTGCACACTGTCAAAACATAAATTATGGAAAAGGAAGTTCTATTCATATGAAAATGTTCTTTTTTAGAGGGATTTCTTAACCTTGGGTTTTATTTAATTTATAGTTGAGCTGATAGAAATATATTATTATTTTATTAATTCATAATTATTTGTCTCCGTGTTTTCCAAACCTATTAAAATCTATTGGAGTATGACAAAGAGAACAAAATTTTAATGCTTAATTTTAAACTTCTTGATCAATCATTTTATGCTTGCAAGCTTTACAAGTATAAAATTTTTGCCCATATATTGATTTTCCAGAAGCTACGCAGACTCCAAAAATTGTTCCGCATTCTTTACAGAATAATTAACTAATTTATAATATTATTAATTACTATTCCGTTATTTTTTTGTTTGCGCAAGTTGGTTTAGGACATTAGATGGAATCACACAAAGCATCTTCTGGTGCATGTCTTAAAAAATTTATTTTGTTTCTTACTTTACAAAGATTTAAGCAGCTACAGATTAGTATCTCTCTCTTTCTTCTTCAGTGATGTTGTCTAAATTTTCTAATTTTACAAAGGCTCTGGCACATTCTTTGAATGATTTGTTATAGTAAGCTGCAAGAGCTAATAATGAATATATTCTTTTAGGATCCATATCTAATTCAAATTCACATAATCGTATTGCAGATTTTCTAAATTTAATAATATTATATGTATACAATGCGTATTTATAGTTTCCAGAATATAAATATTTCTATGTTAAGATATAAAAATGCCAAGCTTCTGCCTGCCTCCAAGGATTGTTTAGAACTTTATCTGCAGAATGATTTAAGTCATTTGTTACTAACTAATCTAAAGTATGGGCTATAGTATTGTTTTGAGCAGTCATGGTAACATCATATAATTTTTTTTTGTATAAATCAACTTCCAAAGCAGCCATAACAAATAATTTTTTAACTATTAATGGACTTTAATCACTTTTGATAAGATCCTCCCCAATTTATTAAAGTAAACGAGCTGCATCTGAATTATGATTGGCTTTTCTATATAATTCTGCTGCTTCTAATTTCATTCTTTATTCTAACAATTAAGCAGCATATTATTATAATAATCCTTCTATTTAGACAAAATTGTGTCTTTCAGCCAACTCTACTGCAAAATTCCAAGCATTTAGCAAAACTGCACAATCGATTGCTTTTTTAATGTCTCCTGCTTTCTCAAAACATTTTATTGCGCTCTTAGCCATTCCTAATAATTAGAATCTTTCACCCAAATCAAGTAATAATGCATTTCCTTCTTATAACTGATTTGCCAACTCTTCAAGTGTTTAATAATCTTCAATCATAAAAGAGGTTTCAATTAATTTTTCAACATTATTTGATAATTTGAACTATTATTAAGCTTTTTCCCACTCACCTTAATCACAAAACAGATTTCCCAATTTATTCTGTGTTTAAACTGATACTTCATCTGCTCCCACAAGATCTTTAGATAGAAATAAAACTCTTGAATAATCACCAATTTTCATTCTCATTTGAACAGCCAAATCCTTTCTTTCAATTTCTCGAAGTATTTTTTCTGCCTCATCAAATCTTTTCAAGAACACTAAAACTTCTGCTTTTTATTTTTCTTTTTCATCATAATCTAAGATTCTTTTAATAAATTATAATCCAGCATAATCTTCCAATTTTAAGTAACACTTTTCTGCTATAGAGAAATCTAATTCTTCTAGAGCCTTTTATGCTAAAAGATTCCACAAAGTATTAGACTATTTAATTCAGATAACAAAATTACCGGTTATTTTTCAATAGTATTAAACATCTCTTTAGGGGGAGTTTTATCAATAGACTCCTTTATTTCTTTAAATAATCTACTTTCGTATTAGACAATTAATTCATCAGCTCTTAATTAGCCATCTGGACTCAACATAATATCATCCAATAAAGCTCCTTTTACAGTAAGTTCTGAGAATCTAATTTAAAATAGAATATATACGAGCATAAAAATGCATCACAAGGGAGAGGATCATCAGCAGTAATATCCCTTACAAGATGAATTCTACCTTTTTCCATTACAGCAAATTAGAGGGGATCATTATCGGACCAAACAACCTACCAACATTCTTTTTTATCAAAATCTAGTACTCTTCCACCACTAGTAGATATATCTAATAATTGTAAAGTTCCCATGACATCGATAATTGATAATCTAGTAGAATTAGAATTGATATTAATAATATTTGCCCTGTTTTCAAGGAAAAATTTAGGTTCAACACTAATATATGGTAAAGTAAATTTAAGAATATTACCATTTATTCTTCCAATAAATAAATAATTTTCATTAGCTTATATGGCACATATTGTCTCTTCAGTCTATTTTTCTAAATTAAATGTATCTTTATCGTAAATAATTTAAGTGTCCGGGTTTTCATCAATAAACCAAGCCATTTCTTTACCAATTTTCCTTATACCAGTATTAGAACTACTATCAAAAGTAGTTAATCTTTAGACTTAATTTCTGTATTACCATAAATAAACGTAATCACTATTTGCAATTATGATGTGAGTTTTGGTCATACAACTATATTTTGGTTCAATTGATATGTATTTAGTATCTAATGGGCTACCAATAGAATTACAGAGTTCTAATTTCCAAGTTTCTTATTCTACAAGACTTATTAAGACACAAAAATCATTGGATCCTTTGATATCATGTAAACCTTTCATATATCTGATGGTTTTTAATTCCCTTTTAGTATCCCAGAAAATGATAGTGAATTCCATTCTATCCTATCTTTGATAAGCAAAGATGAGAGTTTCGGATTATGATAAATAAGACCATTTATAATCTAATTTGAAATTGGCGACATAAACAGTTGTGCCAACTCCCATAACTAATCTTAAACCATCCCCTTCAAAACTCAAACTATTTACTTTATCAGTGTTTGCAACTCTTAAAGTCTTGAGATGATCCCCCATATTTGAATAGAACTGAACAACTGCTCTTTATTCATCTTTCTCTTTGATACTTCCAGCAACTGCAAACATAGAACCATTAGGACTCCATCTGACAGATGTTATAATCATAACTGTGTCTATTAATATCGGTTACTCGTCCTTATCATTTTTCATTAATTAAACTCTACCACAAGTATAAGCAACCAATAAACCTGGAAGTGTTTCATCTGTATACATCTTCCCATACTCGTACCACTGAATAGCTGCTATCTATTAATTTGGAGTAAAGTAATTCTTTGGATCAACTAATCCCATTAAACAACTCATCTTTAATGAATTTAATTGATTCCCATTTTAGTCATGTATAATAACTTATCCATCAGCTGTTCCCAATATCATTAATTTTGAATCAGGTGACCATTCTATCAATCCTAAACGGTATTAATAATCTTTCCCCCATAATCTATTTCCCTCAACTGATCCTATAATCACTGCTCCATCTTCATAGATAATTCCTATCTTAAATCCATCAGGTGACCATTTCATATCAGTTACAGTTGATTTCTATCTATTGTTCACCATCTCTTCCATCCATTCATTCTATTTTTTTTGTAATTATATATTACTCCCAAATTAACCCACACTATTATCTAACCTTGATCATCGCAAGTAGTCAACTTCTGATATCTCTCATTCCAAATTATTATATTCACTTTCCCTTAATGCTATTCTAATGGCATCTCATATGGTAATTTTGCTTGCTATACACAATGAATTCTAAATATTACCTATCCTTAAATGCCCGCCTTTTAGTCATCCAATTTTATTATCTTCAACAACCCTTTCTTTTATCCTGATGGAGCATGTCTATTTTATCAATTTTATTTACTCTCCTCCAATTGCAATCCAACCCTCCTCTTAACTCCACCCTATACTATGCACTCTACCCTAATTTAGCATCCCTATCTTCTTTACTAAAAAAGAAAACATTTCTTAGAATATTGATATTTAAATTAATTACCATTAAATTGATAAATCAAATCTAACACTAATCGCTCAAAAGGATATCTTTAATCAATTCAATCTTCTCAAAAACTTAGATAAAATTCTACCTCTTCCTCAATTTAAAGGCAAAAATTTACTCTGAATTATAATATCTACAATTATATTTATTTTTTTTTAAATTCTTTATTTTATATTAGATAAGACATTATTCTTAAAAAAAAAAGTAAAATAAGTGAAATATTATTAAATCACAAAAACAACTTGTGAATTTTTATTTTGATTATTGAAATGATTCAAAATTTTAGTTAGCATATAAATTTTTTTTCAAATCTATAAATTGTCAAAAATATTATTTTTTATCTTATTAATCTATATTCTTAAAATTGAATGCTAGTTTAAAACAAAATTATTATTCTTTTGTTTCTTTATAATTTATAAAATTTTTAATCGTAACTGAATTAAAAAGAAATTCATCCTACTCTTATATATTGTAATTAGGCAGTCAAGTCTAACTCACTTAACTATAATGGATTAACTAATGGATGAACCCTTATTTTATTAAGCTACTTTCTGTAATTAGAAAAGCACTTAACAAGATGATAATGTCGCATTTTAAATTCATGAAGAACTTTGGAGCAGAAAATTATTTATTTAGTTCATAAAATATTAACAATTCAAATAAATATTTGGTCTTGATCTTGTGTCTTTTCATGGTAAAACTAAATCTTAATGATTTATACTCAAATAATATAAACAAAAATCATGTTAAAATTTCTACAGGACCTCTAATTCTTCTAAATATAATGAAGCTTTTAAGAATAATATTGTAGCTAAATAGTTTTGGAAATTATTGACTAAAAGTCCATAAATTTGACCAAAAAACACAATATATTATATGTGAAATATCAATTATCATCTTACTTTTATTTTAAACAACCAAATTGGATAATAAAACGAAACTTATATTAATTTATTAAGAGATTCTTATAAAAAACATCTAAGAACCCTATAAAGTTTAATAAATATTTTTGAGAAATTAATCTTGAATTTCAAGAATAGTTCAGAATTAAAAAGGATTGAAGCCTCTTAAAACTGTCTTTTTAGTTTGAAGATAAACAGGTAATTTTAGCATAAATTGCTAAAAATTAAAAATATATAATTATTTTATTAATTTGTTTAATATTCTATATTAATTATGCGGTGTATTACAAACTCAATATATTTAAATAAATTTATATAAAAATGTAATAAGAAGAACCCCTCCTTCAAAATAAGTATTCTAGAACTCCAGGGTTGTTATCTAGAATTTTATTTCTCTATGTGTTTCCTTTACTCAAGATGGCTAATAAAACTCCATTAGAATTCGACATGGTTAAGGATTTATAAATAGATGATTAAAGTGAATCATTGTTTAAAAGAATGAATTAAATATTCTAAATTTAAAAACATAGCCGATTTGCACTTTACAAATCTCTTTTTATAACATTTAAAAGTATTTTCCAAATAGTAACATAGATCAATTTTTTATAGTATTCATCATAATTTTATTTTGGAATGCTTCTTTAATGTATAATCCTATTATGATCCGTTAAACTCTTTCTTATATTGACTAATCCGAGCATACTATAGGCAGAAGCTTTTAATGGTTAGGAATAATAATACTTGTAAGATTCTTTAATGCAATATCCTATTAAAATAGTTTCTTTATGTTGGTAAAATGAATTATTTATAATTTCAGACAAAATTGTCATATGATTAGTTTACAGCAGTAAGTGTATTCATAATGAAGAAAACATTAAATGTGTCTTTTTAAAGCAATAAACAATACAAAACTGGTGAAATAATGAATATAATGCAAGTTGACTTATAAAGAATATTGAAATTGAATATAGCAATAGCTTAAGTTATATTTCTCCCACTATAAATTGGGATATCTTTTTATTTACTATTTGATTTTATAGGAGTTTCTTGCCTTGCAGGTTTAGGAATTATGATTTTAGGATTGATTACTAATTTTATTCTTGCAAGATGGAATTGGAAGTTATAAAAATAAGTAATGATTGCCAAGGATAAAAGAACAAAATAAGCTCATGAAATATTTTCTTAAATTAAATTTATTAAAGCAAATGCATTTGAAGAATATTTTAAGAATAAATTAATGAATTGTAGACAAAAAGAAATATCATCGATCCATAAAAAAAATATTGTGAGTGGTTTATTTACATTCGCATTTTTAATGACTCCTCAACTAACATTAAATTTGACATTAGCTGTTTATATTTGGCTATAAAATAATTTAACTCCATCAGAAACATTTTCAATAATTAGTTTATTTAGCATACTATAATAATCAGCAATAGGTTTACCAAATTATATAAATCAAATTATTGAAGCAAATATAAGTATAAATAGAATCTAAAACTTTTTATTGACAAATGAAATTATGAATGATTGTATATAAAATGTGAATGACATTCTTGGGGATTCATTAGAAATAGAAGGAACATTCTATTGGGATTAAGTAATTCCAAATAAAGAATCACCTAAAAGATCCACAGCTGTAGAACCAGAATGTTAAAAAATAGAACCTATTTTAAAAAGTATCAAATTAAAAATTGATATTGGTGAGTTTGTTACAATAATAGGAGAGTATAATAAAATTTATATTAATTAGTGTTGCCAGTGGGAAGAGTTCTTTAATAAGTGCAATATTAGGAGAAATGTTGTATAATGTTTCTAGATTGCCTCCAACCATAAAGATTAATGGAACCATTGCATATGTAAGCCAGAAAAGTTGGATTTAAAACTCAACTTTGAAAGATAATATATTATTTGGACTCCCTTATGATGAAAAACGATATAGAGATGCTTTAACATTTTCTTGCTTAGAATAAGATATTAAAATATTAGACAAAGGAGATTCTACTATGATAGGAGAAAAAGGAGTAAATTTAAGTGGAGGATAAAAAGCAAGAGTAAGTCTTGCCAGAGCACTATATAGTGATTCTGATATTTATTTATTGGACGATCTTATTAGTGCAGTTGATATGCATGTGGGTAAATTAATTATAGAAAAATGTCTTTGCGAGCACTTGAATGGCAAAACTATAGTTTTGATTACTCATGCTCTATATTCTTGTTAATATGCTGACAGAATTATTTTAATGGACAATGGATAAATAATTAAAGAAGGTTCAATCGATGATATTAAATAATGTGAAAAATTTGACTAAATTTATTAAAAATATTTTAAAGAATAAAAAAATGAAGATGAGGATGATGACGATGAAAAGTTAGAAATTCTGAAATTATAAAAAAAGAAAAAATCATCTAATTAATAATTTGATAACAACAAAATAGATTTAGTTGATGATTTGATGATTCTTGAAGACAGGAAAGTTGGAAGTGTATAAAAGGAAGTTTATAAAGAATATTATAATATGAGTGGTGGATTTCTATTCTTTATATTAAATTTGATTATTGTCATGACTCAAGTTGTAGCTAGATTTGGAGCACAAATATGGCTAGCTCATTGGTCTGGATAATAAGACTTGACTTATGATGAAAATTTACATAATTTAATGATTTTTTCATTCTTTTCTTTAAGTTTTGGATTTTTTGCCTTGATACGAATAATAACCCTTGCTAAAGAAAGCATTAATATTGCAAATAAAGTACACACTAGGATGATAGAGTAATTATTATTATAATCTATATAGATCCTTACTTTATGCACCATTATGCTAATTTTTTGAAAGAATACCTTTAGGAGTTTTAATGAATCGATTAACTAAAGATTAATCTGTTTTAGATTCAGAAATACTATGGACCATATCAGTCCTTTACATCAGTTGCTCAAATTTTATTGGTAATTGATTAATATATTATTTTTAGCTAGCACTCTAATTAATATTATTAGCAGTTCCTACTATATTATTCTACCAGTGATAATATTTTTATTTGCAGTTTTGAAAGTTTAAAGATTTTATATGGCAGCAAATAGGGAACTTTATAGATTGGAATCAATTAGTAAAAGTCCAATCTTAAGTTTCTTCTCTGAAACTGTTAATGGATTAAATGTAATTAGAGCTTTTAGGAAGTAAGAGTAATTTTTAGAAAAACACATTAAAAACATAGATTTAAATAGAAAAATATAAATAGCCTAACTATAAACAACTACATGGTTTTCGATGAATTTAACCTTCACAAGTTTTATAGTTAACATCTCTGCTATAGCATTTGTGTTGTTTTTTGGAAGTGACAATCCTGCATTAGCTGGTTTATTGATGACTGTAGCTACAGTAATTGATAATAGTTTGTAATCAGCAATTAACTGTATCACATAAGCTGAAACTTAATTTATTTCTTTCGAAAGATGTTTATCATTTGCTAAGGTTGAACATGAAAATGGGTACAAATAAAAAAAAGATTATATTTTAAATTGGCCTGAAGTTGGAGAGATTTAGATAGATTCTTTAGTTGTAAGGTATAGAGAAAATCTTACGCCAGCTTTAAAAGGTCTCAATGTTCTTATAAAGCCATAAGAAAAGATTGGGGTCGTCGGTAGAACAGGAGCTGGAAAATCAACTGTAACTTTATCTCTTTTAAGAATTCTTGAAGCTTCAAATGGTGTTATTAAAATTGATGGAGTGGACATTTCCACTTTAAATTTAAAATAGCTTCGAGAATCAATAACTATGATATTACAAGATTCAACACTATTTGAAGGAACTTTAAGAGAAAATCTAGATCCATTGCATTAACATTTAGATTAAAATCTAAATGATGTGGCCTTATAATGTTGTTTGGGAGATTTGTTGTTATAAAAGAAAGGCTTAGAAACTGAAATATCTGAAAATGGTGATAATTTAAGTGCTGGAGAGAAATAACTTATTTCTATAGCTAGAGCAGTGTTAAAATAGTCATAAATAATTTTGATTGATGAAGCAACAGCCAACATAGATATTGATACTGAATCAAAAATTTAATAGACAATTTAATCAGCCTTTAAAAAATGTACAGTAATAACGATTGCTCATAGGATTAATACTATTATGCATAGTGATAAGTATAAATATTTATATATATTAAGAATATTAGTAATTGATTAAGGAGAGGCAAAAGAATTTGATGAACCATAAAATTTATTAAATGACAAAAGTTCGATTTTTTATAGTTTGTATATACAAGGTAAAAAAAGTAACAAGATTTGATAAAGTATTTTAATTATAATAACTCAAAGTGTTTTTTAATTTCTTTTTATAAATTAATAGTATTTAAAAAAATATAAAAGTTATGCAAGCTACATGTTGTGCTGCAAAATAATTAGCAACTACAGAAATAATAAATGCTAGTCCTGAAGAATATAATCAAAAATGTCTTGATAACGAAAAACCTAAAGAAGCAAATCAATAAAATGAATAATTAGAACATGTGAAATTGATTGAGTAACATGCGAAATTGATTGAGTAATCTTCTCATGTTCAAGATGAGGAACCAATTTCAGGAAATCCACCGGATGTATATATCATCTAAATCATTAGGCTTCAAGAGAAAAATAACGACAATTAGAACTTAATCATGGGCCCACCGTTGAAGAGGCAAAACCATATTAAAAAGTGCCAGCAATAGAAAATGAAATGGTTGCTAAGACTTTAGAGAAACTTGGAGAATATATATATGATCCTTAATTGCTTAAAAACTTTTCGGATTGTATTGAATTGGAACCTTATGTATAACAATATATTGAATTAGTAATTTGAAAATGGAACTATTTATGTTGGATAATGGAAAAATCATTAAAGATGGGGAAGAGGAAAATAATACTGGTCCGATGGGTCAATTTATGAAGGGTTTTGGAGTAGTCACACTGCAAATGGAAAAGGCAGATTGATACATGCTGGTGGTGATGCTTACGTAATAATTTGATATAAATTTAGGAAGGAGACTGGGTAGATGATAGAGCCTAAGGCAAAGGAATTTATTATCATGTTGACGGAGCAAAGTATGAAGGGGATTGGTTAAAAGATTAATTATATGGTAATGGAACTGAAATTTGGCCAGATTAAACATAATATGTTGGGAGTTATGTTAATGGTAAGAAAGATGGAAGAGGTAAATTTAAATGGAGTAATGGGGCCACTTATGAAGGAGAATTTAGAGATAATAATATTGAAGGTATACTAACAATTGAAATCTATAGGATTTGGAGAATATATTTGGACAGATGGAAGAAAATATAAAGGATAATGGTAAAATAATAAGATGCATGGAAAAGGAGATTTTGATTGGCCAGATGGAAAGTAATATAAAGGTATTCTTTCTTTCTCATTTTAGGGGAATACATTGAAGATAAAAAAGAAGGATATGGAATCTTTAAATGGTCTGATGGAAAACAATATAAAGGCTATTGGAAAGACGGCAAATAACATGGAAAAGGTATTCTTGTAGATAAAGATTAAAAGGAAGTTGAAGCTGAATGGATTGAAGGAAAAAGGGTTAGACAAGATTGATTATGATTATATTATTATTGAATCTAATACTTTTTAACAACTACTCTAATATAATTTTACAAATATTCTTTAAATAATTTTATTTACTTAGACAAATTCATATATTTAAAAAAATAAATAATATTTCCCAAATAATTTTTAGGAATGAATCTAAGAATACATCATAGTCAATTTGTTATTTTAAAATTATAAAGATAAATTTTGCTTCATTATAACTATTTTTCTTTTTTCAAATTAAACTGTTGTAATCAAGTATCATCTCACTTTTTGTTCTTACGAATATAGTTTATTTGTAGATTTCTACCAATATAAATTGTGAAATTTTCAATAATATATTCAAAATCCATTTAATAATTTGATGCAATATATAGGCTGAAACAAAATCTCTTTTCAAATAAGATGGTTCTTCGTTCTTTGTTTGAATATTTATTCTAGTTTCAATTTTATATATGATGAAATAATATTTTTTTGTTAGAATTGTTAACTTTTTGAATAAATTTTAACAATTAATATTATTATCAAATATTAGTTGATTTCTTTACTCCTAATCTCGGCTTTTAGATTAATTAATATGGATCTGCTTATTTTTTATACACATCTATTGGCAAATCTCTTGGAAGAACTCTTGGCTCGGGGACTTCAACGGGTGGATATGACCTAGCTATTTCCATTTCATGTTTTGGATAAATATTAGTCTTAAATAAATTCTCATTCCAACCCCCTTATATTGATGGTGTTAAAGTTGTAATTTTTCTTCCAGCATGCCTAACACTTTATTGACCAACTATTTAATTTTATAAGTTTTATACATGAATTTCTCAATAATGCAATTCTATCTAATATTTCTTGATCTTCTTCCAAACCTTTTAAAGATATTTATTTCTAATATCCATTTACATATATTCCATTTAGATATGGATGAGTATTTTTTTTCATGTAAATTTGTAAGTTTATCTTAGGTTAATTTAACAATGGGTGCTCAACCAAAGTTGGTAAAAAGAGTCTGATTTTTGAGGAGCTTCCTCCATAATCACAATAAAATATTTGAAGGAACTTTAGTTAAAATATGCCTCTTGAACACATTTATTTTATTTTAATTTAATTTTAATATATATATTGGAAATAATTAAATAATTATCACAACAAAACTTCATTACTTTTTTTTTCTAAACTTTTCATTATCCTTTTATGATTCTCAAATTATTAATGTAAAGATTTTTCTATAATTTGATTATTCATCTTATTTATTAGAAAATATAGATCCCTTATTATCATTTTAATTTTTAAACTCTTTTAAAATAAATTAGAATTTTTCTAAACTAATAATAGCAACATCCTTATAAACTTAACTTTAAGATTATAGATTTAAGAGGAGTCATTTTTATTAAAAATACTATATATCTCAATTATGTTAAGTTCAATCTTAATCAAATACAATTTAATAATAATTATATTGTATTCAAATAATGATTAAAAATCAATCAATTATAATCTTTATTAAAAAATAACTGTATAAATACAATTTTTAAATAAGATACTTGAGTTTCATAACAAATAATAATAACAAATCAAGGTGTTGCCTTTTGTTTTGAAAAAGGAATTTCTATTTCATCTTCTGAAATTTATTAAGGTTTCTCTTTACTGTTACTAACTTGACTATTATCAACAATACATTTTTGAACAACTTCAAGTTTTTACGGACTTTTTGATACTCTGTTTACTATTTTGTTAATTTCTTTAGTGGTTAATCCTGTTTGTTATTTTAATCTTATTCTTAATTATTATTCTGATTTGATAATTTCTTTCTTTTCCTCTTCTTATTTATTACTTGAATGATATTCTGAACTCTTTGATTCATAAAATGCATAAAATTTCTAATATGTTAACTTGTCTATTTAGAGGGTTTTTAACAATTTTGTAGGTTTATGAAATATATGGCTTAATAACCCAAATAGGAAAACATTTGAAACATCTTAGAACCCAGTTTAAATCATTTCAGCACAATGATTAATAAATTTCATTCTCTTTTCAGCAACATTTAATTTGGTTACAGATGCAATATATGAATTTATACATAATTTCACAAACTCGTTAAAATTTTCTTCATTTTATGTTTATTATTGTGTTTAGGAGTAATCAATAATAAATTTCCAAAATTCTTCTTTTTTTAAATATTGATCATTTTCTAAGACTTTTTATAATGATTATGAAATAGAGGTTAGAATAGTAGGTTTTAAATCATTAAAGTATAAACTAGATTTCATAAGTTCAAATAAATAAGAGAGATATTATATACCGAATTCTTTATTTATTAGTATAGATGGACATTGATTCATGAGTTTTATGGAATTATTAAATAATTCCATTTAGATATTGCTAACTTGAGGTAGATTATCGATTAAAGTGTGACTTTTTTTCCTTTTGAAATCATTCTATTTTTCTTTTTCTAATTTAGTTTATCTAGTCAACTCTGCTAATACAAAATTATGAAAATGAATATATAATAATTGATAAGTTTAAGAAGATATGTTATATTATAAGTTTAATCTTTGTAATTTATAATTATTAGTATAAATTAGATTATTGATAACAAGTTATAAAATAGCAATATGATATTAATCTTTATTTTTGTTTTCTAAAATTTAAAAGCAGTAATTATAAAATAGATCGCGAATTTCTTTATAGTTTACTTCATGATCATTTTCTTAAGGTTTATTACAACTTAAAAGATTTCTAATCTAATTTTAAAGTGAGCTAGCTAATAAGTTTGCATTTATAATTAAGGTTTTTTCTTCTTTAATTTCAAAAATGAAACTAATAGGATTTAAAATTTATTTTGGAAAGACTAAATTTTATTTTATTAAACATTCTATTTTCTAAAGATTCAAAAAATTTAATTTTTCCTTATATACTTTTACACAATATTTTACTAATTCCTTTATACAATCTTTAATTTATTCTGAATCTTATAATTATTATTGATATAAAAACATCATTTTACAAATCTCATTTATTATAGATACATTCTGACTTTTTTGAAAAATCTTTTATACACTTATTAGAATTGCTTTCATATCTTTTAATGGTATTATTTTAGAATTCAAATTTTAATAAATATGTAAATAAGGCAGAAGTAAATTCTATTTTAAAATAATTTCAAATATATTACCTCATCAATCAAATCTATTGAAGACTTTGCTTTAGTAAAGAAATAATTAGTAAACTAATCTAAATATTGAGGATCTTCATCTTTATCTTCTAACCACCAAAATTTATTCTATTTATGTTAATATGCCAATATTGAAGCATAAAAATAAAAACCCATCATTTAAAATTATTCTTATTAATTTGATTCAAAAAATTAAGCATATTAATCTGGTGAGGAAACAAAAGGATGACTATGAACAAAGGAAAATATAAAATTTTAGCATTCTTCATAAGTTTATATTTCAAAAGGTGCATATGTTAAATAAAATTCTATAAGTTTAGTTACACTTTTAATTGGTTTCTCGAATAAATGCAATACATAGGATGATTCATACCTAACTCTTAGATTTTTTGCAAATAAAATTCTTATAAAGGCTTAACATGTTTTGGTTTTAAAAAAATTACTAACAACATTTGCATTTTTGGAGAATATCTAATAATAAATTATATTCGAAATTATACTTTTAAGAAATTAATTAACTTTAATTGTACACTTTCATTCGGATCAAATATTAAACTCATAACAGCCTCTTATTCTTCTTATAGAAAATCAATTATTGGCTATAATGATTTCTTACATTCAATTAATTATTTTAATATCTTTTCTAATTCATTTAAAGAACCTTCTCTACATTCATGATTTTCACTTAAAAACAAACAACCCAAATAACTATAGTAGGGATCTGTAGGAATATCAGGATTTAAAAATGAATGAAAAAGAATTTGGATCGTTTTTCTTTTTATTAAAGTTTAAACATCTTATGCTCTATTAGTAACCAAATATTCAAACATATTATTAATAAATTTAGTGGATTCTTTTAATTCCTATTCATTTTCTATTATTATACCATTATTATATACTTATAAATTGTAAGAAATGTGAAATTGAATTTATTACTAAATCTATCACTTCTAAAGCTGCTAATCTTGCAGTTCGAAATTTGGTTTAAGAGATTATGGTAAGCCAATTATATGTGTATTTGAAAAATAGCTCACATTAAAAGGGCAATTAGGTTTAAGTTGAAAATAATGTATCAAAAAACTACTTTAATACTTTATTATTTTCAATTTGTTAACATTATTATTCATCAATTAAATTGGACTAATTTTCAAGTTAAAGAGATTCTAATTTATTTATTATTTCTTCTAAATTGATATTGGCAAGACTTAATCCTTTCAAATATTAATTACAATAGTTCATTCCTACTAACCTCAGATAAAAACTAACAAAACTAAGTAAAACTCCTTATGGGCTTTCCACTAATAAATCTTCTAATTTTATTATCACACTTGATTACTCAATATCTGAATCATTCATACATTCTAAAATAAGTAAAATAATATACCATAAATGTCAATTTATTTGATTTCCTCTACTTATTGAAGTTCTGATTCCTTTTTATTTTAATTCTTTTAACCCTTTTTCATACTATTATTTTTAGCTTAAATAATAAATTTATTAATGCTATCCAAATGTTTACAAACCCTCTAAATTTAATTTTAAGGAACTCCAACTAATTTTCTTGTTGAATTTTTATTTTTCTTATAAACTTTTAGATTGTTATATTTATTTTCAAATATTTGATTTTACATAATGATTACCAAGAATAATAGAACAAATAGACAAAAAACATAAGATTCTGATTTTATAGATACTCTAATTATAATAGAAGATGATACTAATTATAAAGAAAATAATATTGAATAATAAAATAATCTAAAACTTAGAAATATAGAACTGTAATAACTTAGATAGAAAAATAATAAGTCTCCTACATAATTTACTTAAACATAATCATTAAATTAATCAAACAAAGAAAATAACTCTAAAAGAGGATCTTTGACTGATTTATATTCTAATTTACCGTTTTCTTAAACATATTTGCGACAAATCCAAAATATCAAAAAAAAAGAACCACCTAACTTAAAATTACATGAACTTTAATATATAAAAAGATATGAATCTTTGGAAAATTTAACAACAAATAGAAACTTATCAAAAATCTAAAATGTATACACCACTAGAAATTAAGAAAAAGGTTATTATAATTCACAATAAGTTTAAATTCAACAATTAATAAAAACAATAGGAAGTAGAAAATTGTGAATTATTGTATTAGATATATTAAAAAGTGAATTTCTTATTTATACAATTTGAATATAAATTTAATCTCTAAGAGAATCAAATTAGTATTAAAAACTAAAATCATTTTATAAATTACTCAATTCCTCTACATAATATACATAAATTTATTGTTTATAACTACATTTTTTAAACTGAATAATAGATTGGTGAGATAATAATTCAAGATTACATTTAATGGTAATTTATAATAAAGAAAAGAAGAATATTTAAATAACAATGCTTATTAATGTAAATTTAATTGATTTAAAAAAAGATATCACTCCAGCATTAATAATTAAATATATAGTTGTTTCATTGTTATTGTTATTTTTATTGTTATTGTTATCTAGTTTATAGTAAACAAAATCAATAAGATGAATTTTATGCAAGATTTAATATATTTAGTGTTTAATGTAATTATTAAGCAATTATATTTATAAAAGACTACAATATTAAATTTCAGTAATAAACATTTTTAATTTTTCAATAACAAAATTAGTTTATAAATTAAACTTAATTGATGTACAAAAAGTCCTCTTTGGTTAATTTAACCCCAATTTCTATTCTTAAATCTAAAAATTAATCAAAGAACAATTCATTTTGCCCATCAACTTTTTTAAATGATATTGATAGTTTTCCACAATAGTATGAAGAAGATTTAAAAAAATCCAAGGTTTTTGAATTAGAAATACCAAATGATTCTATACTTCCTAAAACTGTCAGAAGACGACTTGCATTAGGAAATTACATGATTAGCTATAAATCCAATTAGGTATTACCTAATTTATCAAATCTCTCATCCAATTCAAGGATGTAAAAAAAGTAGAGCTTGGATGAATTGTTTCAAATGTAAGGAGCTTTTACCCAAAAATAAAGTACAGAGCTTGAGCAAATAAACCGTAAAATTAAGTCAATCATCAACAGTAATAAGAGATAAGTTACTTTTTCAACATCTCATGTAATTGTTGATGAAGACGATAATACATAAATAGTATAAGACTTACCCACCAATAGAAGGTCTGTTCCTTAAAGAAAAACTCACATTAAACATAATTATACAGAAATTTGAATAAAGTAAAATGAAAAATATTATCATAAATATTATTTATATTTTGTCGATTATATGTATTTAAAACATCATCATATTCAATGAAAATAATGTATATAATAATGTTGAGATAAGTATATGTTGTTGTAAGTAACAATTAGATTAAATTTATAATATAATTAGTTTTTTAAGGAGGAAAAATAGGGAAGAAAGGTAGAAAGTTCTAGAAAAAGTAGAAAAAGCGTTTAAATTTCCTTCTTTCAGTAAGATGTTGATATTTTTTAAACAATTAAGACAATAATAAAATAAAAAAATTATGATGAATCTATAAGTTAATAATAATAATAAAACATGTGAAAGTCCCTAGTCAAAGCATTAACCATTACTTATTATTATTTTATTAACTTAAAATCCCAAATGAAGGGTTTCTATACTTTCAATTTATTAGTACTATATTTATTAAATATAATTTTATACATTCTTTGAAAAATAATTTATTTACTCAAGTTCTCAAGTTTTTTTGCAAAAGAGAAATTCAAATATAAATTCCAATTAATCATGATTTCACTATTTTACAATTCTTATTCTACTAGTAGTGACATTTTAATAGAGCAGATAATATTTAATTTATTATAGTTATCAACTAGAATTAAAATACGCAAAATCAAACAAAAGTTAGAAGAGAATAGATTTAAGCATTTTTTATCTTACTAGATATAAAAAATTTATGGTCTATAATAAGAATCATTTATTATAATTAAAAATAATACAAATAAAATTAAATATTTTCTCTTAAGTGTTAAGGGTACAGGTAGTAAATTTTATATATTGAATAAAAATGATTTTTATCATATATTTAGTAACAGTTTTAGAGATAAAATATAATTTGTTAAGAACTCACAAATAAAAAAGAGAACTAAATAAGGTGCATATTAGCTGTTTTAAATCTTAAAAATTTCTAAAATCTTTGTAATTGTTCTATTTCTTTAAGGTTATTAGATTATATAATTCTTATTGTAGATGTAAAACTTTGATCATCTGAATTATTTTAATGTTTTAATTAAATAATATTATGCTTTTTTATATAGATTTATTCTATAGTATATCTAATTTATGAAAATATAACTATTTTGAATTATTTGTCAGCGTGACATCTAAATTCTGATTAAAACTACTAAATAATAATTAATTATTTCTTATCTTAAATTTAAAAAGAGATACTTATTTTTAATAACTATTTTATTTAAAAAATGGGCAACTCTTAAAAACAAATTTCAGAGTTTGGTGCAATAGCTGTCAGGACAGAAAAACCATTTTATTTTGCAGGGGATCTAGTTAGAGGTAAATAAATTATAATAACTTTTAGGGAATATCTTTTTGAATATAAGTAAAGCAGGTTATTAAGGAAATATTGTACATTTAATGATTGTGGGTAAAGAAAAAACTGAGTGGGATGAAGGGAGTGGTGAGGATGTTAGACATTATGGAAAAAAATTAAAATTTTATGTATAATAAGTTCCAATCCATACATTCTAAAATTAAGTTGCATAAGTGGGATAATATGTTTTCCCTTTTCAATTTTAATTACACGCATATCTTCCTGGTTCCTTCTGTTAAAAACATGTGAGCTAATTTGGATCTATCTGCTACTAAGTAAAGGTGAAATTTTCGACAACATAACCTAACAAGCCTAGTATTAGAAACAAATAAGAATTTATAGTTAGAGAGCCTATTAAATAAATGGTTATTAGTCAACAGTAGGAAAGAATTTCTAACATAACAGTTTTTTGTTGTGTTAGCAAAGGGGTATATATTTAATAATAATAAATTTTTGAAAGCATACAAGAATTAAGAGCTTTTGTGATAAGAATCACTATTTACCTGGAGAGACAGCTTAATTGACCATAGAAATTAATAATTAAAATTGCAATTTGAATATCGAATATTTCGAAATAGAATTACAAAAAGTATTAATATTAAGAGATAATACATCTTCAATTTAAACACCAGAAATAATCTTAACATAAAGAATACCAGGAATTTAAGCAGGATAATAATAAGTTGGCAATTCAAGTAGAATTGTGTAATTAACATTGTTAAAGTAAAACAATCCTTAAATTGAATTAACTCCTACAACGAACGGAAAAATTGTCAATTAACAATATTATATAAGAGTTATTCCAAAATATGATGGTAAAATGTAATAACTATTTAAAGGTTGTATTTGTTGTTCGGATAAACCTGTAATATCTTTTCAAATAGTATTATTGTATAAGATTCCACCAAATTACTTTGAACCAATTCCTTAACCATCTGATTGGAATCCTTAAACATTTGAGCCTGTTTTAATAAATTTTGATCATCAATCCAATTAGAATGTATTAGATTATAGTGTGATGCCAAATTAACCATTTATTATGAAATGAAAATCAAATTTATAATCCAATAATATATTATATAAAAATTAATAATCTTATAACCTATTAGTAAAACATAAAATTTAAATTAATTATTAATTAATTTTCCTACTAAATTATGAAAAACAAAAATAAGAACCTAAAAGTGAAGTAAAAAAACTTATCTTAATCTAATACTTTTAACATTGACTTACAAAATGAGACTTTGAAAGATTTAAAACAAGAAGATTATTCTACAAAATTTTAATTAATACAATAAAGCAATCAAAATATGATGAACTTAAATGATTAAATGATTAAAAATGACTTAGAACCAATAGGTTTAATAAACTTAAGTTTAGAAAAAACTGTAAATATTTAAAGAATTAAATCTTGGATTGAAATTTATTTGGGATTAGAAGTCCAAATACTTAATTTATAATTAGCTTTATATTATGAAAATCATAATTTTTATATTATTGATATAGATCATAATCAAACCTACAAGCTGAGGAAAGATAAAAAAGATATAATTAATGTTGTTAGTATTTTCAAGGTATTAAAAGATGTAAAACCAACAAATATAAAATCTTTGATAGCAATAGTTGATTAAGATATTTTTGATCCTTTCTGTCCTGAAGCAAATATTGTAGGGAGAGCTGGATAGGGAAAAGTATGTGTGGTATAAGTTTAAAGCGAACCAGATGACTTTTACAGTACAATAGTTCATGAATTATTGCATACACTAGGATTTGGTCATTGTAAATTTGAAGATTGTCTCATGTATGCTAATATAAGTACAACCATGTAACTTTGTCAGAAACATTTACAATAGTTAAATAATATAAAGAATATAGATGAGTATAAAAGATACAAAGCTCTTCTAGAAATTTCAAGAAAAATTGGATTAAAAAATGAATGTAAAATATTAGAGAAATTAACACAATAAGAAAATGAAATTCCAATGAAAGAAACTCATAAATTAATAAAATTAGACTGAATGATTATATATTAATATAATTTTTATTAAAAAAAAATCAATTTATAATAAGTTACTGGAACATAGCTTGTTATATAAATTAATTATACACATTCATTTTCATGGCATCAATTTCTACTATAATTCAATATCTAACGGTTCAGATGAATCAGACCATCCTTCAGGCTTCATTTTTCTTTCAAAATATTATCTATTTATCTTAATAGTATCTCTGCCTTCATAGATGAGCCTGTCAGAAAATGTATTGTTAAAAATAAATTATTTCATACCAATGAGTTATAGGGTCTTATCAAACAAATCGAAATAATTGATCAAACACAATACTATTAATAAACATGGCATTAAAGCTGTAATACTTATTCCAAATATAGGTAATAATTCAATCTAAAATGATTAATTATAAAACATTATACATTTCCCATTGCATATCTAAATGCAGTCTCTTATTTTAATTTGATCATATTTAAGAAATTTTAACATAATGGAGCTCCAACTCTACTAAAATTAATTGTCGCAAACATTAAACTAGGAGCATCTGTTTAATGGTCTCCATAAAGTCCATAAAATCCTTAAATTCTAATTCTAAACAACCCATAATAAACACAAAATGCTATATAAAGTAAAGGTATGAAAGAAAAAAAGGAGATACTCATTAATCCATCTACATATCTCAAAGGTAAACCAAATATTGTAAATTAAGTTCCCATAAATATAGTAACTTCTGAAATCAATACAAGAATAGACAATATTCCAAAGGTTAAAGATATTACTATTTTAAATTAAGGTTTTACTACACAAAGCCAATACCATTCTAATTAATCCAACTATTATGCGAAGGTTCCTTCTCTTGGTTTTTTAAATGAGAATTAAATTTTTTTATCTTAAGAATTTAAAGCCTTAATAATATCTTCCATTTCATATGCCGATTTACAATTCTCCTTCCATTAAGCTTTTATTCTTTTATATTCTAGCGAATTTTTTCTTATTTCATAATATAAACTCATCATTTCTTCTACAGTTTCTGGAGCCTTATTTTTAAAGATAGCTCCAGTAATGGCCATAAGGATTTATGATTTACGTTTTTCCTCTTCTTTTGTTAAAATCTTATGCATATTTCTAGGTATTTTATTCAAACATTTATTTAAGTAAAACATCATATCATCATTTTCGAAACGTAAATCTTTAATTTTCAATACCTTCATTGATGTTTCCATTAATTTGTGATGAGCATCATCCTTCTCTCCATTTATACTTGCTGTTCTGAAATAAAGATATTTCAACTAGACATCTAATTGAGATGTCCTCATTTGTGCTTTTGGTATAATTACTAATCCGTAGCCCAATAATAAGATAATTAAGGCTACTCCAAATGAATTTGCCATACTCTTTAAAAATGTGCCTAAACCACACTGTTCAGCTTATCCTGTATAAAAAATTGCTAAAACAAACACTATTCCAACAACTGAAATTATTATATAAAACTTCATATTATTCTTGAGTGCTTTTTTTAATTTATCCTTTTCATTCAACTCAACTGATTCTTCATATTCTTACATTATTGGAATTACAGTCCAACACAAAAGGAAATTTGTCCAATATAGTATTTGATATGTCTATAACAATATAAATGTTTTTACTTCAGCTAAAGTCAAGTAATCATTTGATATACTTCCGATACTTTAATCTCTATATGTGATATAAATGTCAAAAGGTAAAAATAGTATCAACAAAAAATTAATTAACCAAGAAACTAAAGCCATTCCTTTAACATATATGCTAACATCTTTGCTACAATATTTTTGAATCAAATAGCCAACCAAGCAAGTTACTATCACTATTTCAAATATTAGTATTAAATACATTAATTTATATGCACAGTGATTTAAATTTAAGGACATTCTATGCTGGTGATCCTTAAAAAGATAATCAATTGATATAATTAATGAACACCTGTATTGAAGGTAATACTATCAAGTTTAAAAATAGAAAGCTATCATAGTGTTGCTGTTGTAAATTATGTGAAAGATTAAAATATATAAAAATAGCATGCTTGCACTTTTAAACCTTACAATGAAGAATTTTTAATGTTGAAATAATAATAGAAAAATGAAAACAATACTTAATAAACAGGAAATATAAAATAATATTCTAGACTAACTTTTGAGGCAAATGATGTTAAATTTCTAAGTTCCATAAAACAAGAGAATTAATTTTTATAAGGCTATGATGTTATTGCTATTAAACCTAAATCTGAGGCTATATATACCTAATTATGTACTACATTAACAGTAAATGGAATTTAATATTAAATAGTATTTTGATATTATTACTTTTGATTGTTTTGAGAAGCTCCCTTTTATCCCTAAGGCGAAAATAAATAAATTGCTTTTAGAGAAGAATATTATGTTTGAGATTAATTATGGTGATGCACTTTAGGATTCCGAAAAAAGAAAATACTTTCTTTCAAATGCATAAATTATTATTAACTCTACAAAAGGAAAAAATATCATACTATCCTCTGATACTAGTCATTGGCTCTATCACAGAAGCCCTTTCGATTTGATAACTTTGGGTCAAACAATAGGTCTAAAAAAGGAGTTTGCTCAATAGGCAATAGGATATAATGCTGAGATGGCAATTAAACATGGCAGTATTAGTCTATTAATCTAGTTCATAGAAGATTTTGTAAAGGAATTGTATTTGTAGCAGGTGAAAAAGATATCAATTATTTTGAAACAAAGAAGAAGGAAATCAAAGAGAAATAATAAGATAAGTTAAATAAGAAAATAAAACTATCTTAAGATAATTATGTTATTAAATAAAATGAATAGTGATCAACATAGTTGTGGAATAGTGTATTTCTGTATAATAATTATTTAAATAATTTATTTTTTTTTTGCATCATCAAACTAGATTTTCATGCCATCAAATATTTCAATAACAATAATATGTTGTTTCTGTATTAGAATATAAATCATATAAATAATATTATTAACTATCAAAACCCCATAATTAAATCAAATAAAATTAAATGGTTTTTGATATTCTGACTGTTATTTCTGTTTAAATTACGATCATAGAAAATTTTATAAGAAAGATGTATTAGTGTTTCTGTGATAAGATTTCATAATTGAAGAATATTAATTAAAAAAACACTTGTTTTTATAATTATAAAATTTGTTATTAAGCCCAATAATAGAATACAATAAGATATATGATGTAGTGGATAATACAGTTGAATAAGAATTGATGTGGAAATTATTCAATTAGATCGTCAACTTGGAGTTACAATAAAATTGATTATAAGCTGGTGAATTGAATGTGAAAGTAAAAATTAAGTAATAAATAGTAAAGAGAGTTCTCAAATATTTTTTTGAATAGTTAAAAAATTGATCCTTAATTATTTAATAGACGATTAAGAAATAAAATAATTTAAGGAGTAATCAATTAGAAAGTTTATAATAAGATATTTGGCTTTAATTAGAGGAATAAAAAGCAGTCGAAATACAGGACATAGATTTAGAATAGAATGGGAATTTAACCTAATTTTGATAAAATATGAATGTGTTATTAATAAATGTTCAATTATAGTTAATATGAAGAGGAAATTAATCATCCTCAATATCGAACTAGAGTGAGATATCAGTAAGTATTTAATCTAACAAAAGGGATACAGGAATCTAGCGTAATCTTAAAGGAGAATTGGAAGTGACATGCTTTTTGATGGCTGTAGAAATATAGCGTCTGGTTGCTGAGAATACAGAACTTAAAATTATGATAAAGTAGTAGAGTGATAGTGGGTTAGATAGGGTCAATTATGAGATGTAAATAAGAGATTTGATGGAAAAGCTACAATAGTTGCAGCAGTATATAATATATATAGGAAAAAGGGACAATTATTTGATAGGTAATGACAACGAGAGGCTGAGAAAACTTGTTAAAGACCTTGAAGTTTCACTATAACGATATGAAACTTAATTACGTGACTATGATCCTAATTGGAAAAAAGAATTAGAACAATAGAAAAAACAGCTAGTATAATTGTAAAAAAAAATAGGTGATGATGATGTTGGTATTTGATATAATTATTAACAAAAGATGATTTAAGGTCTTAATTGAACAGATTAAAAAAGAAGTTAGGTGATTATGAAAAACAGTTTGGTGGCAAGAGTCCGGAGGAATTATAAAGAATGTTGGATGATTTATAAAGAAAGGCAAAGTAATTTGATGATCTTCAAAACAAAATTGGAGGTATGGATCCAGAGACTTTAGCCAAAAAACTCAAAGAATTAGAAAAATTATAGAAATCTTTTGGTGGAAGTCCAGAAGATTTATTAAAAGTAAATTTGATAAAAAATCAATCTTTTAGGAATTGGAGAGATTAAAAAAAAAGGCTAAAGAAGCAGATGATTTAAAAAAAGAATTAGATAAACAGTAAAGAGAAAATGATAAATAGAAAAATGATTTAGGTGTTCTTGATGACTTAAAAGTAAATTTTATAATTTTTATTTATTTAGAAAAACGCATAAGATTTGTAAATGGAAAATGTGTTTTTAAATTAATAAATGAATGATTTAAAAAATAAATTAAGGGATGCTGAACAATTAAGAAATGAGTATGACTAATTAAAAGAGTTATTAAAAAAAAAAGATTAAGAAATAGCATATTTAAAAAATTAATTAGCTGATTAATAAAGATAATTATAAGATACATAAAGGTAATTGTAAGATTAATTACGATAATTGGGAGACTTATAATATAAAATAAGATAAGCAGAATAGGATAAATTAAATTTATAATCAGAATTAAATAATTGTTTGGATGAATTAGATTAAGCAGACGGATAAAAAGAAACTGCAACTCAATTAAAAGATGAGAATGAAAAATTAAATTAAGAAGTGGATTAATTAAATGAAGATAAAAATAAATTATAAAATGAAAATGACGATTTAAGAAATAGATTAAATGATTTAATGAGATAAATATAAGATAAAGATAATAAATTAAAAGATTTATAATAAGATCTAAATAAGAAGAATTCAGAATTAAAAGATTTAGGTAATAAGTTAAAGGAAGCCAATGATAAGATTGAATGGATTAAAAATGAATTTGGATTAACAGATGATGATTTAGATCCTAAAAAACGAAAATTAAATGGTAAAAATATAAAGGATAATATTTTATTCTAAAACATATAACCATCCAATTTATTATTGAACTTTCTATTATAATCAGCTGAAATTGAGAGATTAGGAATTATTATCGATAAATATTATAGTGAAAATGAATCCTTGTAAATTCAAGTTAAAACATATAAATAAAAAAATGAGTAAATTAGTTAATAATTACAATAATAGCTAATTTTACAATCTTAAATGACTTAAGATAATGAAATTGAAAAATTAAAAGAATATTATGAAAATAAAATAGTAATGTTAACTATGGAATTGAGTAGATTAAGAAAATAACAATCATCTTCTTCCTACTAATCAATACCTATCTCTCATAAATTATAACCTAGACCAGTCAGTCTTAATAATGGCGATTAACTTCTAAATTCTTAGATATTACCTAGAAGAGAAGAGGATTTATTAAGTTTAATTGTTTTGATGGGAGCAGAGTTATAAAATCTGAGAGATTAAAATAGTACATTGCTTTTGCAATAATAAGATAAAGATGTAATAAAAGGACTATTAACAACAAGTGCATATGATGGTCAATCTAAAACTTAATAAAAATCTTAATTTAATGAATACTAAGTAACTTATGAAAATTATTCTTAAAGAGATTCAAATAAAGTCTTAACAAGAAATTCATACTAAGATTTGTAAAATGGTAACACTTAAACAAATACTTAAATAAATAATCATTACAGAGCTAAAACATTAAATGACTCAAAGAATAACGAAGGGTAAAATTTAGATAGAATAATCTCTCAGTAAGGAGATAATGGTTCGCAAAGATCTTATTAATATCAAGCTTAAATTCCTTATAAATATGAATAGAGTTCATAATTAAGTGGAAGTGGCTTATTAAGAGTTGGAAAATATGAATCATCTAGATATGTAAATTGATGTATTCACATAAAATATTAAAATTAAAATTATAATAAGTTTTTATTTGATTCAAAATTTAATATAGAATTTTATCTTTCAACTTTGATCAATCTAAAAAGCTTTTATATTCATTTAACCGAAAAATTAAAGCTAGATGTTACTATCTAATTATATATTAAGTAAAATATGATAAATCTAATTTGAAGTTTAAGATTAAGTTTAGATATTTTTTTTCAAACATTCTAATATTTGGGGATCGAATTTTATTATAAATAAATGATTTGTTACTATTTAATCAAGTATTATTTAGATATTGAAATATTTGATATGAGATATATTATTGAATAAAATTTTATATTTTATTTTCTTAAAGATAATTTTTATATTTTCCAGTATAATAATCAATATAAACCAGTTTATTAAAATATATATGAAATCATCTTTTACTGAAAAATAGATAGACCTTGATTAAAAAGTTTAAAGATATAAATTACATAAAAAAAGTGCTTGTTGATATTGATTAGTATAACAATTTTATATTTTTATTTGGAATAAAATAAAATAAAATTAGATTTTATAATCATAGTGGTATTATTTATTTCAGTATATATATATCTTTATGAAGATATATATCCCAATATGATAATTCTTAAGAATGATCAAAATCGATTTCTTCATATAATCTCATAATTTACAACAATATTTATACTTAGTAATTAAATTGCTTTTATCTTTATATGTTTTGAGTAAATCTACTTTCTTAATAGTTTAATTAACTTAATTTTCATCAAACCATTTTTTTAATTGACTTGACTCGAAACCATATTTATCAGCTAGAATTTTTCCAGCTCTATTGTATTCAATCCAATCATCATGTTATAATATTTCAAAGAGTTCATTTTTATCTACACTTAAAAATTTGATTTAATCGAATTAAAAGAAATTTAATCTCTTTCTATTAGGATTAGGAAATATCTATTAAAATATTGTTTCTGAAGTGATTTGTTATTTTTCAATGTTATCCCATAAATCTGGACATGTTAATTTTTATCTAAAGTTTTTAGGGGAAATAGCTTTCCTTGGAGATTTAATAGTATTTTCTTTATTTTGTTTTTTTAATGTGGAATTAGCATTTATCTTCAAATTAGTTTTTTTCATAACGATTAGTTTAAAAATAAAAATATTTCTAGATTATAAAAATTGATACATATTTTATGAATTATATATATCGAAAGTAAATCAATTGAACTTTTTTAAATAATTCTATAACTCTTAAAAACATAAAATTTTGTAATTATTTCAATTTTAAATATAATAATAATAATTAAGATGGATAATAATGAAATATATGAATCAATATTTAGGAATAAGGTAGAATACAAAAAAGAAAATGGAAAAAAGTTTGTAAATGAATATGAACTACTTGATGATTTAGGCGAAGGATCGTTTGGAAAGGTAAAAAGAGTGACTAGATATTATAAAGAAACAGAAGATTCTTTAGAATTAAGTAAAAGTGATTATGCGATGAAAATCTTTCATAAAACAGTTTTAGCTCATTAAAGAACTTGTTTCTATGATAGTAATTCAAATGATCCTAAAATGACCAATTTATTAGAGTTTGCTGATAATGAGATAAATATTCACAAATATCTCAATCATCCAAATATTTGTAAATTGTACGAAATAATTGATGACGAAGATGATCCATAATAAAAAATATATTTAATAATGTAATTAGGCGATTTAGGATGTTTAATGAGATTTTGTGAGATGACATTCAAATATATAAGAAATTAATCAATTCTTGATTATTTGAAATTGAATTTCATTTAAGCAGCAAAACTACTATTCAAATAAATTGCATAAGCAATAAAATATTTACATGAAAACAACATAGTCAATAGAGATATAAAAATAGATAATATTATATGTTCTACTTTATATCCTGTAAATGAATGTTGTAAATTGATTGACTTTTCAACTTCAAGAATAGCTGAAAAAGATAGTATATTTTTTGATTGCGCAGGCACTCCAGGGTTTAGAGCACCTGAAGTTTAATTTTGTTTAAATGATGGTTATTCGCCATTTAAACTTGATATTTGGTCATTCGGAATTTGCTTATATGTTTACACACATGAAAAAGTATTGATTTTAGCCATTTAATTAGTTACCTTTTTGGGGAGAAGGAGATTTGGAGACAGATTTATTAGCAAGAGATTAACCATTATAGTTTGACATATAGGATGAGTTACTTGTAAATCTTATAAATAGTTGTTGTGCAAAAAAGCCATCAGATAGACCCACAATATAAGAAATATTAGACCATGAATGGTTTAAATGAAAAATTTATTTTTAATATGAATTTATAGTTAAATATATAGCAAGAAGTTGCTAGATTTGCAGATATTAATCATATATATGAGACGGTACAGAAGAAAGGATACTTAGTTAAGATTACAAAAGAATTTGAGGAGATTTTTATGAATGAAATAAATTTTGCGCAACAAAGTATATTTAATGTCAATTGAAAGGATTAAGAGAAGTTATCAGTGTAATGGAAAAATAAGGATAAAAGATTGAATATAATTCATAATTGTAAAGAAATCTTTAAATATTCAAATCCAACTTTGATGTAATAGTTACAGCTATGATGAATTAAATTTGGAATAGACTCTTAATTGAGTAAAATGTTTTAATTATGGATTAACAGTCATAGATATTTAATATGGATACATCTCAAAATGTTAAAAGAATTAATGATCTTACAAAATAATCTGTTTCTGATTTTAAAAAATTAGCGTCTAATCAATCAATTTGTAGCAGATCTCCTAGCAAAATGTCATCAAAAGTTATTCCTTTAAGTGAAATGTCATATTAATCAAATGGCTCACCAACCACATTTCCAAAGGCTAGAAGATAATTAGATAATAGTCTAACTACAAGTTCTCCTGGAGTGGGAAAGTATAAACTGGATTAGAGTTTGAAATGTAATAATAAGTTGATATATAATATATAGTGATAAGAGAGTCTTCTCCAAACGCAACAATTGGAAGAGCTCCAAAGATAAGTTGGATAGATGAAAAAGTTAAAAATGAAGACTCTTAATCACCTGGTCCTATATATAATCCTGTTAAAACCTTTTGTTCTAAAAAAATAAAATGATTATATAGATCATCCCCAATATTCCGTTAAAATTTATGAATTTTCCTCAAGTTCATTCACTTTTTGATCTGTTTGATATGGATCGCAATTTTCAAAATATTCAAACATATCAGAAATTTTAACTTGAATATCTCTTCCTAACTCAGTCGATCCACATATATATAAAACACCATCCATACTGAAATGTTAATATAATTGATTAATAACAATTAATTCTGTGACATACTGTTTTGGTTCCTTTCTTGAATATGCTACCTTTAATTCACTCAAAGTTCCTGAATTTAAATATGATTAAAGTTCTTCCTTACATAAAAATTCAGATTCAGTTCTACATCCATAATATAATTTCATTTCTCCTTGAAATGGACAACTGTCAAATAAATTATTTTCTAAAAAGTAATCTCTTTCTTATATTATTGCTCTGAGCGGTGCTAATCCAGCTCCAATACCAATTAAAATTATAGGTAAGTTTGATTTTTTAGGAAATTTAAATTTAGATGGTTAAATGTATCCTTTTATAATATCTCCTTTTTTTAATGTTCTAAAAAATTAACTACAAAGACCCAATCTCTCTTAATTTAATATAAGTTGACTAGCCATTATATGAATATTTTTTGGATATTTTTTATTACTTGAAGATATTGTAAAGTATCTTGGTTATATTAAGGGACATATTTCAATTACTTTTTCTAAGGATAAATTATTTATTTGATATTTTTTTATTAAATTTAACAAATTCTGTTTTTATATTTAAAACAACTTTTGAAAATCATCTCTTCCTTCGAATGATGCTAGATAGAGAAGTTCATCTTATAAATTTTTTTAGCTTATCACATTTGAAAGCTCTATTAATTATTTTTTAGTAATCAATCCTGAAAAATCGCAAAATCTCATATATATACTGTTTAATTTACCTTTTTAAATATGTATATATTGAAATAGGATTAGGAAATGGTTATTTCTAGGAAGAAATAATTTTAAACCTAGTATTTTTATCAAGTTTAAGCAAATTACAAAATTCATCAATGTCAGAACTAAATAAATTGAAAAAAACAAATAAATACTCAGAGTTTTATGGATATATTACAATATTGTAAGCAGTTCTATATTCAATATCTTCATTAGAAAGATCTAAAAATAATGTAGAATTGCCTCTAGTAGGTTTCTATTTTAATTCTTTAATCTCTTGAACTATAAAATTGGTACTATTTATATATTTTTATGCTAAAAAATCAAGATTCTCTCCTTGATCATTCTCCTATTCTTTTGTGACTTTTATTTTAATATTTGAATAATCTAATTAACCTTATTCACAAGTATAGAGAGGAAACTATAATTATAATGTCTATTCAACTCCAGAACGAACCCATTACTCATAATCATTTTCAGTTGAATCTTTGGCAGCATCACCTTTACCCAAATTGCATAATCTTTTAGCACCTAATTACTGAAGTCTTTTGTCCAGTCTTATTCCAAATTCACAATAATGTTAATGATTTGTACTACCTAATGCAAATATTAAATAATTCATTCCTTGGAATTCATTTTTTATTCTTTCCTCTGAAAATATCCATTAATTAAAATTCTCTGTATCAGCTGGACATGATCCCATTCCATAGGTTGATACAAAAAAAACATTTAATTTGGAAGATGTGATTTCATTTGGGTTATATTCACTTAAATTGATAACTTACTATTCAATAGATTTATTACTTTTAGGTATAAATTTAAGATTTCTTGCCTCATTAGCAAATTAAAAGGCTAATCTACTCGAATTACCAGTTGTGGTGCCATAATATATGTAAATTAAACCTCTTGTTTCTAATTAACTTGCAGATGATGTACCACATCCCATTAGTATTTATAACTTATTTCAAATGTCAATTATATTTTTTATATTATTTTTTATTTAGAATGACATTGTTATTATATTAATATAATTTTAACGTAATTTAATGAAAACTCTTGTTCTTTAATACCCTAAATAAAAAACTATGTATAACCCAAGTAAACCTGCTGTTAAAATTGATACTAATAATCAATTCTTATAAACTAATGATCTAAAAGTATTAAACGAGAAAAGTTTAAATGTAGTAGATAGATTATATTAATAAGAAGAAAAGAAGAGAAATAAAATTGAATAACTAAAACAAGAAAAGGAAAGGTCTTTAACGCCAACTCGAATTTCATTTATAAATAAAAAATCTTAATAAATTCTTGATACGAAGAATCTCAAACCATTTTTAGAGCGATAAAATGAATTAGTTCAAGAGAAAAAGATGAGGATGGAATTGTAAAAGATATTGGCTACTCAAGAATAAGAAGAAATTGAATCAAATAAAATACTACCATCACGATCATATTCCTAATTTATTAAAGATTCAGAAGATTGGGTTTAATATAAAGAGTTAAAGAAATAGCAATTAGCAGATGAAATTTAAATCTAAAATGAATAATCCTTTAGACCTTTAATAAATCCTAAATCTGTTGAAATGGCAGAAAAAAAAATGAAAAAAAGTGGACTCTATTTAGTTGATTAAGTAGATCGATTAGCTATGCCTATTCGTCAAAGCTTTACTTTTTAAAAAGAGAATTATAGTTTTTCTCCTTGCATTAACACGAAATCTAGATAGTTAGCTAATAAATATAAGTATTAAAGAAGTTAATCTCCTTGGAATAAGTATTGAATAATTATACTTTGAATTCATATTTTATATTTATAATTAATACAAAATAAAAGATGGTTTTTTCTAAGTCTAATTTTGTTCATTAAATAGTGGATAATTTTAAATAGAAATCATGAACGATAAAAATTAGGATAATTCAAGAGACTCCTTAGAATCCTTGTTTGAAAAATACGAGAATAAATCAAATCCTTTAGATGGGATTGAATTGAAGATGTAATTTGATTAAGATTCATTTTCATCGAACTCATCTAGTTAACATTCTTAAGTTAGTCCAGAATAAACTAATAATTCTTAAATTTCTATTTAGGAAATAACTTAATGCAAAAAAGAAAAAAAACTAACATTTTAGCCTGAACTAATTGAATTAAAACATCCTAATATTTGTGAAATAAATCATAAGGTAAATGTTTAGTAGAAAACAAAATCAAAATCATTAGAAGAGATCAATAGACTATTAAACTTATAGAGAGATAGTTCATCGAAATTAAATTAAAGTAAAATATTAGATAAGAAAAAATAATAACTTTTATAACCTTAGCAAAAGCAAATAATGAATCCTAAATTATTGTAGATAAATAGTTATACGATAAGTTCTTCAAAGCCTAAGATTGAAAAAATTCGTTAAATTCCTTCAAATCCATCTAATTCATCTAAAAGTGTAGTTAAAATGAAAATTATGAAAGAATCTAAAAAATCAACTAGTATTGAAAAAGTTTAATAACAATGTCCTATTCTAAAGAAAACAAACAATTAATTAACTTAAGATTAGAAGACATTTTAAGGTATGTTTTAGGAAAAATGCGGGATTTTCGCTGTCACAGGTAAACCAATATTTGAGTTCAATTCATTGATTAAATTCTTATTTTTAAAAGATTATAGTAAAGAAACTGAAAATGAGACTTACAATTAGATACCTAAAAAGTTTAGATCAGACATAGAATATAGTAAAATATTTGAGTACTTATTTTTAAATGAATGCTTTCATTAAATAAAGTCAGAATTATAAAGAATTAATAAATAAAAATTTAGACGAATTCAAATAAAATAGGACGATGTTGAAATAGATAAAGATGGATTAATATTTTAAATAAGATAACATTAATAAAATCCAAAAGAAAAAAATAGAGATAAAAATAATGAAAAACAAAGAGATAGAAATAATGAAAGTGAGAAAAAGTAATAGAATATAAGTGACGAAAGTGAACACAAAGAAGAGAGTATATGTGATTTAACATCTTTAAAGAATTATATTGTTATTATAAGCAATAAATTTTAATTTAATCCTGCTAAAATAAATAAGTAATTTTATATTATTAATAGTAGAATTAAAGAAAAAAGATAACTATTTTTTGGAATGCTCATCGAACCTTAAACACATCAATATGTAAATTAAATTAAAATTTAAACTTTTGTTCCTCGTGATCAATTATATACAAATTGGATTTCAGTATACTTATTCCCATTTATGAAAATAACAACTTAAATAAGGTATAAAATAATAATTTATTTTAGAGAATATTTGATGATTAATAAAATTACCTAAACTCCATTATATCATTTAATATTGGACCCAAGATCATAATAAAATTTGATAGGTTCAGATAAAGATAAAATTTGGAATGTAAATTCATAAAATATAATTTAAAATGGCAAACTAATGGATCCATTTTTCTAATACATCAATTCTCATTTTAATTTTTCATAAGCAACTGCAATAAAACAATTAATTTTATAAGAGAGAGGTATTTGTTTATTATAGGGACCTCCTGGAACAGGAAAGACCCATACATTAATTGGACTATTATCTGGAATATATGAATATATGAAAATAACGAATAAATTTCCAAAGAAGAAGATTTTAATTTGCGCTCCATCTAATGCAGCGATAGACGAGATAATATTTAGAATATTATAAGGAGGATTATTTGATAATGAAGGTAGATCAAGAACAGTAAAATTAGTTAGATTAGGTGTTTTAGATGAAGAAAATGATAAAAGCGAAATAATTAAATAAGTCTCATTAGAGGATGTTGCTTAATATTAATTGTTTAATAAAAACTAATTTAAATCAAATTCAGATTAAAAAACTACAGGAGAATTGAGAATTGAGTTGAGTAAAACAATTCAAGCAATAAAAAAAATAAAAGAAAATGAAAAATATGATGAATAAGCGAAAAAATAATTAAATGAATTATGGGGGAAAAGAACTTAATTGATGCAATATTTAGAATAAGTTAGAACAAATAAAAGAAATTAAAAAGAAAATTATGTAATATTTTGTGAAAAGATTATAAGTGAAGCAGAAATCATATGTTCAACTCTTAGTACAGCTGGAACTGATAAATTAAGTAAATTTATTGATTCGTTTGAAATGTTGATTGTTGATGAAGCAGCATAATGCACTGAGCCATCAAATAATATTCCATTAAGACTAGGAATGAGAAAAATGATATTGATTGGCGATCCTAAGTAATTACCAGCTACAACATTCTCTTCGGTTTCATAGATTACTCATTATAATAGAAGTTTATTTGAAAGAATTTTAGATAATGATTTTAAACCATTCTTTTTAGATATGCAATATAGAATGCATCCTTAAATAAGAGAATTTCCGTCTTTACATTTTTATGACAACAAACTTATTGATCATATCTCTGTTTATGAAAGAATAATACCAAACAATTTCTTTAATTAAAGAGTTCTATTTATTGACGTTGAAAGCGAAGAAACTAAAGATGACAAATCATACTAAAATTAAACTGAATGTAATATGATTGTTGAAGTCCTAAAAAATATTAAAAACATATATCCAACTTAAAGTCTTGGAGTTATCTGTGCATACAAAGCACAAGTTAGATTGATTAAAAGTGAAATCAAAAGATAATTAGGTGATTTTATGGATGATATTTAAATTAACACAGTAGATTCATTCTAAGGATAAGAAAGAGATATTATTTTATTTTCTTGTGTTAGATCCTCCTCATCTGGAAATATTGGATTTCTTTAAGATGGTAGAAGAGTTAATGTAGCATTAACTAGAGCAAAAAATGCTTTATTTATTTTTGGAAATGCAATTACAGTAATATGTCTCATTTATTATTTTAGTTAGGATAATGTTAATTATGGAAGAATTTGCTATTAAATCTACATAACAGAAAGCTTTATAGATATATAAGTAAAAACGATTTCTTTTCATTTAAAATATTAGCCGAAGATTTGTGGTTTGATAGATAAAGAAAAATTAATCAATAGCTCTTAACACTTTTTAATGATAAAGATCTAATTCTTTAAGAAGAAATCAAAAGCAATGATTAAAATAAAGATATATAATCGTTCAAAGATAAAGAAGAAATAAAGGAATCAAATCTTCATAGAAAAACTACACCATTTATCCTACCATAAATTTAAATTCCTACCAATACTAACAACACTAATAACTATAATAACAATAATAACAATAATAGCAATAATCACAATAATCACAATAATCACAATAATCACACTAATAACAATAATTACACTAATAACAATAATCACACTAATAGCTCATCTCATAAATTTAAAAAATACCATAAATAAGAAAATTAGCACAATAAATAGCATTATCACAAAGAAAAAAGTTATACAAAAAGTAGAAATAAATAATATAAACTAACAGAAAAGAATGAAAAAATAATTCATCATTCTTATAAAAAACATTATTGAATTTCCCTAATTAAATGAAAATCATTTTTATTTGATAAATAAAATTAATTAATAATCAAATTTTTATTATATTTTTAATAAACTTTTTAACTTACTTTTTATTATAGATAAATTTAATATAATTTTTTTTTTAAATTAAGGCAGATACAATTTATTCATCTTTCTAATTTCTTAATTAATCAATTCTACTTTATGTTATAAGTTAAATATCGATATTTTAGAAGGCCTTTTTTTCTAATAAATATTTTATGCATTATTGGTATGCTAATATTTAGAATGAATATTATGGTATTTGATGAAAAGGAATTTAGTTAATTTAAAATAATAAATTAAATAATGAGATTAATTTCAATAGATTTGAATTTTTAAAGATTTAACAATAATAATTGAAATAATAATAAATGAATATTTAAGCTAAAGACCCGTTATTTTAGAGTGTTATAACTAGGACAAAGTAGAATAGACACAAAAAGTATAATTTTAAAGAATAGATTGTTAATTAACAGATATAGATTCTTTTCCTATTCTATAGAAACCAATCTGTAGTTGATCTCATTATAAAATGATTTATAAAAACGATCTTGGTTTTAGATTAGGATATATATTTCAGAACAAAAATTAACACATTCAAATATAAAATGAGTCAATTATGTCTTAATAATGTAATCTTAGTAGATTTGCAACCATATTGTGGTGAAAATTAGGGTCGGATAAAAAAATAGTAATTTATAGCTAAAAACTTAATAAATTCTAAGAAATTAGATAACAAGACGAATGAAGATTATCTAATTATATATGATTTAAGAAATAACTAATTGTTGATTATTTATAATCTCATTCGCCATGTAATCCTATGCATTTGCTGAAAATGCATTCAAAGACATTCAAAGCAGTTCCCTACTTCTCTAAGCATTCATATCCCTATTTTATTAATATAAATGTACAGCAGTGTAATTTAATGGATCTCTTTCTTAAACTTTCATGCATTTTTTCAGTTATTTCACGCAACCTGTTGAGTTGTCACAAGTGTCAAATTCATCTTTGCATACTTCTTATAGACATTATAAAACAGCATCAGGCTAATGGTGTCTTTTTGCCAAGGCTATCAAGATGATTGCTAAGAAAAGTAAATATTTCATGATGAAAATTTTTGAGATATTTAAAATATTGTATATTTTAATTTAAGTAAAATTTATTGAGTTAAAAATAGAACATAAAAGAAACTTTTAATTAATATTATAAACAATATTTTAAGATTAACAGTTAATATCCAAAGATCTTTAATGAATTTAGAATTACCAGATAGTTATAAGGATAATTTTAATAAATGGCAAACGTTTATAAGAATTAATTATCATTAATTAAATATAATACATTATAGCATATAAAATTTCATTAAATAGATTTCATATATCTTATTATGAATTATAGATTTAATGATATTGGTTAAATTGTGAAATAAAAGTTAGAAATGTTAATTGCTTTAAAACATAATACATAATTCAATAAAATCAACCAGAATAGAGAGTTTAGCTCCTTTATTCTTGCTTTTTAATAATTTATTTCTATTGCTATTGTGTAGTTTATGTTTTTCTATGTTTTGGAGCACATTCTAAAATAACAATACTATCTTCAGTTAAACTACCTTCATCGCCATCAGCCTAACATTATAAAGTAACTTGAATATCATTAAATAATGCGCCATTGATTGATTCATAATCTTATAAGAAAGAAGAGACTGGAATTAATTTAGATTTATTAGCCATTTATTTTAAAAATGGAATCAATTTTAGAAGACATTCATCTTCATCAGAATCTAAAAAGGATGGTATTAATAAACCATTATCTGGTTACATATCAAATGCATTAGGATTATTCTATAATTAAAATAAAATTAGACTATTACATCAATGAATATTAACTAATCTAATGGTCTTTCTAATAAGTTTAAGTCTTTTAAACAAACTCCATTTACAAATTTACAACTTGATCTTGCAAAATAATCAGAAATATGTCTATCAACATCTATGTATTACAGAACTTTATCACAATAAGATTCATATCCAGCAGTAAATACTATAATTTCATAATAAACACTCATTTATTCTAGAAACTCTCTAAGATATGGTCTTTTACACAAATACACAGTATAAAGAATTCCTCTATGCCATACGTCTAAAATTGTTTCATAATGAAAATTTGGGTTTTCTTTAAATTCACAGTGCACTAATGTTTCATCTAAATCTAAAACCAGTGTTTTTTTTCTTCTTATTTGGCTATTCTAAGTAGATAGCTAAAAAGATGAATCCTCTCCATCGAATTTTTATTTGATGTTTTTATAGCATCTTTTAATGCATTTTAAACAATTCATTTTAATTACATAATTTTATAAATCAAGCTTCTTATTATTATTATAAAAAGTATATATATAACAATTATAGATTATTTAAAAACACTCCTTCAAACAAAATTATGATAATTTTTCTACTATCCTAGCTAAAATATTGGTCATTATAGTAAAATATTTAATTATTAATAGACAAAAATTATATTCAAATATGTTAAAAAATATTGCAAACTAAACTTGTCAAGGGATATTTAAATAGAAATAAAATTTATCTCTTAAATTAAGAATTTTAGAAATCAAAATTTACAAAAACTCTTGTCAAAAGCCAAATTAATCATATTTTAATAAAATTTATATAAGATTTTTCAAATATCAATTGAATAATTGAGATTGAATATTAATATTTTATTTTATCAAATATAAAAGGAACTTGGAAATACTTTGAACAATTTTTTAAATTATTTTAATAATATATAAGATTAGAAGCTTAAATTAAGATTTAAATAGTTGGATTGTTGTGGATAATTGAAATCTAGGGTTCGAACATAAGGTTAAAGCATATTGATTAGAACTTCGCTTTATAGAGTTATATCAATAACTTATAATATAAATATATAAATTAATTAAGAAATAGAATTAGCAAATATTTCATATTTAATAGTCAACAAAAAATAATTAAATATAAGCCTTATTAATCAAATTGAATCTAAAACCATTACTTATTAACATGATTGAATTCAAATAAAAGTTATTTAAATTAAGAATAGATAATCTTAAAAGCATTAAATAAGAATAATTAATTTTTAAAGTGGAATTCCTTATTGAAACACTAATTTAAGTTTTAATTAGAATTATTGATGAACTAGCGAGTTTGAAATATCCCGCTCAAATGAGAAATTATAGATTTAGATAAAAATAATAATTTTTTTAACACTATTATATTTATTTGTATTAAATATATCAATTCTAATAAATAAAAAGAATATAGGTTTAAGATTCAATATTAAAAAAAAAACGGAAGGAAAGTAGTTTCTTTCTTGTATCTTTAAGATTAAACAAATTATTGTTTAGTATAAAATATTTTTTCAAATTAGATAATTGGTATTTAAGTCTTTCTCTTTTTTCGATAACTCTGATTCAGTATATATTTTAGCTCTATACTGCTTAGGTTTCTTTTATTATTTAGGTTATTTGACTTCAGGATATAGTTCTAATTCTTTTTGTAATCTTAAAGAGTTTTCTAATTAATGTTTAGTTGTAATAAGTTGTTATTAATTCATTAAGAAATTTGATGTAAATATAAATGATTAATATATTTCGCTAGCCTTTCGATTGTTTTAATTGCAGAAAATAGCGTTTGAATGAATATCAGTATCCATAGATTTCATAAATATTGCTTGTTATCTATCACTTTGTAGAGAGAGATCTAAAGTCTGATAAAAAGACTTGGATAAGAATCTACTTTATTTTTGATTTAAGTAATCATTTTCAACATTTAACCTTTGTCTATCATTTCCGAGTGTAACCTTAAGATTTTCTGTTTGATTAATCTGCTCATTTTATAATTTCTATTGATCTAAATTTATTATATATTAGTTAATCAATTTTATTGGAGGTGAATTTATTTGTCTATGATTAATATACTTGCATACAAATCTTTATTGATTTTGGCTTTGTTAAGATATATTTCTATTTATTGAAAAACAACCCTTTCTAAATACAAAGCTCTGAATGGTACTCTTTTAATAATTTTGTATGACATCTTGCATATTCCCACTTAAGTGAAATGGATTATCTTAAAATAGATATTCACTATTTTTAATTTTTAAGCTTTTGCCATTCATGATGGAAGCTGATTGAGGCTTTGTACTTGGAGTTTATGGCTTCATTTAAGATTTTTCAACAGAAATGGTAGATTATTATTATAATATTGTAATACGACTTCCAGTTAGTTTTCTACCATTTAACTTTTAATTTGGGAATTAACAGTATCCATAGAATTTATTTTGATGAGGAGTATAGCTTAAATTATCTCTGTAAGATTTACTATTATTCCTTTCAGTTCCATTTTAAATTTCAGTAAAATTTAGCTTAAAATTTGAAGATCCATTGCCAGTCGCTATCAATTTAGATGATGATTATTCTATAGAATTTATTTTTTGTGATAGTTTATGATCTAAATTAAGACTATGATAATAATAAATAAAATTACATATTTTATTTATTCATTTTATTAATATTAATTTCCAATTTCATTTATGAGCTACTAAATAACCAATTAAAATTAAATATATTCAATACTCTAAAAAAACATAGTCATATAGAAACTTAAGTAAAATAAAATTTAATATTACAAATAAATAAAAAAAAATGCAAAATTCATTTTGGATCTAGTAGTTTTCTAGAAATTTTAAATATCTAAATAAATAAAAAAAATATAAATAAATAGATTTTGATATATATAAATTTACTGAAGCAATCATAATTATTTATTATAATTTCTAATGAATCATTACTTAAATGAGCTTGGCAAATAAAAAAAAAATATTAATTAATTTTATATCAAAAAGTTATAGAATGCCAATCATGATTTATATTAATCATAAAAATACGTTAACACAATAAATAATTGGTTGAATTCTCTTCTTAATTAAACATATTATGTTAAATTAATAAATTTATTCTAAAAAAAAAATAAAAATTTATGTGATGATTTAGAATATTTTTAATGATTATATGAATCACTATCAGATTTCTTCTCCAGCTGATTATCTTAAAGCTAATTATTCTCTTAAGGTTCTTAATTCCTTGTTGACTAATCCGATGGTTTATGAAACAACATCTCTGTCAGAGGTTCTGGCAGCTCTGGCGTCTTAGTAATCTTAGACGGCTTCTTCACATTAGGTGAATCTGTCGGTTCTGTCAGCAGAGACGTTTTCAATTCTTTAGTTGGTGGTGTCAAGGGAGGCTTCAACTTAAGCAATAACGTCGTTCAATGCAGCCAAATCTGATTAAGCGTTAGCAAGAGCAGTTCCGGCAACAGTGAGAGCAATAACAACAAAGTTTCTTGATTTCTTGTAAGCTTCAACTCTCTTGTCTTCAGCAAATCTCAATAAGGATAATGAATCAGCAATCTTGGCTAATAATTCATCAGCTAAGTCAATGATCTTTGAGACAGCTCCAGCATCAGCTAATTATTCAGCTTTTGAGGCAATTGTGGCGAATGCTTTGAATAATTTGCTATATCCCTTTCTGTGTTAGAATTTAGCGGCTTTCTTAGCAGATTATGTGAAGTGCTTTTAGATCATGCTAGCAACTTCCTTGGTGAATTTGTGGGCTGGTTATCTGGTTGCCTTTCCTTTTTAGATGAAGGATTCGTGTTCAATGTTATCAGCGAAGAGTCTTCTAGCTTCAGCAATGATAGCTGTGGCTTCTTAGTGTTCTAAGACTTTCTCTTCGAAGTCAGCGTTTTCTTCAGCTCTTTAAGCATCGAGTTCGTCCAAATCCTTTTAGTATCCCTTGACTTCAGCTTATTTTTAGGCGACTAATCCTTATAAGATTCCTCTTTATGGATATAATTATCCTTCTAATCTGGCTTCTAATTCGATCTTCTTTCTGTTAGATTCAGCCAAATCCTTATCGAAAGCAGAGATGTCCTAGAAAAAGTATTAATTATTTATCTTACGACTGTGCATGCATCTTAGTATTCGTGATTTCTGGCATCGTCTTCCTTTTATTCAGCAACATATCTGTCTTCCAAATCTGTCAAGGTTTAGAGTAATCTGTCCAATGGATCTCCTGTTTAGAGTTCGAGCCAGATTGTATCGAACAATGTTCTTCCGAATGGTGATTGATCAATCTTTTTGATTGTGGCAATAACATCAGCTTATGTTGATGAAGCTAACACAATGAGTGCTAAGGCAAGGATTATTGTCTTCATTTATAATAATATTGAAAAACAAAAAAAGTTAGTCGTTTTTATTCCTAAATAAATGACGTCTTATTTCATTTTAATAAAAACCTATTGACTAATTTTTATTATAATATTTCTTCTCTATAGATATCTTATCTATTCCAATACTTTTAATTCCCTTAATACTAACTTATTTTCTTATCAAAAATTTTCAAAATAAAAAAATCAAATTTATTTGAATTTGCTAATGATATTTATTTTAATTATTGTCAAACTCTTTTATTTGATTCTTCTTGAATAATATATCATATTTATGAATTTTATTCGTTTTATAATATAGGTTTGTTAGATTCATTAATTAATGTTTTTTATGAATTATTTGATTATATAAAAATAAACAAATATTTGAAAATATCAAATAAATAAAAGAGAAAGATTATACTAATCAAAATAATTGAGATTCATTAGAATTCAAAACATTAAAAAAGTCATTGGGAAATCTACTTTTTGGTACTATTGGTTTATTTTGCTATATTTTATTAGTAATTTTTGAATTTTATATTCTACTTTATTCATTAAATTTTTTTTTCAATTCTCCTGTTGATAAAAAGAGTAAATCTAATATTTTTTCTTTGGTTTGTTGACTGATTTAATTTTAATGGTGGGTATTTTTTTAGGTATTCTTGAAATTATTTTAAATATCATCTTCTTTGAAAAACTATGAAAACTCATCATCACATGGCATATCTATGTAATGTTTTGTTGGAAATCTTTGGGACTCATTAATATATTAATGTCCTAACTGTCTTTTCAGACTAGTAGAATTTCTATTTTCGCAAATACTGCCAATTCTATATGGATCGTCCGGTTCTGTTTTCAATATTGATTATTTATCTTTTGAGCATCCTCTTTACATTTAATATAAGATTTCTCTTGAATCATCAAAGTTTCTCTTAGGTAAATGGACAATAGGAGAATGAACAATTTCGCTTGGTTCAGTATTGGTTTTTTGAAAGTTTATGTGATTCGATCTATTTCTTGCTTTCTCTGAATCATTTCTCAATCTTATATTGCTATGTTAACTAAAGCGTATAGTTTTTTTTGGTTAAGTGCCAAGTTCACTTATATTAGGTTCATCAGACTTAAATCTTCTTGGAGTTGGTTACCTTATTTGAATGTTTAGATTTTCAAAGCTTTTGAATTTTGACAGAGATTAATCACATTATTATTGTAGTTAGGGTGAAGGCAATGATGGCAAATCAACTTTATTACTTTTTAATATTCTCAATCTAAATCTTAACTATAATTTAATACTAATTGTTATTCCTTTTTAGCTAAGGAGAAGTAATAGGCTAAGTAATTATTGGAGCAGGTTTTTTAATATTAGATAATCTATTTTAACTTTTTGATTTTGATTCTTCATTTTACTATTGACTAAAGCTTTGCTTTGTTGATTGATTTCTAAAGGATAAATGATTAACAGGTTTAATGAAGTATGGCTATTACCTCATTGATTTATATAATTTCTGATTGTTAACAAAATAAATGTATTTTAAAATAGTTTTTTTACATAATATATTTGATTTATAATTAAGTTTGTTTTCACATTAATGTTTATCAACCTATAATTCTTAAATAAGACAATCAAAATGTTTATTTAAATGAATAAATGTAGATTAAGAATAATTAAATTATTGAATTAAGATATTTTAGATCTAATTCTTCATATATAAAAAGAACTCAAGTTTATTTAAGACAATAATTAAAACAATGATAATTGATAAATACAATAATAATTCAGAATTCTTCTTAAGTGCATACTTATTCTAGAGCTTATTTAATTTATTTAGTAAATAACTCTTTTGTAGTGCTATTCAGATAATTGTTCAAAACTAATTAAATTTATGTTATATACCTTAATACCCTAATGAAATAGATTCCAATATTTATTATGACAACACAGGCGTATTTTTATATTCTTAAATCAATTGAACCAATAATTATTGAAACTATAATAAAATTTATTAACTACTTCAGATGGATTAAATAAAGAAATAGCAAATAAAATTTCGCTATTTGGTGTTGAAAACTTCAAAATCTTAGGAAATGCAACCATAATAGTAAATGATAATTAAAACAAAGAAGTTAGAACCTGTTTTCCAGTGTTATAAACATCCATAGTTTTTTTCTTGATCATATCTGTATCAACTTATTCTCCAATTACTCCTTCTTGAATTAAAAATTGCATCACATTGCATAGAATGCTAGCAATTTAAACTAATTAAAGTGCTTCTTCGTTAATTTACTCTTCACCTTTAAGTTATTTAAAATTTAATATTTCTTTTAATGTATTCTCTGATATTATTAACAGTTCTATATAGACATCGGCTCCACATCGATATGCTAAAGTTTCACTATGTTCTGAACAGATTCCTTCCAAACATTCAAACAAGTATTTTTTATATTTAATCAAATTAAGAAATAGAGGTTTAAAGACAGTTATTAATTATAATTACTTTTTGAATAAGTTTAAGTATGAAGAATCCTAGTAAATTACAAAAAACCCTTGATTAATTTATTTAGAACCTGAAATTTAACCCATCACTTTTAATAATTTAGCAGCCATCTTTAATATTCCATCCTTCACTTACTATCCTTATTATAAACAAGTTTAAGCCTACAACAATAGATAGTCAATAGAAGTTATAAAAAATGATGAAGCTTTACCATAAACTTAATATAAAAGAATCTAAATATTTTCACTTGACAATCTTGTGTTTCTAAAATAATAATTAGAAAAATTAAATTACTTATTTTTAAAAATTGAGCATAAAAGTGCAGTCAAGCCTAATGAGGAATCATAGTCTTTGACAAATATTTGAGTATTATCAGCAGATAATAAAGTTGATAAATCAGGAAAACTAAATAAATAATTTTGATTACACAATTCTTAAGAATACTCTGTATATATTATCTACTTCTAATTCATCTACAACTCCTATCATATCCCATAAATATTTAAGCATATTGATTTTATTTGTTTCATTTGTAATAGATTTTTTTATTTATTTGTAAATGTCAACTAATGCAGGTACGTAATCATCTAATTAATCATCAACCCAAACTAAAGAAACCAATTTATAAACTTGTTTTCTCTTTTTTATATATTAAACTTCATTAAAACATGTCAGATCCATCTATAAGAAGAATTATTTCAACATGCTACTGATAGAACTCTATCTAAAGAATCTTCTATCAAGTTACCTCTTTAATCTAAAATCTAAATAAACAATATCTACTTTTCATATGTGTATTGTAAGATTATAAAACTATATTCCACTAATTCTGGATCATGCAATGTAAATATTTAAAAACTTAAGTTAAATTAAACATTTACCATTTTTCTAAACAACTTTCAATTACTATCAAATAATTAGCTTATATCTAGTTATCCTTTCCCAAACTCATTGATCTATTATTATAAGATAAATATATTACAGTTAAGATTAAGATATGACTATTTTTTACGTTTCTTCATAATAAAGATTTTCTATTGTTTAAGATATATAAGTTTAGATAAAAATGAGTATACTGGTATGATACAATTTACAAATATAATTCTATTTTTATTTAAGGCTAAATTTTTACATCTGAGGGAATACTAATTTTATTTGTAAATGCTATTAAATCTAGGATTCCTTATAATAATATGCGAGCTTAAGGATGTCCTTATTATTTATTTGTCTGAAATTAAGAATCAACTCCACTTAGTAATTCTATTTAAGCTGGACTTAAAACAAGAGCAGATATTAGACATAATAAAGCACTAAACTTTTCTTGAATTTGAATAAAATTATACATAATGTAATAAGTTGGTCTTACGGATTTAATGTTTAAACTTGCTAAAATATTTAATTTTAATACAATTATAGGTAGATTTTTTAATAAGTCTGAAATCAAGTTTATACATTCAACTGTATTTTGTTGATAGACTTAAATGCATAAATGAAAACTTTTGTCTAAAAATTTTTTGATTTTTTTAATAGGATAATTTGGTGGTAATTCAGAAAAAGGATTTCCATTGTAAAAAGCGTGAATTAATAAATTAAAACTCATATTGACTGAGTTTTAAAGGAGTTTAAATTATTGTTGATATTAATTACTGTATATATTAATTTAGAATAAAAATTAATGCCAAACCTCTTATAATTTAATGAACACACTATTTGATGATAATTTTATTCCTTAATTATTCAGAATTATGTGATTTATTTTATTTAGTTAATTAACACATTAATCAAACAAATCTTAAAATTTTCTTAATTTTTTTAATGTAAAATTTGACTATTATATATAACTTATAAAAACATACAACTAATCTAATAGCAAAGGAGCACACTTCATTAGAAAAATCAGTATTATTTAAGTATAATTCATAATTATTCAATAGGTATAGTAATCCTTCCCAAAGTGTTCTCCTTAGAATTTTCTTTTAATTATGCTTAGAGAAAAATAAAGATAATCTTGCTGATGCAATTCTTTACACAATATTAAGAATTCGAATGGAGATTGTTTAATCTATATTATAAAATTCAATAATGGCTCTAAAATATTCTTGATTTAATTTTTCATCATTAATAATTTTAAAATAAGAATCAGGAAACTAAAATTATCTACTTTTTAATTTCTTACATTAATAATAAAGTTTTCCTTTGAATCATGATCAACATCAATTTCATAAAAACTTAGGTTGAAATTAAAGGTTAAAAATGAGTTTAATAATTGTATTAAGGAATCAGCATAAGATTTATCTAGTTGATATATTTGTAAAAAGGTTCCGAGTTTCAATTAATTTTAAACAAGTTTATGTGTTTGTTCTAATAATGTTGATAATGATTATCTAATTTAATTAAATTAATAACAACCTTTGAAATCCCATCATGACTTTTCTAAATTCAAGATAACCAGTTGCGTAATAATACTAGCGGACACAACTTAATAGGTTTTCAAATAATTTGCATCCTAAAGTTAAAATTTAAACATTTTATGTATAAAAAAATGTGTTAACTAGTTTTTCAACCAATTATTCAGGTCCAATAACTTCAGACCAATATTTTCTCATCATAAAAGCTAAAGCAAACAAAACAGTGTTCTAAACATAAGTTTGATGTTGTACACCTTTTGAAAAATAATTTACCACAATATCCAGATGAGTTGTTACAATTGTTGTAAAATGTTATCTTTCATTACTAAAATATTGATCATTTATTCACCTTTCATATTCTTCATAACTTTATTATTTTCTTTATGGAGTCGGAAGTACATTAATAAATTTACAACCTGAAGCTATCGCTTTTTGTAGTAATGAGTATATGACAAATGTAGTCTCTTATTTGCAATCACCTTCTATAATATTTCTGAATAAGTGTAAATTATTCCAATCCAAAATGAATTTTCTTAATAGTTCTAATACTTATTGATTCTTCTATTTAAAGTCAAAATTAAATTAATACTGCAAAATCTCCAGCAGAATATGATTGTAGGCAATAATTATGAATTGTCTATTAAAGCACAGATGTATTATTCATATAAATAAAATAATTAATATAAGACATATGTAAAGAATAATAGAATATCAAAAAATTTTAAGGCTAATCAAATCAAGCCAATTTTTTATTTTTATACTGTTATGCTTTCAAATAAGCAAAATAAAAATCATATTTAATGAATTGGCGGTATATCTGATTTAATTTTAAAATTTTTATTTTATCAACAAAAATAAATGAATATCAAATCTACATAGTGATTGTTTCATATTTTTGAATTGTTTATAAGACACATATGTCTGATAAAGTTAAATTATAAAAGTGTTAAGATTTATAATATTGAAAAACTTATTAAAACAAAATAAAAGAAAACGATGTATTAAAGTTTAGAATTGTTTGTAAAAATTTAATTAGAAAAACATAAGATACTAATAATTATTAAAAATATAATAAAGATTATTTATATCATATTTTTTTTGATAATTAATGCTTTAAAATTTGAAGATATATTATTATTGTTGATCCAATAGACAAACCAAATAAAGAAGGGTTAATAAGTAATCTCTAAATAAATTTATTAGGCGGTTAATTTTTTGAATCTAGAAAGATAAGTTTAAAAACTATGAGATGTATTAATTTATATGTTTTATCAATATTTATATTTAAATTTGAAATAATGAACTTGTAATGGAATCCTTATTTCAATCCAAAGGAAAATATTTCATAGCTTAATGTATTTATGATTATTAATTCAGAATGTATCGTTTATGAGATTTGATGAAAATTCACAATAACCATTATACAATAAATAGATTCAATTGCATAAAAAAATATAGATTTAAGTAAATTTAATTTTTAGTCTAGCCTACGTTCTAACCTGATAGTATAAAATACAAAAAAAATAAAAAACAATAAAGCTGTGTACCATTTTAAATGAATATACCTTAACAAACTTCTAATCAAGCTTTGACAAAAGTAGCGCAATTAAGTTTAAAACCAATATTCAGTAAACCTAAAAGCATAATACCAAATACATAAAATGAAAATCTTAAGGGATCGGCCATTTGGGAGAGAAAGGATTTTCAAAATTAATAAATTACATTTGAGTCTTTTCTAAAAGAATAAAATCTTTCAAGAAATAATTCAATTGAACATAATAGCAATAAATCTCTGTTTAAAAAAAATCATCGTCAATATAGTCATGTTGTTTAAGGTAATTCTGGTTCCTACTTTATGATTTCTAATATGCCTCAAAACAATAATACAAATACAACTAATTCATATTATTCAAATTGCGAAAAGTAAAATTCCATCATATTAATTAAATAGTTGTAATTCATAGAGGGAAGAAAGAAAAATCGAAAAAATTAATGTACCTAAATTCTTCATCCCTGAAGATAATTCTAATCAATTTAGTGAAAGAACAATAAAAAAATAAAGTCCAAATAATCTTATTAAACATAAAAAAAACACTAGATGTATTTCTATGGGAGAATAAAAACAAATGGGATTTACGTTAGAATGTGATGAATCTAGCATTACAATTCTAAGCGACAACGCTAATACATTATAAACCAATATTACTAACACAAAAAATAATTATATATTACCTAATGAAAATAATAATTATCAAAATTCTTAAATAGGAGGATTCTCTTAAGAAACATTATAAGTGTTAATGCTTCAAGAAATTGAATATGCTCCTAATTGTAACTATTTATAAGAAATCTAAACTCAGATAACTCCTTTGATGAGAGCTATTTTAATGGATTGGATGATTGAAGTTTGTTCTGTGTATCTTATGAAGAGAGACACATATTATTTAGCAGTTGCTTATGTTGATAGTTATTTATCTAAAAAAGCAATAACAAAATAAGAATTACAATTATTGGGAACAGCTTCAATGTTAATTGCATCTAAAATGGAAGTAATTTTAATTAATAATAATATTTTTTAAAGGAAGTGGAAGCAAAAAATCCAAAAGACTTTGAGAAAGCAAGTAATTATGGTTACTCTTTAAATAAAATTTATGAAATGGAAAAAGAAGTTTGTAAAATCTTATAATGGCATTTGAATTTACCAACTATTAATTTGTGGATAGAGTTTTATACAAATTAATGGGATAATTTTATTTCAGATGTTAATAAAAAATTTAGATACAACAACAATATCTCTTTTAAAAGTATTTCATATATATAAATATATAAAAGTTATGCTAAAATTGTAAGGATATATTGACTGTTGCTATTTTGATTTTGAAACTCTTAGTTATAATCCAAGAATGGTTGTTGCTTCTTTTATGTATCTCGTATTAGCTATAGAATATTAATAATTCACAAAAGAATATATTTATTATGAAATTCCAAAGACAAGTAAGTTTATCCTTGCTGATTGTAAATATCTTTTATAATCACTAGCTTAGAAATCATTTAATAAAATATTTACAGAATTTGTTTAAATCAGTTTTGGATTCAACTTAGTGGATTTAATTGAAATAATTAAATATGCCTCTAAATTTATCATGTTAGATTTTAAATATAGTGATACAATACAAGATAAAATAAATATCCAAGTAATTTTAATTATTAATCTATAGAGACACGAGGATTTACTTATATATTAAAAATATAATTAAACTGGACTCTCTTTTATTAGATACAGACTCTAAAAATGATATAATTTTAATTCATTTTGTTTTATACTCTTATAGATATCAAATGTCATTAAGTGTGTGACATACAAAAAGAAAAATTAAAGATTTTTTCTTAGCATTATTTAAGAATTCATCTCAAAAACAAACAATTATAATTATAATATTAATTTTTCTAAATATGCAGTCTAATGATCCTAAACTTGGGTTGTTATCTAATTAATTCAATTCTAAATATCAAGATTCTTAATAAGAAAATATTGGATTTGAGCTCTAAGATTTCGGAGATGATTAGGATGAAAATGCATTTGATAATCCAAGTAAATTCCTAAAAATTTAAGCTAGGAATCTAAAATAAAGATGTTGCTTTAACCAACCTCGATTAAGAACCGGTAACGATGCTAAAAAAGAGCTAAAGTTCTAATCTTAGATAAGGGTAAAGTGATTAATTCATTCAATAAAATTAACTGTAATCATAATCTCTTAATTAGTAATAAATTCCATAGGTATAAATGATTGTTTTATAAGTATATAGAACCAAAGATCGAATATTAATCCTAATCCTCCTTTACACCAAACCCAGACTTTATCAGCAATATAATTTGGCTAAAATAGTACTAATTCGATTTCTCAGGCGTAAATTGGAACTGCTGATAGAACTAAGTAATAATATATAATTGACTATACAGTTAAATTCAATCTACGTGTATGTTTTGTCAGATCCCACAACTAATTCCTAAAAACAAAAATGCTTTTAGATGTTACAATTGTAATTAAATTAATAAAGTGGTATTTGCTTATTTCATTTGTGGATCATGTAGAGTTCCAGTTATGTATCAATAAGGAAGTAATTAAGGAATTATATATTTTAAGTATCCAATCTTATTAGTTGTACAAATTGCTTTACTATGAATTATGTACAATAATCAAATCTTCCTAACACTTTTTAATAAAACATGTTCTAAACCAATTCGCTTCAAATCTTAGTTAATTAAACATAAACCATACCTATACCATAAAATTAGTAATAGTAAGTATAGGGATCCCAATAATAATAATAAAGAAATTAAGTTTCAGAACTTGAAGCTGAATTTAAGGAATTAATTAACTGAATAGTTATAAAAAATAATCATTATATTTTATATGATTCTTAATATATTCAAATATCATTTAACCTTAATCATCAAAATTTATTGAATTATAAAAAAATGGTGATAAAATAAATTAATTCATATTCAGGATTAACTAAAGGAAAAATCCATCATATCTTTTTTATAATGAAAGCTTGGCTGTTGTATTATTGAATGTTATAATAAATCATCTTTATCAACTCCTTTTAAATTTGGAAAGATTTTAAATAATATTCTTTTATAATCTTTGGAATTTGCACAAATATTATGATTGCAATTAATAAATTCTAAGGATTTATTAATATGTTTTAATTAATTGATTTAAGTGAGATTATTTACACTAATATTTAAGATCTTTAATGATTTAGTGGTTGAGAGTGTAGAGATTTAATTATTTTAGGCATAAAGTTCGATTAATTAAGGGGGCAAGCCATCTAAATTTTTTAATTGATTCCCAGCAACAGATAATATTTTTAATTCTGTTAATTCTTCTAATTGAAGTTCTTTAATTTGAAGATTGTTGATGCTTAATGCTTACAAATTCTTAAAAATCATAGCTACTTCTCTAATCTCTAAACATTTTTCTTAAAATGTTAATATTTAGATATTGTAAATTTATTTGTTAAGATTATGAAAAACATGATAAAAGTCTTGTAGTGAAAAATTGTTTATACCATTTAAAATAATTTCTAAAGAATTTTAAGCTAATTGCTTAGTTAATTCTTTAATTACTAATAAATGAGGTTTCTTCAATTGATGCTATTGTTTCTGCTTTGAAATATATTTACTATAAATACATATTCTATTTAATTTTCAATATCAGATATTTTGGCTAATAATTTCTTTTAAGCTTCTTATAAATTTTCTATTTTTAATCTAGGACTTTTTGATAACCTTGTAACCTTGCAACTTTATTGTGTTTTTATCAGTTTTGTAGGATCATGATAAGAAGCTCTAATTTCTTATTTAATTTTAATATCACTCAAAGCCAAATCATTAATAGAGTCAGCTAAAGAATTAACACAAGTTGACATTTAATGATCTTATTAATGTAGATTACCAATAATTTAGAAGAAGTCATCATAATTTAATCGTTTTTTCTTGAATTTATAAACTTCTTCAATAACATCTTCTAAAGAAAATAATTCATCTTATAAATTAGAGCATTCTAAGAATTTTCCATCTTTTAGTTAATTAATCAATTCAGAAATGCTTAGAACACTCTCTTTTTAGAATAATTTCTTAATATGAATAAGCCAATTGAGTTTAGATGAGCAAATTTCCATACAAAGTTTAAATAAAATTAATTAATAACTTTAACATATATATATAATATTAGAAATACTAGTAATGAGTTATTAAAAGTAAATATGAAATAATAAAATTAAAACATGAACAAAAAGTAAAAGAATGACAAATAACTAAGAATAAAAACATAAAGAAATAAATTTATTTAATTTAGATAAAAATAATATAACTGAATATTAAGAAGATAAACAATTTATAAAATATATATTTATAAGTTAAACAGCATATTAAATCTAGTGTTAAAATTTTGAAAATAGTACTTCTATTAAAATTTTGAGAGTAAACATTTAAAATTATCAATATCTGTAAACTATTATAGTATGGAATTATTTTAAAAATTCAGTTTCTATAAACTCTAAGTATTATGTTTTAATATAAAATATTCATAAGGTTTTTTTCCAAGTCTAAATCTGATAAATATTGTAACAATCATCTATTTAATTATTTATTATATTTTTGTTTCGCTTTATTTAAGTTATTGGAGACAAATTTATGATTTAAATAAATTATTTTATGATAAATTTCACTTAATAAAAATTATTTGCTTTAAATAAAATATGATTACGCAAAATTAAAATAACCCTCCATCTAACTATTAACACATTATGGGAGCACCATCTAATGAAATACCATCAAATGCAGTTAATTAGGTATTCTTAAATATCTACATTAATTTAGTCCCAAAATGCTAAATCTCACAATAAAGAAGACTAATCAAAAATTTCGTAAAACCATCCTTCAAATAATCAAGAACATTCATAAAATCATCTAAACGAAAGTCATTAAATGTAAGGTAAGCATGATGGATAACATTACCATCCTTTGTAGATGCCTTGCAATTGGGATATTGCTAAAAAGCATGCCCTATCAAGAAAGACCACTAGAGAGAAGTAGAAAGATCCTACAAAAACTCTTAGTGGTATTTATATATATTTATTGTATAAAAGTTGATACTTGTCCATGTTGTGGATTTGAAGTAGACAGGGATCAAATTCCTTATTGTTCTGATCCTATGGCTTTATCTTTTCTTGGATCAGGATTCACTTTGTTTTATAATTATTTAAGGTATTGTATCCTTATACTCTTCATCACATTGTTGACAAAACAACTTTACAATTTATATACTAATTATCAAGGATCCTATTGTAGTCACACTAAAAGAGAGAAAATTGAAGGTCATATAGTAGAATTACCGTTTTGCTCTGATTCCTGGTTTTTAAAGTTATCCTTAGCAAATAAATTAGAGTAAAGTTTGATAAAATTTTAGCAATCGACAAGCTTTGGAACATGTACAAATTCTAAATTTTATTAATCTCTTTATTGTTATGGGCGTTTTACTTTATTTTAGAAAGAGTTAACGTCAAATTGATACAGATATAGATGAAGAATTATTAACTCCTGCTGATTATACTGTCTGTGTTAAAAATATACCTACTGGGTTGGGTATTGATTATTAATCAGAATTAAAAGAAATGTTTGAAAAATAAGCAGTTCCAGATGAAACAATTATTGTAAAAAAAGTTGTTCTTGTATATGATATTGAATAAGTCATAGATATTGAGAAGGAATTAGATGTATTTATAGAAAAAAAGAAAGAACTGATTAAAGAACATAATTTTGATTATAATCATCCTAGTGTTGAAGAAATAAATAAAAAAATAGAAGAAAAAGAGCATGAAATCCATCATTTAGAATAAAAATATGAAAAAGATAATAATAAATTTGCTGGCATTGCATTTATATCTTTTGATGATGAGAATATGAAAAATAAAGTATTAAATGAGAATCCATTTACTTAATTTGAAAGAATGAGATCTTATTGGAATGAAGGTAAATTGCCTGGATTGTCAAAAACAGATTTTTCTTGGCAAAATTAAAAATTATTTATTGAATAAGCGCCTGAACCAAACGAAGTAGATTGGGAATTTATACATGTTAAAACAGAAGAGAAAATTAGCAAAAGAATCAAAGCTTGGATAATATATATTTTGGTTGAAACTGCTGCATTTTACTCAATTTATTTGATTTCTCATAAAGTTGCTAAATATGGTGATGAAGCAAGAGAAGAAGAAATTAAAGGAAATTTAGATCATGATACAATGTTGAAAATAAATATTCTCTCTTATGCTATCTCTTTGAGCATTGTACTATTTAATAAATTTGCAGTTGCAAAAATTGTTCATTACATTGTAGACGATGAAAAGATTTCTAGTAAGACTAAATTTTAAATTTCATTTGTATATAAGTATGCATTAGCATTATTTTTAAATGCAGCTATAATAAGTTTTCTTGTAGATATTGTTATTTTGAAAAATGTTGAAGGAGCTGGAGGATTCCTATAAAATGAAAGTCAAATCTTTATACTTAATGCAATCCTACCTCCATTTATTTGGTGTATTGATCCATGGAGTGTTTGTAAGAATATATGGAGATGGTATTTGATTAGGAAAGGGGATAAAGCTTTGTTAACCTAACAAGAAGCGAATAAATTAATGGAAGAACCAGATTATTTATCTGCAAAAAGATATTCAGATATAATGAAAACTATGTGGTTTACTTTTCTATATGGAACAGCTATACCTTTAGGAACTGCTTGTAGTGCATTTGGTATTTTGATTTATTATTATATTGACTATTATAATATCTTAAGAAGAAGAACAGTTAAGGAATCAATTAGTATTTAATTATCAACAGGTAAATAGAATATTAAATGAATATTAGAAATGATAGAAATGTTAGAATATATAATAGTTTGGAGCGCTTTCGGAGAAATGATAATGACTTATGCATTTTTTAAAGAAATAAGTGTTATCGATGTTTCTCTTATGGTAATTGCCATCATATATGCTTCTCTGCCTATGGAAGATATATCAGAAAAATTATTCCCAGTTGTTAATAATGAATAGGTTTAAAGATTTGTTTATTTGCTAGTGTAAACCTTATGACGAAGGTTGTTAAGGATTTGATACAGATTATGATAGAGAAAATCCAATAACTAGGAACAAGGCTATAGAAGAATGGAATAAAAGGTAATAAGTACTACTAAACTCGAATAATAAGATCTAGAAATTTTATCAATAGAAAGATTAATATGGTTATCATAATGATGAACATTATGGAAGGAAATGAATTTGAATAAAAATAATTATCAATTTTAAATATTATAAGAGATGAAAAGGATGTAAAGCAAAGAAGACATAATTAAAGATTAATATATGAAGACTCTAACTTGTTTCTTACAAGATAGCACTCTTTATGATTGCTTATCTATCAATAATTAAGTGACTGTGATTGATTAATCATTTTCATTATTTGATGTTTTTAATGTGTTTATTGATACACATATTGATGAAGTATTGTTTTGGAATCCAGATGTAGCTTATTATGATGGAGTATTTACTTAAACAGATTTGATTCGAATAATCCTTAAATGCTATCAAAATATTTTAAATGGTGTTCCAAATGGTATACTATAAGACATATTTTAGTCAGTGTGGGGAAATAGTAAAATATAGTTTCAGCCAATAATGGAAGAGGAGGATGAAGATCGATCAACTCCCGTGCATTAAAAATAATAAATAGGATAAGAATAAATAAATAAATTGCTAATTGATTTGAAAACGATCTCAGTTAGAGACTGGTTCAATACGTATGGAGAAAGTCTTCATCAAAGTAGTCTAGTTTAGGCTGATATGGCTGACAATCTTAATGATGCAATCAAAAAGATATTAAAGTAGGGTGTAACAAGAATTGTAGTTATTGATACTGAATCTAGAATTATTGTAGGAATCCTATAATAGAAGGATATTTTAGCATTTCTTGTTAAAGGGTTTAGTTAATATTTTCATTTATAATTGTCATTGAAATCACATAAAGTAGAAATTCATAAAGAAAATAATCAGTAATCTGAACAGCATGAATTGGAAATTAATTATTTCAGTGAGAACATTCTGCTTTTAAATGAAAAATTGCCTTTTAACACTAATGTATATGAGTAATTATTCTCCCAATATTCTTAGTGTATTTTATAAATTGATTTATGTATTCAAACGTAATGCAATTCCTATTGTTGATCAAAATAATAAATATTTAGGATTGATAGATCGTCGAGACTTTTTATTTATTCTTAAATATTAAGTTTTCGACATGGTATAACCAAATATTATAAATAGTTGAATAGACCAGCCATAGATTTATTGAACTTTATTAAAATTGAAAAAAAAAAGTTTGCAGGTTTTTCGATTTGTAACAAAGAATTATTCAATATGAAATAAACATTAAAAGAAGTATTTCTTTGTTATATTTAGGTTGTTGAAAATTTATTACTCTCTTCTAGAGGTAGTTTAGTGTGTTTGAATGAAAATTAAGAGCCAATCGCTACATTGTAAATGTCTGATCTCTTTAAAATTTGTTTAGATGATATAGAATTAGAATGAATTTATATTATAATAAATATGTGTATATATTTAAATGAATATTTATACTTTTCCAAAAGAGGCAACATTAACAATCTATAATAACATCAATAAAGAATAAGCATAAGTCCAAATAAATACCAATTTTAAGTCATTCTTGAGTAGTTTAAATGAAAAATTTTTGTTGCCTTAAAAGTTTACCTTGTGCTATTGTTTTAACATAAAAGATAGAGTAATTTATTTGGCTTGTCCATTCGACTATTAATTATTTCTAATGAAAATACAGAATCTCTAAGCTAAGTATCAAAGTTTGATTTTATGTTTTAGAAATTATCCAATGCTCTAAATCGTGTAATTAGAACAAGATCAATTTGTATCGAAGGATATGATTAGTGATGCTGAAATGTGGTAAGAAAAACTTTCAAACTAATATTCTTAAATACACTCTTAAAATTCATAAATCGAATAATTAGAAGAGCAATTTTAACATTTTTCAATCTCTGAAATTCATTAATAAGATCTGAATGAATATCATAAGTGCCAAATTTGTTATTAGAAATTAGAATCCAATAAATACTTTAGATGTTTGGTGTGCTATTACTTTTAAATTTGTGAATTATGCAATACAAATAAAAGAGAGAATGAACATCCCGAAACTCACTTATTTATTCAATGCAACAATGTGAATGATTGGAATAAACTCAAATAAGATTCCTATCATAAAATGATAATTTAAAAAACAAAATTATTGAATAGGTTTAAGATACATAAAAAAAATATACATGATTAAATTTGCTGTGATAGATGTGAAGCATGCCCAATTCAAGGATTGAGGTATTAATGTTGTGAATGTCCAGACTATGATTTATGTAGAACCTGCTTCAAAATATATCAACATGAATATGCTCATAATTTCATTTAACTAACCACAAATGTTGAATATATGATATTTACATGAAAAATTATATAAATATTTATGAGTTAAAAATTTGAGTAAATAGCAAGGCTTGCAAAAAATAACCCTATTTTCAGAGCAAATTATGTACCATTAACATTAATAGGAACCTCATTAATTTCATTTATAGCTTGGTCAAAATTACCTTATGGTACAGCTTTTCCTCATTTAACAATTTCAGAATATGTGCCTAAAAAATCATATTTTCATTCCTTAATCTTAGCCCCCTTAAATTTTTAAACCAATGTATTAATTTAATCCACTAAATAGGGACATTTATTAGTTTATGGCCCAGCTATGTTATATTCTTTTTATTAAATGAGTACAATTCTAACAAATAGTTAATTTTTGGGCTTTTATTTAATAAACTCCCTCATTTGTTCATCTTTTACAGTCTATTATGAGAAAAAAAGAAGTGCTGAATATGGTATCAATTTAATGTCTCCAAAATGTGTCTCTGCAATTACTCCTTTAAGTTTTATGACATCTTTAATGGTTTTGAAACCTCATTTAAGATTAATAAATAAAGTATTTTAAATTATATTTATGATCCTAGCCACCATTACCATTTTTCTTAGTTACTGCCATGTATGCTATGTATGAAATTTAAGAATACTAAAATGGATTTGTCAATGAAGTATGTAGACCAACTCACATTTTATCTTTGGTTAATGGATTACTATTGGGACTTATTTTTAAAAGATTCATTTGAAATCTATCTTTTATTTGTTTTGAATAAATAGGATCACATTATTAATGTAAATAATATTTTTTCAAAATTGGATGTTAGATTGTTTAATCTTTTATTAAAAATGTAGAGTTTTAGAGATACCAAACAAAGATGGATATTCTTTTTAAGCATAATTTATTTAATTTATTATTATTGTACTAAATTATCAAATTGATCATGATCTATATAGATTTGGTCTTTTAGCTTTGAATACGGTTCTGAATTTTTTATGACTAGCTCTTGGAACTGTCTTAACGATTGGGAATTTAATTGAATCTCCCTAATAAATTTGATATTTTATTTACTCTATATTAATTAGTCTTTCCTCTCTTGATATCGGCACTCTTTGTTAAGACAGAAGTTCTTAAAATGTGAATAGTCTATGGTTAAGCTCTGTGATTTCCAGCCATTTCCTAATCTAAAGAATGAAAATAAATTGAAACATAATTATGAGACTGCACCATTCAATGTAGTGTCTCTAAATTCCTTATACATATTGTGAATTGTTGTTCTGGATTAATATTTAAGAACTATTCCATAAGTTTTTACGTTTGTGTCTCTTCTCTCATATAATTCTTAAACTGCTAAAATCTAACCATGAGATGGTCTAAGCTTATTTAATCTTCTTAAATTCCACCTAAAATATTGCATATTCAAAATACCAGAATCTACTTTTTGCAGCAACTGTATTTCTTGCAAAAATTCTCATACTTATAACTTTGGGATTAGGATCTTCTTTTGAAGGAAGTCTTCTACCAGAGACCAAGTATTGTCTAATCTAAAGATTATTTTCTTCTTATGTACTTTCATTTATAAGGAATTATCTTATGGGTCTTGAGCAGAGTTTTTAACCATTTCTTATTTTAAAAAAAGATTTAATTTATAATGCAATTTATTATCACAAACAATAGAATACCTTATTATTTCTAACCAAATAGAATCTCTTCTCAAGTTTTATTTCAAAATTAAATCGTATTGATTTTTTACTTTATTATTGAGATAAGTTATAATAATTATCATTATTTGTTGTTATTGGTATTATCACCTTCTTACTTACAAGTTAAGTAGAAATCAATAAATTTAAGTACGTAAATGCGAAACCATATTGACTAAGTTCTTAAAATAAATTTATTAATAATAATTTAGAATGGGATAAGTAATTAATAGTATTAAAACGAAACCTAGTAATAATTTAACTATGTAAAATCAATATTAGCCAGAATTCATTAATTTTAGACACACAATTTCAATATTATCATATAATATTTTAGCTGCTATCTATTGCGAAAAGTCACAATTTAGTTATGCTGAAAATGAATACCTAAAATTTACCAACAGAAGTATCAAAATTATGGAATAATTGAAAAATTTCAATCCTGACATATTTTGCCTTTAAGAGGTTGATAACCTTGATTTTTACCAAGAATAATTTAAGAAACTAAACTATGATTACTGCTACGTTTAAAGACCTCAAAGACCAGATGGATGTTTATTGGCTTTCAAAATTGAAAAATTCAAGCTGCTGAATTATTCAGAGTATTCACTTGATAAAATGGCATTAAATTATGGGTTGCCACTATAATACCAAAGACAAAATGTGTTTTAAATTGTTAAATTGGAACATATGTAAGTATTTTCAAAGATATAATAAGAATAACAAAAAAACAGCTAGTCATTGGAAACATTCATATATTCTGGAATCCTAACTAAGATGACCTCAAATACTTTTAAATTGTTTAGTTTATTCAAAAGATGGAAGCTGAAAAAGAATCTGACGATTAAATCCTTATCTTTTGTGGTGATTTTAACAGTCTACCTCATTCAAACCCAATTCAATACGTTTAAAAAAATAAACCAATTGTTGAAAGAATAGAGAAGTCTTCAACTTAAATTAAACTCTAAAAAGAGATATTTGAACATTACGGACCTCCGAAATTGAATTGGCATAGTGCTTATCATCCATTCCCTAAATTTACTAATTATACTAAAGATGTAAAATTTTGTATTATTTTAGTTTAAAGGATGTATAGACTATATTTTCTATCATAATGCAAATGTAGAAAAGATTTTAAGAATTCCAGATGAAAGCTTACTATAGCAAGAGGTAGCTTTACCTAATAGGAATTTTCCAAGTGACCATCTACCTCTTTTAGCATGTTTCGATTTTCACTATTGATATATAATAAAATTATGATTATTAAGATCAGAATTATCATTTTTTTGTATAATCAATTGTTTCAAGTACAAGCAATAATTGATCGATTGTATGTTTAACAGTAGATTTTACCTTTCTAGCATCATTGCTACTAAAATTTAATACCAATTAATTTCCTATTTTTATTTTATTAATTTACCAATGCTATTTATTTATAATACACATTCCTAATTGTCAACTGATAGTACTTACTCAATCAATTCTGAATATTTTTATTCAAACTGAATTTGTACTTCATATCTATTTTCTTCACCTTTGATTTCCTGTTGCATTTAATTTTTAATTATAAATTAATAATTCAATATTAATATTTCTTATTTAATATAATATAATATAATATGACACTATTTCATATTCATAATATAATTAACTATTAGATACTTAATACTAGACAGTATTCATAGGGATATTGATTAAGATTGTTTTTTTATTGATCAAATAGATTTGCTATTCGCTTTTATAATATTGAATGTATTACCTTACATTTAAGTAATCAATATGATTGTATTTAGTCATTATAAAATTGAATGGAGTATATTCTTACAGTTAAAGAGGTGATATTAATATAAAAATGTGTAGGTGGGTTTAAACTTAAAATAGATTAAACTAACTTTTAAATTAATGACTGCAATTTTATATTAATGTTTGAATCAATTCTTATAAAAAAAAATTACAATTTTTTAACATAAAATTTGATATGTCCTATGACAATTTTTTGAACTTGATTACATATATATGCAATTTATAATAATAATAATCGTAATATTGATCATTGTCTTAAAAATATTTAATTTATCTTATTATGAAAAATTCACAAAAATGTTCAAACCTTTAGAGCGAAGTTTATAATAAATTAGAAATAACTTCATCATAAGTTTTAAAAGGGAAATTAATTGAGAAGGATGAATAGGTCAATTATTTCGAAATACATTTAGATAAATGATTAGTAAGGTTCTTGTACATAATCGTTTAAGATTAAAGAGATCAATCTACAATTATTAATAGATAAATCATAAGATAAATTGTAGCAACAGGACTAATAACAACAGCATTCTCCAACTGATAGAAAAAGATCCAGTTCGTTTGAAGACTTATAATAGAAATTAAATGAATATATTGAACGATATATTTAAGAAATAAAAGAGCCTCAACATTTTTTAGACACATATTCGTTATAAAACTCTGAAATTTTTGAAGATGAATTTTCATAACAGTCTATCGATTTATGTTAAAGAATTTATTAAGTAGAAATATATGATTTTATTTTAGAGAATAATAGCTTAGCTAAATTTATCAGTCATACAATCTAATTCGATTGAGCAGTCTACTACTTTATCTTCACCTAAAAATACTGATTCAATTTAGATTATGAATTACATGACTAACTCTACTCCACTAACGCCTGTATAATTGGAAGATTCGCCAAAAAAAATTATTTCAAATTCAGCAAGTTAAGATTATATAGGATTTAAAAATAATTCATTTTTTATGAAACCTTGAATTTAATATTTATCTTAATGATTCATTAATTTAGTTTCATCATTACATCCTTTTTTAATTATAAAACATTATGAAACACCTAAAAAAACATCTTTAAAATTCATAAAATGATATTTTCGCAACTCAGCACTTAATTTTAACTAACTAACTTTAATTATAAATTGATGCTACAAACCCTCAGTTAACCATTCTGAATGTAGGGATGTATTAAAGAATATGAGATTAAATAGAACATTCGCAGAATAAAATAATTTCACTAATCAAATTCCAAAATTGTTTAAAATAATAATAAAGGAAAATAAAGTATGGCATTTTGTTAACAGAATGGATGTTTAAGAAAGAAGACAATCAATAAAATGGTTAAAGTTTTCAAAATCTAACTAAAGGAGATTTTTAGATTCGAAATGTAAAGTAAATAATATCTTACTCAGGTTGTTATGAAAGCGCTTACTTAATTACTTTTATTTACTCTAAAATTGTATTTTTTAGAGCTCAAATTATAAGTAAATTAAATATGAGAAATAATTAATTATTTAGAAATATTATTACAATCTTTAATTTCAAGCAATATATAATTATCTAAATAAATCTCAATTAAGTATTAAAGTTTAAAAGCATTCTTAAAGACAATTTTATCAAACTACCCTATTGAGATGATCATTAAAATTAGATTAAATTATTTGTTAATCAAAATAAGATTTTAATATAAATTAATTTGAAAACATACTAAACTGAATATAGAAAATACTTAGAGTAATAAATTTTTGATATTTCTTTTTAAAATCTTTTAAATACCAATTCCTTTATGCTATAAAATTAATTAGAAGTAATTTACTAAGTTATCAAGTTCTGTAAGAAGTATTCAAGATATGAACATAATTAATAACATGTATCTTAAAAATAAAAACAAGAATTTTTAATATTGCTGTTTTATTTTCATCTTAAAATAATATATATTTTAACACAACTATAATACAGCATTATTCTAAAGATTTAAATTTTATATTTCTTAACCAAATTATTAATAAGATAAATTAATCTTGATAAGATCATATATATATAAGGCATAAAGATCAAATATCTTTATCTTAAGCATTTTACATTTACTTTTAAAAATATTTATGATTTAAATTGTTACTTAAGTAGTAATAATTTCAAAAAAAGAATTAGCAAAAGAAGAAAAAAAAAAATAACAATTTTGAGATTAAAACAAAGAACATTATTTACTAGATTAAAGTCTATAAATATTTTAGTTATTATTTTTAAGGTAATATCAATATAATCTTATTCATTTATATTTTAAACATTAATAAATGTATTGCGAACATAAAATCTATTGAACCATTATTTTTAAGCCATTTTTCTTTATCTTATAACCAATTTATTTGAAAAAATTGGTTTTTGTTGAACTGCTTAATTTCATATATTTAAGAATTTAAAAGTTCAATTTTTCAGTTTGATTTTTATATAAAGAATGTTACTAATATGATTTTTTTAAGTTGAGCATCAACAAATCTAGTTTTTTTGATCTCTAAATTAAATATGATTAAAGCTTAAATTGTTTTTTGACCTAAAATGTCGATAGATTAATTTATTTTTAATTTGAGATTAAGCCTAATGAACTCATAGATAATGAATCTTAAATTCCTTGACTCTGAAACAACATGAATTTAAATTAAAAAATATGAAAACTTAATAATCTAACTATGATTTTTAATAGATGAAATTGATCTTGTTACCGAAGAATATATATGAGATATAAGATGATGATTGTTAATAATAAACAAATAAATTATTGAAATTTTTAGTAAGTTAATCATGTTAACTTTTCTATAATCAAGATTTTTGGTTATCCTAATTTTTTAATACTAAAAATGCAATTTTTATTTGATAATTTTATATCCGTTTTTAAATAATATTAATTTTAATGAAATTTGCAATTTGTTTCTTATTGGGATTAGTAACACTCAATGCAGTCTTCGTCAAAAAGCCATCTGATCCAAATGCAGGAGTCTTTGCTGAATTGGAAGAGGTAAGGAATAAAATTAAACGTTATAGATTGAAGAACACGCATTAGGAAGAAAGTTACTTGATACAATAGCTCTTTAAATGAAAAACTAAGCTCCATTGGCTGATATTGCAAGAATGCTTTAAGAATTGAGAGAAAATTTATTATTATAATAACAATAAGCTGACTTGAAACATGCTGCTGATGAAGCTGATTGTGCTGCTGAAATTGCTGGTTATAACAGAAGAATTGATTATGCATCCAATGAAATTAGTGAATCAACAACTGAAATCACAGCCTTGTCTGCTTAAGTTTAATAATTGGAGAGTGAAATTGAAAACATCTAAGTGTAATTGGGAATTCTTAATGATTAAGAAGAAACATTGAGAACTTAAAGAGCCAAAGATGCTGAAGCCTTTGCTTAAAGAATTAAGTCTACAGCTGATGTTGTTGAAGCTTTGAATGTAGTTGCTGCTAAATTATCAGCCATTCAACCAGAATAAGATCCAAAGGCTGTCTTCTTAGAATTACACAATATGGGTAAGAGTAATCCAATTGCTGCTTTGGTTTCAATTGCCT
>JPFM01000003.1:0-48083 GCA_000733375.1 Paramecium sexaurelia | reverse complement strand
AGACAAGATTGCTGAACTCAGATAATCAATTGAATAATCAGCTGTTGATGACTAAGAAGCTGAAGTTTAAGCTTAAATTGATTACTAAAATCTCTTAGCTTAATTTGCAGATCAAAGAAAGAACTTGTAAATCTTATTGTAATATTAAATAGCTAGAATGCATTGAAAGATAACGAAGCCAAATTGACTTAAACTCAAAATGCTTTGGGAGCATAAAAGAAGAGAAAGGAAGACGCTGGTAGAGAATTAGCTACTGCTACTGCTGGAAAAACTTAGAAGGAAAATGATTGTGAAGCTCTCAGAACCTAATATGCTAGAGATAGTGAATAAAGAACCAAGGAAGTAGGAATCATCAGATAAGTTGAAGAAATTTTGGCTACTAAATTAGAAGGTGCCTCAGGATACTTAAAGAGCAGAATTAATTGATTTGTATTTATTCAAATAATTCTATAAAAAAAATAACAATCATCTATATATATATTATTATCTATATTCATGATAAAAAATCGAGAGTGATGGTAAATTTAATTACTAGTTTGAATTATTTTTTTATATGAAAATTAAAAAATTATAATTAGATTATATTTCTTATCACAATTATTATGAACTATAAAAATTAATTATATAACACTCTAAAAAGCAAATCTATTATTTAATTTTTATTACAAAATGTCAGAAACTGAAAATCAATAAGAAAATAAGGAAGGAGAGTAAAAGAAAGAAAATCCATAATAAAACAACAATGGGGAATCAACTTAATAAAATCAACCAAGCTAAGAGAATCAAAACGAAAAAAAAGAGGGATAACAAGGCCAATAATAAGGAGAGTAACCAGAATAAAATGAATCAGGGTTGGTTGAACAGAAAAAAGAAAAAGGTTATATTTTTAATTTTATTTAATATTAGGTCCATATGATATTGATGATGCTGATTTAACTCCAAGATTTGTTAGAGCTATGTAAGTACTAGGATATACTTATTAAGACTTATAGAAAAAACAGAGAAAAGACATTATTTAAATCATAAAAACAAAAGGTATTTGTTAATATATAGATGTAGATCCTTTGGGTAATAAAATAAATTAAGAATTAATCGATGCATTATCTAATCATTTGGAACATTCAAGAAAATAAAAAATAAATGAAATTAGAAAAGAAATATAATATATACCCATTTAAGAGCCAAAATAATAGTAGTCAGTCGCAGACTAATCTATTATGCAATCTTCAATAGCAGAGAAGTCAATAATTTTAGATAAATCGATTGTCTCTATGAGTAAATCGATATTAACAAAATCATTATCCCCTTTGGAATTAGAGTTTAAGTTGTATGATAAAATAAAAAAGAAAGAGAGAGCAGAACTACATAAAGCAAAAAAGGAGGAGGAAATATTATCGAAATAAATTGAATACTAACATAAACAATAGGAACTTGATGAGAGATTGGAAAAACATAGGTAATTAAAGATTAAACAAAAACATATGCAAACTCAATAATAACAAGAAATTTAGAAATGGTTACACAACAGATCGGATGCTGAATCATCGAATTTTAATCAAGCTAAATAGATTGTGGAAACATTAAAACATGAATTAAAGGATACTTAATAGTAAAGGTTATATTTGAATCCCAGAGAAAAGATAGAAAAGGTGAAAAGTATGAATGATTTAAGAGTAAAAGAATTAGAAGATTTATAAGCTAAAAGGGAATTAAATATGATGGAGAGACTTGAGAAGTTGAAAGAACTCTCTTCAAAAGTCGATAATGAAAAAAACATGAAGACTTTTTAAGAGCTATAAAGAGAACTTAAAGGATTATTGAAATAAGAAAAAGTATAGATTAGATAAGAAATGCTGGACGAATATCATAATTATATGAAATAATAACATTAAACAGAAGATTAAAAAAGAATCATTTAAGTAATAAAGAATAAAGTAAATATTCATTATTATTTTTTAGACACGAAAGGAAGTTTAATAAGAAATGTATAAATAGTCTTTAGAAATTAAATAATAATAATTAGATAAAAAATTAGAGAAATTTAAATAATTATAAACAGATAGTTTAAAAATCAAGTCATCTTCAGCTGTAAATTTTCCAAAACATGTTTCTGCCAATAATTTTGGATAGATGAAAGCAGAATATGAGAGAAGAATAGGATTTTAGGAAGATCTTATAAGGGAAATTGAAAGAACAGAAAATATTTAAAAAAGATAAAGAAAAGAAGAATAATTAAAATAAGATATTAAGATGTAAAAAGAAGCTAAAAAAGCTGAAAATAAAGAATTAGAAATATCTAAAATATCTACCATTGTTAAAGATATGAAATAATTTGAAAATAGTAATATGGCAAGTACAAAAAGATAGTTGGCATAAATAAGAAATTTGCATAATGAAAGAGAATAATGTAATAATGAATAATATATTTAAAGAAATAATAAAAGAAATAGAAGAGAGAAAGAAGAAGGAAGAAGAACAAAGATAAAAATAAGATAAATTAGATTATGAGAAAAAGAAAGAAAGATTAAGATAGAATATAGATTAATACAAGGAATAAATTCAAAGTGAAGAAAAAAAGAAATAACAACAAGAATAATAAGAATCATCATGAAATGTTATAATTATAGAAAATTTAAATATGTAAAGCACTAAATTCACTATATTATCTTATAAACATAATGATTAAAAAATACTCTTTAATCTTTAATCAAATTTTTCAATACAACCAGCAATCTAATTTGTTAGATTTAATCATTTTCAAAGACTATATTATTGTTCATGAGCACAAATGATTATATAATTTTAATTAAATGAAAGATTGTAACATAAGCTTCTAAATTAAACCAGCCTTAGTTATTTCTCGGATATACAAGTCAAACAATAGATTTCACTTACCAAAAATAAATTAATTTCAATCATAATCTCCAAACAATATTTATTACAATGAATATTTTACTGAAGTAAGAGGAATTAAAACTTTGTCAGATAAACAGAAATAAAATTCAGAGAATATAATAAAGTGTAAGCTAAAAGAATTAGAAGGATAAAATAAACAATAAAAGTCTCTTTCAGCTAAGCATCTTTATAATGGACATATTGAGAAGAAAGAAGTCAATAATTTATTATTAGAACCATATTTTGTTTAAAATAACCTGAAAGCAAAAAAATATATATTAGAAGGACTTTAAAATGAAAACTATAAATAATCCTTTCGATTTTCTCCAAATTTAAAAACTAATCCTAAATAAGAGAGAGAAATTAGGAAACCGAGGTTTTTTTTTTAAGAACCTTAGAGTGAGAAAGTTAAACATACTAAATTAAATTAAACAGAAAATGATTAATCTAAAAGCGATTAGGAGTATAATTATTGGAATAATGACGATTTAAATTAAGAAGAAGATGAAGATTTAATTAATAACTATGTTAATGGATTATTTTGATTAATAACTATGTTAACTTTTGCAATTTTGATCATAAGTAGTTTTTATTATTTCAATTCATATTGTTTATATATTTTATAGAAACATAAAATATAGATCATTTCTCATAATAAATTGTATTTTATATTAAATTTAAATTTTATTCTAATTATGGCAAATTTGTAAGAATAGATCATGTCTCAAATTCATGAAATATTCAAAGAACTTAGTATTGAAACATTATATAATAGAATAGTAGAAATAGGCTAATCCTTCAATTTTAGAAGTATAGGATACTCTAGCTTAGAAACATCCTCGATTGCCAAAAGCAATTTTACAATCTAAGATAAAGATATATTTTTAAGATAATGTGATAAAGGAATAAAAGGAAACTAAGGAGATCTTAGTAATTGAAGATAAATAGCCTTAAAAAAAAGTTAAACTAGAGAATAACAATAATAATTAAAATAACAATATTCCAAAGAATAATTAATCACAAGTTTTAGATGAAGAAACTTTAATGTAATTTCCAACTTTGAACGATGTTGGAGGAATTGAATCTATAAAATCCTAAATAGAATCAATGATTTATATGCCTTTATAATATGCACATATATTTACTGAATTGGGGAGTAATGCTCCAAAAGGAATTTTGTTAACTGGAGCGACAGGTTGTGGAAAGACATATCTTGCAAAGGCAATATGTAGAGATCTATATTAAAAATTTTAATTGAATATTTTTATGAAGAATGGAGCAGAAATAGTAGCATCTTTGAGTGGAGAATCAGAAAAGAATATTAGACAATTATTTTAATAAGCAGCTTAAGAAGCTCCTTCTTTAGTATTTATAGATGACATAGATGTAATTGCAGGAGATCGAGATAAAGCAAACAAGTAAATAATAGATTTATATTAGATAAATGGAGAAGAGAGTTGTTACGTAAATTATGGGTAGTTTAGATTAATTACCAAATAATGTATTTTTAATAGCAACTACATCTCATCCAGATTAATTAGATCCTGCACTTAGAAGAAGTGGTAGATTTGATAAAGAAATTATGATAACTGTTCCTACAGATGAATAAAGAGAAGACATATTAAGGAAGTTAACTAAATAATTAAAAATTAATAATATAGACTTCTATAGTTTATCTAGAAGAACTCCTGGGTATAAATTAATATTAAAAAGATATGTGGCTTCTGATTTATTTTCATTAAGTAAGGAGGCTGCCGTTGAAGCAGTAAAGAGATTAATATCTAGTGAGGAGCCTAAGGAAATTTTACCAATAGATTTTGAAATGGCACTAAAGAAAGTGTAGCCAACAGCAAAGAGAGAAGGTTTTGCTGTTATACCAGATGTTACATGGTCTGATATAGGATCATTATAAGAATTAAGAAAAGAATTAGATAATTGTTTAGTGTTGCCAATACAAAATCCAGAAGTGTTTTAAAAATTTAAAGTGAGACCACCTGCTGGAGTATTATTGTGGGGACCTCCAGGTTGTGGAAAGACTCTATTAGCAAAGGCTGTAGCAAATGCTTCAAGAGCAAATTTTATAGCTGTGAAAGGACCTGAGATATTAAATAAATATGTAGGAGAATCTGAAAAAGCTATTCGAGGAGTATAAAATTAGAAATATTAAAATAGTTATTTACAAGAGCAAGAGCTTCTTAGCCTTGTATAATATTTTTTGATGAAATTGATGCAATTTGTCCAGTTAGAGGAGCTGATGGAGGAGGATAAGTTACTGAAAGAGTTGTCAATTAATTATTGACAGAATTGGATGGATTTGAAGATAGTAATAATTTAATTTGATTATTATAGGGAAATAAGTATTTATAATAGCTGCCAGTAATAGACCTGATATTCTAGATCCAGCTTTATTGAGACCTGGGAGAATTGATAAACCTTTATATGTTCCATTACCTGACGTATCAGGGAGAGAAGATATTCTTAGAACTTTAGCATAAAAATCACCTATTTAAGATGTAGATTTTAATGAATTGGCAAAATCTTGTGAGAATTTTACTGGAGCTGATTTGTCTAATTTAGTTACTACTGCAGCATTAGATGCTATCATATCTTCATAAAATGTCATTACACATAATAACTTCATCAATTCTTTGAGCAAAGTTAGACCATCAATTAGTGATACAGACAGAAAGGCTTATGAAAAGTTGCGTTAAAAAATATAAATGTGATTAAAAATATTTGTTTTATTGAAATTAATATTATGTCAGGAGAATAGCCTATGCTTAAAGCTTCTAATGTTAAATTAGACACAATTGTAAATAATACAATTCATTCTAGGCTGCCATGAAAATTATTAAACTAGCTAATGATAATCCAACTGTCAATCAATATGGCTATCTATTAGGAATTATTGAAGGTGAAACTATTGAAGTTACAAATTGTTTTCCTATTATTGATGTTGATGAAGAATAAGACCAATAATACGAATATTTAGATTATGCAAAAAAACATCATTTAGATTTCCATAAACTTGGCTTATATGTCATCACTGATTAAAATAGACATTTTACTTTAGATTAATTTGAAGATATCAATAGACTTTAATTCTATGTTAAGTATGCTTTCGTCTTAGTTTATTCTTTGCAATTAGCTAAATCTGGTCATTCATAACCATTTTAAGCATATGTGGTATATATAATTGGTTTATTATAAATAGATTAATGAAAAATATTCAGAAATTTATTCAAAAGATGAAATTCCTGTTTTGAATATTAAGAATGATAAGATCTTTAGACAACTTCCATTAGAATTGTTAAAAACACCATTAACATAAGTAAATCTTCAATTTAATTAGGCTTTCTTGTATCAATACAGAAATAGTATTGAAGAGAAATTTAAGAATGAGGAAACAAAGTTTACATCAAATATTTAAAATTATGGTAGATAATTAATTGAAACAATTGAAGAATAAGTTAATTTATCTGATAAAATTAATTCATCTACTTCAAATAAGAAAGAAGGAGACAAAGTAATAAATCTTAAACATTTTATTAGTAACCTGAATTATTAGAATATTTGATTTCTATGAATAAGTTATATTATTTGGCAGAAGCAATTAAAAGAGAAACCTAATATACATTAGAAACCGAATAAGTATTGACAAACATTTTAAAATAATGATTGATAGTATATTAGTAAATTCACATGTTAGAGCATCGTTTAAAATAATCTTATAAATTGGAAAATCTTATATATTAATCTTTATAAGTATTACTTATCTATTTTTATGATGAAAAAGCATTCTTTTTTGTTTTAGTAAGCATTGATAGATAAGGCAAACTATTTTAAGAAAATGAATAGAATAATCAATGTAGTTATGGAAAATATTTTCAAATATTGCTTATTTTATTCATTGGAATAATTAAATTATTTTGTGTTACTTCAATATATTATTAATCAAATTTCCTCTGGAGGACCATATCTATCTTTGGATGGCTAATTATTGAAGAATCTAAGGAACTCTTATCCAACAACTTTATATGCATTTGCATAATTTTATTAACATTACTTGAATAAAGCTTCCTAATCTCCGGTAGGTTAAACATCTTAAACAGCTTTCAAACATAATTGAAAGCCTTATGTAGCGAATAAATCCTTAAAAATATCCATTTATTAAAATAAATATTAATAATTTTTGTATTTGAATATCAAAATTATTTCTTTATTTTAATATACATTTGCTCTATTTACAAAAAAAATAGAAGAAAATAAAGCGATTTCTCAAAATTGATTCTTTTTTTTATTGTTGTTATCATTTAAAAATTTATAATATAATCATTTTTTTAATGATTCATAGCGTTATTTCTATTAATTGAATTTCACAATGTTTTGATGTTTAGATAAGATTTTAGCATAAAGAGGTAAATTTGAATTAACTACCGAATTAATAAAATATTTACCCAAATTATTAAAATTATAAAAACTTTTAGAAAAAGAACCATTCATATCAGGTTAACTAATTAAAACTTTTCCTTCTGAGTGATATGGACTCCCTCGAGTTTTAGGTTTGCTGCTACTTCTTGAAACTGGTATGTTTTTATTTTAAGATAAGCTTCTTGAATGTACCATTTGATAATTTTTGAGATCTGGAGTTTTAGATTTCTTAATGCCTTACTTAGGTTTAGAATTTATTTAAGCTGGATGAGGCTATCTATTTTATTGTTTAATTTAACATACCCATATATTTCACTAACTTATTTTTTTTCTATAATCTTTTATGAAAATTATATTGTGCTTATGCTAGGAGATGATTATTAATAGTCCCTTCTACAGAATTAATTCTTGAGTTTTCTTTGCTTTCTGAGAACTTACTACCATTTGAAGGCCTCATTCGATTATAAGATTTTTCTAATTACTTTTAATGAGTAGTAGTAGGCACTTATTAATCCAGTAACTATTATTTTGTTATCGATTTATGAACAGTTGGCATCTGAAATGTATTAATATTATTACTTCTTCATCGATATGAAAAGATTTCGATTTATCAGTTTACCTTTAAATTTTCATGATATCTTGAGTGTTGAAATATTGGGTTGAAGCAATTTTTTTAGAGACTGATTCACTTCTTTATTCTAATCTGGATTTACATCTTGGTTATTATTATTAATTAACTGGCTATTTATAAATATATTGTTCAGTATCTGATTTAACAACAATACTATTAGGATTTGGTTCATTTCGACTTTATTTATTTGTTTAATAACTAGAATAATTAGTACTAATCAAATTATTCGATTTCTTTGTAATTAAGCCTTTGTATAAGGCATCTCTATAATCTTAGAGTTTGAGTTTTTTATTATCATTAAATGGTATTGCTATGTTTTAGTCTAATTGAGTTTCAGGTTCAGTCTATCTAAAGTCTTTAAGGTAAGGATGATCCAAAGCTTATTCCGCTGTCAATCTTTTTTTGGGATTATAAACTAACAATTTTCTAAATGAATATATTTGAAAAATACTTTAAAAAATCAATTTGTAGATCATTGGCTTTTGGAAAAAATTATTAATAACTGTATTGTTTTTTAGTTTCCATTTATTCTATAATTTAATAACCCATAGGAGCATTGATTGATTCAAGATCATTTAAAGAAGGTCTTCCAATCAATTAGATTACTTTATCAATTTAATCCAAAGTTGAAGTTCCTTTTGTATAAAGTATCTTTTACCTGCAAAACAAGCTTTACCCAATATCATTTCTCCTAAAATACAACCGACGCTCCACATATCTACTGCAGTAGAATAATAATGGGATCCAAACAGAATTTCAGGAGCTCTATACCATCTAGTTGCTACATATTCTGTCATAATTGGAGTTTCTGAAAATATACTATATAATTAAAAAACCATTATTATTTTCTGTTTCAGATAAACATCTTGATAATCCAAAATCAGCCACTTTGATATGACAATCTGCATTAATCAAAATGTTAGCTGGTTTTAAATCTCTGTGAACCAATTATCCAGAATGTATATATTTAAGACATTTAAGAATTTAGTACATTACATATTAGATATGCATATTATTTAACAATTCTGCTCTGATAACCTATATACAATTACAAGAAGTCATACTCTATGCAAATCTGTCTCCATATACTCAAAAACCATATATAAATCTTTGTTGTTATCTGCCCTTATGACTGATATCAATTTAACTATGTTTTCATGATTATTTAATTATTTCAAAAACACAACTTCTCTGTAAGTTCTTTAAGCGTCAGTCGAATTTTGAAAAGCATCAAATACCTAGCTTATTTTAATTTTATAAACTTTTTTCAATGCTACAATTTATTTGGTTTTTGTGTCATAAGCTTTCCAAACTATTCCATATGCGCCTTTTCCTTTATATTCTTATAAATCAAATCTTCTTAATATATGATCCTCCACTTCACTATGATCTTCTTCCTTTGACATTGAATATAATTTTTAACTATCAAATTATTAAATCAAATAAAAATTAATAAATCATCACCTTCATAATCTCTTAATGCTTTATTTTTTAAATAATCAACTACTCCAGAACCATCCAACTTTAAATGTGCCTTTAAAGATTTCAATCTAAAAATAGTATCAAAATAAAATTTACGCTTTCTGATTTGCTTCTTAAATTGTCAAAAATGCATCAGCTTTAGCCTTTCCATTTGATAATGTCGAATTAGCATCACCATAAGCTTAATTTAAAAGCACCTCTCTATTGTATTATGCAGTCATTTTATTCGTTTCTAATTCAACTACGGTTTTATTCTTTTAAGCTTAAGCTTTAATGATCTCTTATTTCTTCACTTCAGAACTCCAGATCGCATTTTCAAAATCATCTGGTAAATCAACTGATCTAAGTTAAAAAAATTCGCAGCTGCAATATAATTCTGCTTCGAATAAATTATCTAATGCTGCTTACATTGCCATTCCTATATTTTGTCTATCGATAAAAAAATCATATGCAGAATATTGAGTTGCAACATAAGAAAGAATACCAATAGATTGTCTAATCAAAATAGGACTATGATTATTTTAAAATGTTGCAAACAATGAATAAAGCTAAGTTAAATTGTAACTATTATATCATATTTATTAATTTACGTATATTAAAATGAAATTTCTAAAACAACTTCTAAACCATCGCTTGTTCTTGAATGAATCATATTTCTGTCAGCACTCTTATCACCTGAAAATTCAACCGTTTAAACTGTTTTAGGAAATGTAATAAATTGATGTCCCATACCAAGGAAATGTATTCCTGCTGGATATATCTTTGGAGATATTGTTTTTGTAATATAACTATAATCTAAACCAACTTCGTTATAATCTAATGAACTAAATGATAAAATTAACATCAAAAATAATATGAAACAGCTGATTTAACAGCAAACACCACAAATTGCTATAAATTCCCCTGTCATATTAAAATTTAAGTTAATATATAAATTATTTATTATCTATATTTTTAATGTAATTCAAAATAAGTCTTCATATTTTTTAGAGTCTTCTTGAGATTCATAAACATCCTCAGCATCACTTAGATCAACTTATTTCTATTTAAAATTATAACAATTTTTACTTGCAATCTAGATTTTTACTTAACTTCTTTTTATTTAACCTTCTTCTTTTTCTTTGATTATTTATTAAGATTTTTCTTTTCATAAGCCTCTTACTCGTTAAATTATTCTTCCGAATCTTCACCCATTTCTTCTTTTACAAATTATTCATCCATTTCTGCTTATTACGAATTGTAATCCTCATCATCTGACTCAATAAATTCATCATCCTCTTTTTTTGCTTTCGCTTATTCTTTTTATCTTCTCTTTCTTTCTTTTTTACTTAATTTACCTTATTTTCCTTAATTTTATGTATCATTTTCATAACCAACATTGAGATTGTTTAATAAATCCGTAGCAATTTTAGCTAATTTCTCCATTTAAGTAGAATCTATTTATTCTAGTTTCATATTTTATTATTGTTCAACTTATTCTAGTTTCTCTCTTCTTTATTATTCTAAAAGTTATTATTCTTTTTCTTTTTATTATTCTTTTAATTCTGCTTCTTTTAATAATTTGTCAAAATTTGTTTAGAAACTATGAATAAAATTAAATTTATCTTCACTTTTCTATCTCATTAGTTAATGATTCTATCTAATTATATGTCTATGTTCAGTTTCATGTTATTATTCCCTATTTTACCAACAAATACCTGAAGACATATATTCATAACTCTTTAATAAACATTTAAAATAAATAACCGCAGTTTTCAAAAGTGCATATGAAGATTTTTCTTCTTAGATTTCGTAACAAAATTAATGAATAATCATATTAAGATTAAGTCTATGTTTTAAATCTCCTGGATTATTTAAGATTTATCTTTTTATAATATTGGCACTATCTTTATATTTTTTATTATTCAAATACATTTTGGCAACAGCAAGATCTGTATGATCATCTGGTTTATAATTAGTTTTTTCATAATATTTTTTAAAATATGTTTTTGCTGATTAATTATTATTAGCCATAACAAAACAATCCAAAATTGCTAAATTACTAAGGATTCTTGGTTATTAATTAGCATATTCTTGAAGATCACCTAATAAATTTAGAGCTTCTGAATATTTCCCTAATTCAGCAATAACTAATATCAAGATCATAGCAGCTTATAAATTTTTCGACTCTTATTAAAGTAATTTCATTCCTGCACTTGCAATTTATCTAAGAACCTTTTTTTTAAATTATTAATCATCATTTTTAGATTTATCGGCTGCTAATTAATAATCATGAGCCATTAAAAAGATTTTCGAATAACAATCTTCTCCATATCTTTTGAATTAATCTACTGCTCCTCCTTAATCTTATAATTGATAAGCTATATATCCATGCATCATAGGAACAGGATTCTAACCTTTATAATTTCTATTATGATTAACATATTATTCATAATAAATTTTAGAATCTGAAATGGTTCTTAAAGCATCTTTGTAATCCCCAAGTAAAAATTAAAGATAACTTAATCTAACATAACTATCAACAAAATAAGGATTTATTTTTATGCATTATTAATGTAATTCCATAGCTGTTATATAATCTCCCAATTATTCCATCAATATGCCTTTGTTAAAAGAAAGAACTATTTGATACATATTTTTTTTGAGTTAAACTTCTTGTTTAGATGCTTCTTCTGTAGCATCAACCACATAATCAGGTATCTAAAATTCTTCTATCAATTATTGACATTTTTCATAACTATATAAGGCTTTTTACAAATCAGTATTCGCCAAATGAACACCCATATTAATATACAATTCAGGGAATATTATTTATTCTGTTATCTTTTGTAAAATCATTGTGTATTTTTAATTATTAAATTTCGATAAAAGAAGATCTTCAGCAATTTAATAATAAGTTGATGCATCTTCATTTTCGATTTATTATGCAAATTCAATCAGAATTTCGAAATCTTTATTGTTATATTGTAATGCTTTTCTATAAGTTTCTATAACTGGTTTACGAATTTATAGATTTTTAGATTAAATATAAGCCAACTATTTATAGAATTCCCATATAAAATCTGTATTTTCATATTGTTTAGCAATTTTCTCTGCTAATTTATAAGATTCAGTGTAATTTTGAGATTAAGGATTCAAATATAATTACGATAATCCTAATAATACTAGAATATTATTTCTATTATATTATTTGGCTTAATTGTAGAATTTAAGAGACTATTCATACTCACCTTCAATTTGCTTTATTAAACCTATTAAATAGAGATATCTGCATTTTAAAATTGACCAATCATTTCTGAATTGATCTTCTTAGGTTTTTTCTTTGAATTAAAATCTTGAAATATTGTCCAAAGCTTTTAAACCATTTTAGATGCAGACCATAGCCTAAAATTAAACATTATACATACCCTCTAATAATCTAATTTAAATATATAATGTTCACTCAAATGATAAAGTGTTATAGGATGATTCTAATTTATTGTAAAGGCTTTGCATAATCTATTAAAGTATTCATTGTAATCTCCTTTATCAAAAGCTAAAACTGCCAATCCTATATGAGCTTCTACATTTTAAGGTTCCTAGAAATTGTTTATAAAGAATTACTAATTGTAGGACTCGCTTAAATGCATAATAAGCTAATGAGAATTATTCTAGATTATAATAGCAATATGCTAATCCCAATCTTGCTTTACCAGCAATATTTGGTTTATGTTTGAGAGCTCTTTTGAAATATTGTAAGGAATCCTTGTAATTTCCAATAGCAAAGTAAGCTTATGCAGTACCTATACAAGGAGTAACTGAGAGAGTATCTCTAAGGATGAAATTAATAATGAGAATACCTTGCTGAACTGGTTTCATCAAATGATGTTCTATAATAACTAAATGTTTAATCTTTATCACCCTTGTAAAATGAAAATAATCCTTTTATACTAAATGTGTGACTAACAAAATCATAACGATCTGATAAATTGAAATTTTTAACAACATTGTCAAAATATTCTGAGGCTTTATCAAAGCCATCTTATCTCGTAGCTTAAATCAAATAGTATAATGATAATGAATTGTAGATTCTAATTTTTATTTTTTTACTTTAATCATCATTGAATCGATTAATTATGTTGTTAGTCAAGTATTTCATTAATTCTAGAAAGTCATCATACCTTTTATGGTTGAAAAGTATATACTAAAAAAAGTAATATAAAATTATTGTATTACAGATATGCTTTCCCATTATTGTAGTGAAGCTTCTTTAGTGATTAAAGTTTAAATAATTTCATTGACATCATAGGGGATTTCCTGTTTGTCAATTTTCGGTGGAAATGGTAAAAGTTTGCTAAAATAAGACATTATTAATAAATTAAATTAATTAATTAAATGAAATAATTAATAGCGATTCAATTATTAATTTGCTTATGTTTAGCATCCACAGCATAAGAGGATCTTGTTAAATCAGAGGACTTGAAAGAGTACACAAAGAATGTGTTCGATTTCAAAGGACAAATGTATTCAGGATATCTGAAAGCCATAGATGATGATAAAACATACTTTCATTATTATTTTATGACATCAACCTTTGAAGATGAGGATTTTAATTAACAAAACACTCCTGTTATGTTATGGTTGAATGGAGGACCAGGTTGCTCATCACTATAAGGAGCAGTGAATGAGAATGGGCCTTTCGTATTTAAAGAAGGTACAGCAGAGTTTTAAAAAAACATATGGAGTTGGACAAATTTTGTATTATATTACCATTTAGTTTTAGGCCCACATGTTATATTTAGAATCTCCAGCTAAAGTGGGATATTCATATGGTAATGCTGATGTCAATGATGACACAGTAGCAATATAAAATTTGAGAGCACTTGTAGACTTTTTTGAAAGATTTCCAGACTATTAGAATTTAGACTTTTTTATTTCTGGAGAAAGTTATGCTGGCATATATATTCCATTGTTAGCTAACTAAATATTAAAACACAATAAAGAACATCCTGATAATAAAATTAATCTTAAAGGAATAATGATTGGAAATGGTTGTACTCATCCAACTGAATGCAGCGATGTTGCTGACATTTATCCTATTCACACAATTGAATTTTTTGCAAGACAAGGTTTCTTGAGTGAAGAGTAATATAAAGTTGCTTAATACTTATAAAATAGTGGAAAATGCTCTAATCTACATGATTTGCAAGATGAATGTTTTGACTTTTTAGATGAAGTTGTTTACTAATATTATGAATCTCCATCGTAATTATTAATTATTATAAATTTGTAGAGTATTTCTCATGAATCCTTACAATATTTATGGATATTGTTATAATTTTAAGCCTGACCAATAATTATTAAGAAGAAGAGACCCTATGTTAAAACGATTCAAACCAAAAAAGGAATAAAATGATGAGGAATTTGGGTCTTGTACTGATGATAAAGGAATGTATGTGGTTTTTAGAGATCCTAAATGGAAGGAAATCACTCATATTAAAACTGATAGTCCAGAATGGGATGTTTGTACTGATGATGAAGAATTTATTTATGAAAAATTTGAATAATAGTCCTATTATATTTATGAATCTTTGATCAAATCAAAATAAATTAGAATCATGCATTTTAGTGGAGATATTGATTCAGTAGTACCTATAACTGGAACTTTATTTTGGATCGAATTACTATAGAATGAATTATGTATACTAATCATTTAAATTTAGAATTATCAACTATTGAAAATTGGAGAGCATGGTATGTTCCAGGAGATAGAAAAGAAGATAAGTAATAGAATGCTGGAAATGTATTTAATATTGAGGGGTTATAATTTGTCTCTGTTAGAAGTGCTGGACATATGGTGCCAACTGATCGTAGAAAAGAATCATATTTTATGACCAAACATTTCATTCTTGATAAAGCACTTCCAGATAAATAATAACTCATTTCTGTGTAATGATATTTAACATTAAAATAATACAATTAATTTATATAGAATTCAAGTATAAATTATTTCATTATTTATAAATAAAATTTAATTTGCGGTATTATCAAATGAAAAGTTTGAGATTAGGAACAAGAGTTTTCAATCTGATATCATCTCGTTAACAATTATTTTTTAGATAAGGATTACAATAAACTTCAGTTTACTGTTTTTCAGAAAAGACCAAAAAGCAAGAGACTCATAGAAATGATTAAAAATAAGAGAAAGCTTAACAAAAAGAATAGAAAGAAGAATAAGAAAAAAAAGAAACAAGTACTAAATAAGAAGAGAAAACTGAATCACTTGATGAATCTCATGAAGATAAATTACATAGAGTTGAATCATTTTATTCAAAACAAATTGAAAAATTAGAAAATCAAATCAAAGATTAAAAAGAAAAACTTCATGATCAAATTAAATTAATTAATTAATTAGAAGCATCCAATAAGGATCATAATTCAAAAATAAAAGAATTAAGAGATGCTTTGAAAGCTGAAATAGAAGAATAAGAATTGTAATAAAAAAGAATTTCTAAGTAATCAATTAAAAATATTTATTTCTTAGAGAGAAAGAATAGTTAAAAGTATTTGCCATTTCAAATTTTGCTAAAGAATTATTGGAAGTTCAAGATAATTTAGAAAGAGCTATAACAAGTACTACTGACAAACCAGAAAGCAATCCATTATTAGAAGGTACAATAAAATTTAATATATTAAGGTGTTGTAATGACACATTAAATTTTAGAAAAAGTGTATAAGAAATTTGGAGTGCAAAAAATGGATATTATTGGAAAGAAATTTGATCCTAATTTTCATGAGTCTTTATTCTAAGTTGAAGATGCAGAAAAAGAACCAGGAACAATATGTTATGTCGCATAAGACGGATATGTAATCGGAGAAAGGGTTTTAAGACCAGCAAAAGTAGGTGTTGTTAAATAATAGTCATGAAAAAAATATAATATTTAATTTATATTTAATTTTCATTATTAATCACTAATTTATGCTTTACAAAATTATTCTTTAAAGTGTTAAATCTCTTCTGCTAATAATTCTCTAACGCGAAGGCTATTTCCTATCTACTGAATTTAGAAGTAACTTTGGTAAAGCTTAAATTGGTTAGAATCTATTTTTTCTACTCTCCTCATACTCTTACAATCCTTCCCAATCATGTAATAGATCTTTTTACTTTTTTTGTCTTATTACTTACTATTAAGTTTATTATTAAGATTAAAATTATTCTTGTATTGAAATACTTGAATGAGATGAATTTAAAGAAGACTCTAAATCAGAATCTTTCCCTTTATATAAAATAATAGGTTTATTGTTTTCTTCATAATATATTTTACCAGCTACATACTAAACTGATGCTCTATTTTTCAATTTATATTATTATTTGTTGAGTATTTCTTATTATTATAAAATTTTAGTATCAGTTTATTATTTTTATTATTATTGTTAAATTTTTATGAGTTGATAATAATCTTCAAATTTTATTTGTTGTTCATTTTTTTAATTAGTTTGATTAAAATTAATAGTATTAAATTTACAATCTTCTTAAGTTATTAAAGAGAGCTATTGTTATTTTTAATATAAATACTTTTCCGCAATGAGCTATTAATAGATTTTACTTTAATATCCATGCACCTTCTAAATTATCTTCTAAAATTAATTAAATCAATAAAATTTTTCTTGAAGACCATAACATTATTTTTCCATCTGATGCCGCAGTCAAATAAGTTTTTGTTGTTTCTTAATAATCTACAGATAAGACTTATTATTCGTGATCATTGCCTTTATCATCACTATGCAAAAATAATTATTCATTTTTAAATTTAAATATTTGAAATGGACCTTTATAAGTAAAAAATAAAGCTTTATTATGGAGAGTAGTAAAATATGCTATTTATTAATTAGAATTGAAAGATCTAATACATTTAATTTATTTTTCCGTAATAGAAATCAATTTTAACAATCCTTCAGAACAATAAGTAAATAAATAATTATCAATTTCAGCTATATTTATTACTTTCTCTCTATGATAGCTCATTCTTGCAAATATTTTTTTAGGATTATTTTTTTAAACTGCAATGACTGATCCTTTAGACATACCAAAAATTAATTATTCCGAAGATTATTAATCTCTTGATTAACCAAAATCAGCATCATAACATGGTAGTTTTATTTTTTTTGGTAGGAAAACTGTTACAATTACCTATACCATATGATAACCATCAAAATCCATAATTTCTTCACTCTAAATACATTAAATTGATGTTTGATTAGAATTAATAAATAACATTCCAGTTTCTAATAACATAAAGTACAATTCACCATCAGTAACAATTTATCTCACTTCCATTGATTTAGGTGGAGGATATAATATAATAGGTTCATTATTTTCAGATATTGATAATCCTGGTGTATTATCAAGTGCCAAAATAATACTGTCATCATGTTTATAATATGATACTATTTTAGAATTTATTGTTTTAAATATTTTTAAATTATTATTTAAGTATCCAATATACATCTCGTAGTCATTAGTTAACAAAAATCGACTTCTAGTCAATAATTATAAATTTGAATAGATTCCAACAATATTTACTGAATATACATTTGTAAATTACTTTAAGTTAACTATTAAATTACATCAAAATACCTATATATCCCATAATTTTATTGTAAAGTCTTATCCTTAACTCCAAAACATTTTATCATTTTTGCTCCTTATTAAAGATTCTATTTTTTTTGAATGTCCTTCATATGAATGCACTAATAATTCACTTTTCTTTACAACAGAACTAATTTTCCATAATTTCAATTAACCTGTTTCAAAACCAATAACAAAATATCTAAATTCTATAAAATGTAAAATTTAAGTAATCAAATTTTCATTTTTTGTTAGATCATGATATTTTTAAATAAGTTAGAATGATATTGTTTGTATTGTATTATAATTAGCTTCTGATTAATCATTAATTTATAACTTAACTCTATTAAACCAATTAGAAAATCCTTAAATATTATAATTATCCCATTCTTTTTATAACTATTCAGTCATTTTTTATTTCATTATAGTTAAATCTTTATGAGTCCAAAAAAATAAGTAATCTTCATTTATATAAAAACCCACAATCCATTCTTCATTGTTTTTTTCTTTACTTTTTTTTTCTTTCTTATTTTTATCATCGTTTATGTTTTCTTCATTAAATCTCTCTTCCTTTATTTTTTCATCCATATTTTTTTCTTCTTTATTTTTTTTTTTGTAAACTGATTTTTTACTTACATAAGCTATATCAAAATTATCTTTAGCTAAATACTTGCATTTGTCCTCCTCTTAAATTCTATTGGTTTAATTAGAAGATTTATTTTTCTTTTGCTCTTTTTTATAGTCCACTTCTGATTGTTACTACTTTATTTCAGGCAATTTATCTTATTCAATCTTTTAATTTTTGTAATCTAACTTTGCAAATTTCGAATTTTATTTAAATTATCGAGGCATTTTAACTTCACTTTAAATTTATGGGTCTTTCTTCTTTATTATAAATTCGAATTTTAATAAATCAATTTCTATTTTCAAATAATACTTTTAATATATTACCTTCTAATCCTAACAACAATAAATGACCATTAAAATAATGAAGTCCTACAGTGTATTTTGAATCAAATTTTATTATATTTAACAAAATCATTTTCCTTTTTAAAATGTACAATTACAAACCTTCATACAAAATAAAGTAAATCTAACCAATACATAACGAAAATACCTCGAATTTATCGCAATATGTTACATTTATACCTGGTTTAGACTCCTTAAATTTTATATCAATCCTGCCCATTTCACATAATAAACCATAATCATACTCTATAATCCATTTACCATCTTTAATTAAAATCGCCTATTATTATTACAAATTAAACAAAATCTATGTTGGCTAATTAAATCTCATAACTTCTTTTAATTGATAAGTTAGATGAATTTATTTTACTTACATAATAATAATTATTATTATAATATCAATAACATAATAAAATAGATAAAACTTTATTTTGTCATTAATGACTAATTAAAATCCTTCAAATCAATTATAAATTCAAACTTGATAAACTATTTCATCATTAATCTTTATCTAACATATATAATAAATATTATTAACTAAAATTATGTTTTATCAATCATTCAATTATTATTCTAAATACAATTCTATTTTGGAAAATTATAATTGAGAACTGCACGCTAAAGCAATTTTATTCAATAGTTAGAATATGAGGATTTTAAAAACTACATAAAATGTAGTTCAATCTAACTTAAAATATAAATTCTTAGAAATAATTTGTAAGAATTATAAGAATTAAGGAGAAGAACTATCTGATTCAATGGAACTATTAATATCTATAAAAATTAAATAGTTAAATAATATATTATATAAGTTTTATAAATGTCAGGTTAATTAATTTTATGCAACGAGTATATCTTGGTTTATTATTTGATTTAAAAATAATAAATCTAAATGTATAACATTTATTATATTGATTTAATTTAATACAATTGTATAAAAAGTCATAATTGAATTACCTTATTTATTTTTTGTTTTAAATTGGTTTTTATATTATAATTAATATAATAAAAATGATGTTTATTCCTATGTGCTTTGAATCTAAAGGATTAGGGAATATAATTAAAGATTCTAAAATTCATTATGAATGGGATTTTTGTTTTAGATCAGAAAAGGAAATTGAAACACATAAAGTAACCTTAATACATTCTAAACTTAAAAATAAAATTTCCTTAATTCATAATGGAAATAGAATGTATTAAGATGTTTTGTAATATTATATTAGATTTTAGAAAAGATAAATTTGTTTTTTAGTGGATAATTGATGAATTTTATAATAAAGCAATGATTTATTAGGAAAACAAAATTTGGAAACTTTAAGTCAATAATGTTGAATTTTAAGAAGGGTATTCTAATTTATAAGAAGAATTAATACAACCAATAGATAATTGATTACTTAGTGATGTAGATTTAATATAAATTAATTTTGATTTTTTGAATTAATTCCTAATTACAGCTTTAAACTTTATTTTATAGCGACTATTCAATTTATAATTGAATACTTCAATGTTGATTTCGATATAATGATTAATTATTAATTATTCGGATATGTGAATAAAAATAAATAAAGTTATTATAAATTAAAAATGGGATCATCAAGTAGTTGCAAGCAAATGTAATAATGTTAAGAAAAGGAGATTCATGCTGGTTCAATTCTTAATTCTATTACTATAAATGCTGTAGTTGAATCTTCAGAATGCATCCCTCAAGAAGCAAGAACTATTTAGTTGTACAAATCTTAAAAATCTATTTTACATTCAAAAGAATCAGAATTCGACAAAAGAATATCTCAATTAGGAAAAGCTGATCACATTTAAAATTAAATGCCATCTATAAAAGTCTTAGATTCCATGGGAAATAATTTGTTAAATTAATCAAACTATGCATCACCAGAATTAAGACCATAATTCTGCTGCTATTGTGATTAAGTAAATGATTCAATGTAGAATTATACATTAGAATGTTTAGATTTCTATCATAAACCATGTCTAGTTTAATTTATAACAAATCAAATTACTAATGGTAATTGCACTTTACTTTGTAAATGTTAACAAAAAATTCACACAAAACATGTAAGGTCTATAATCCATGATCAAAATCTGCTTTCGAGATTTTTCTCCAATCAGCTTGGCACCTTATAAAAGAAACATTAGGATATATTACATTTTTAAAAGAATGAAACAAATTAAAGAGAATCTTGTTGGCATTGCAAAAAATCTATAATAAGTTAAAAAGTATAATTAAAATGTAAACACAATATACATAAATATTGTCTTAAAGAATTTTGTACATAATAAATAGAATTGGATAAAACTTATTTGATTTGTTTCTGTGGAGCATAAATCAGTACATAACTTATTAGATCATTTAAAAGCGATTCGTTTAAACTTATATTATCAAGATTATTTAAAAATTAACTAGTGGAACTTTATAATACTAATAAATTTCTGTAAAACAAATTTCATTTTAAACAGTTTATTAAAGCAGTAAACTTTTCTGAAGAACAAAAATTATCATCATATTCAATGTAGCCTTAATGATTGTTAAATGTTGTGATGTTAATTTTTAAATATCAAAATTTACTTAAACATTTTGTATTTATTTCTTATATTCAAATTAATAGTGCGTTTTTATTAAAATTTATATATTGTCTGTTTAACATTCAATTTTAATTTTAAACAATAATTTTCATTTTTTTAAATCAATATTAAAGTATTTCAAACACATAAATTCTACTTTACTTCTCTTACTTAACTTCATTTTCCAATTTTTAAAACTAAGATAACTTATAAATAATCAAATTGATATTTATGTTTATAAATTTTTTTAAGTTAAGATTGATAACATAATGAATTAATCTATATACTTACAATTCTACAATCTTTTTCATATGAGATTTTTTAAAAGTGAGTAAGATTCCATTCATATATCACTTATTTACTAATTTACAAGATAATTTGATTATAGTATGTCAAATTTTCTGATTTTCTGTTAAGATATTAATAAAAATTTAATTGAAAATATTTGGTATTAGGTTTTTTGTAATAAATATATTTTATTTTTTATAATTAAAAATAAAATTAATGGTAAATTTTCTTTCTTTTTATTTACTACTAAATTAAGCAAAGTAATTTTATTTAGAGAGCAAAAATAAAATAAATAATAAGAAATTAATTATAAATACCCTTTGTTTAAAATCTTTGATTATCGTAGGTCGGCGCATTATTAAATTATTTATATGTTTTATTAATAATTATGATATTGACTATTAAATTTTTCTATTGTAAACATATTAAAACTCATTATTATTTTTACTTGAATCCTCCTTGGTTTTTATTGCCACCCTTGTTGAAGTTCTTATTTTAGTTGTCCTTCTTTTATTAATTTTATTATTAGTTTCCTTTATTTTAATTGTTTTATTATTATTATTGTTTTCCTTAATTTTAATTTTGATTTTAGGCAGGCTTTTATCCTTATTGTTAATTACCTTTGTTTTATTAAGATTGTTAGTTTTATTATTTTTATTATTATTATTATTATTATTATTATTATCCTTTTTATTAAGGTTTATTTTGATTCTACTTAGGTTTTTATTATTGACCTTCATTATTTTTCACAAACTTTTATTAGGCTAAAGATAAAAAATAAAATTACGTTTTTATTCTTCAGATTCTTCTTCGTCTTCATCGTCCAAATCCTCATCATCTAAGTCGTTTTCATCAAAATCATCAAGTCCTTCATCATCTTCATCATCATCCCATTCTTCATCTGCTTTTTTAGGTTGCTATTATTAAGCCTTTTATTATTATGGTTATTGCTTTTGTTATTGTCCTTATTATTATTATGGTTTGGATTATGTTTATTCTTATTTCTCTTTTGGTTATTTTTAAGTTTATTATTATTATTATTATTATTATTATTATTTTTATTATGGCTATTATTTATTTTATTCTTTTTTCTTTGGTTATTAAACAGGTTCTTCAGATTCTTCACTTACTACCTCCTCTTAATCTTCGCTACCTAAGTCTTCATCATCTAGATCATCCTTTAAGATAAATTAAGTTGATTACTTAGTTATCTAATTCTGGTTCAATATATCCAGAAATATGGATGGTTCCTTTTCCTTTCACACCGAATTCTACTTATTGATCAGCTCTGAAATATAAGTCTAAAGATGCTTATTCCAACTATTAATATGAATAATTGAATACCTTATTTTTCTCTAGATTGGCAAGGATAAATTCTTTTCCTTATACTTTTGCATATACCTAAATTTTATTTTCTCCTTCTGAAAGAGCAACATTAGAAACATGGATGACATCTGCTTCTTCTGCGGTTAATTTGTGAGTCTTTCCTTGAGTAATATGAGTTCCCCAAAACATTTTAAATAATTTAATTTAAAAATTTAGATATTTTTAAAAGAAAATTTTTTACAAACCTTTTTCATATAATAAAAAAAATATATTATATAATATATTAACTCCAATATAAGATTGAAATCATCAATTATTTTGATAAATGATTTAGAATGAAATAGCAAATAACTTGACTTATAAAAAAGTGATAATGATATTCCAATAAATATAATATATATTCAATGATTATTTTATAAATGTATTTGTTTTAAGAAAATAAATGTTGAATGGTGATAATATTCTAAATAAATAAATAATTGAATAATAAATAAAATAAAATTATTGTAAAAGGATAACCTAGAATAAGGAATCTGTGTACAATGAATTTAAATTTTAGTCCTTGTATTGTATTTTTTATTTAAAATAATAATAAACAAAAAGTTCTGAATTCAAGTGTTAGGATATGAGTGATTTTGAAACATTAGAGAATGATTTAGGGAATAAATACTGCAATTTTCAAGAAATTGGTTTTGGTTCTTTTGCTACGGTGTTTCATGCAGAATGTCTGACCACAAAAAAAAATGTTGCTATAAAGGTAATTGTTGACAATTAAAATAGATGATCAATAAATAAGGTATGCAAAAGCAAATTTTGTATTATCTAAACTAAGAGATTGAAATTTTGAGAAGATGTAATCATGAAAACATAATTAAATTTTATGAAAAATATGAAACTAAAAATACTGTTTATATTGTGTTAGAAGAATGCAGAAAAGATCTTGGGGTAATATTTGAAGAATACTTTGATTGTGAAATGCCCGAGAAATATGTGATATTTATCATTCTATAATTGATTGAAGGTTTTAAACAACTTCATTAATAATTCATCATACATAGAGATATTAAACTTGAAAATATAATGGTTTAGATGTCTGATCATTAATTAGAATAGTTGAAACAAAGATAATTTGATGTTTTGTTTTCAGCAAAATTTAAAATTGCAGATATGGGATTATCAAAGTAACTTGCAAGTTAAACCGATTTAGCTTAAACTTATGCAGGTTCACCAATGACTATGGGTATTATCTTATTTAAGGGTTAGCACCTGAAATCTTAGAAAACAAATCATATGGAAGGCAAGCAGACATTTTCTCTTTGGGAGTTATCATGTTTTAAATGCTATTTGGTAGATTCCCTTTTAAAAATGAGAAAGATCACATAAGTGAAATAAAGAAATAAGCAATATCTTTTTAAGATTAAAAGATTCAGATTTCTAACTCTATGAAAACCATAATTTAATCAATGTTAAAATATGATCCAAATTAAAGAATATAACTTAATGAATTAAAATAAGAATTAACAAATTTATTGAAAGAAAGTAAAATTATTTTTGAGTTTGATGATGATTAGGATTTAGATAATTATTATGAATAAGAATAAGAGAAGGAAGAAGAGAAAGAAAAATATGAAATTGAATAATAATAAGAAAACGATGAACAATTTGAAATATTAACAATTGATAAAAATGACGATGATAAAATTATAGAAGAATTTTACAATCAAAGAAAATAATATTTATTGTTAGCAAAAGCACATCAATAAATTTATGAGTAAGACATTGTTGATTAATTTTTTAATTATGATTAATATTAGGAATGTGCTTAACAATTGTATTAACATCTTAAATCTTAATTGAATGAAGAATAATACTAAAATATATAGGCATTTTAATATTTAAAAGAATTAATTTCAAATGAAGATTATCAATTGTTTAATACCTAAGAAATAGTTAAGGAGTATAAGCAAGAATCAATTTTTGGATATATTAAATAATCAATATTTGGATCTCCTTAAAAATAATCATTGGATAGTCAATTAAATGAAATAAGATAATTAAATTTGTAATTGATTGAGAGTTTAAGAATAGAAATTAAAAATGGAAAACAATATTATCTATTACTTACATTAGTTCAATTAGAAATGGTCTTTAAAAAACAAACCTAAGAATATGAGAAATTAGACTATAATTTATTTAATATAGATTCAGATGCCTTAGATTAAGATCCAAAAAAATTATAAAATATCTTAGATTAAATATTCACTAATATCCTAACTTGATATTTGTTATTTATTTTATTGAAAAACAATACTAATTTTTATTTTAAAATGACCGAAGAAAATAAAAAGCCTCACTTAAAAAAGCTATTGACTTTTTTCACAGATGCTCCATCAAAAACTATCTAAAGAACTAAAACTATAAGTGAAACCTTCGCTTAGCATCTTATCTAGCCAGTAACATAAGTATCAAAACTGAAACGATTTTTCACTTAATCTTTTGCCATTGTAAAAGGAAAAGCAAATGAGAAAATGGAGAAATTCTAAATTAACTTACAAAAATCATAGAATGATGAAAATCTTCCTAATACTTCCAAAGTTTCTTCGATTGGAAAATTTAATGTTTTGTTTAAAAGAGATTCTGGATAAATTGAAGATAAAAATTAATAAAAAGTTGATCATCTCAAAAGATGTATAACACCTTAAAGTCGAATAGAAAATAATTGCAATTCAAGCTTAGCTATTTCATAATTAGAGGATTAATTAATTGATAGAAATGCAGTATCATTTGTAAATATGACACTTGAGTTATCAATGAATACAAATGTTTATTAACAAATGGCTCTACCTTCTAAAGACACAAATTAATCTCATAGAGAACTAAATTTTGATGCAATCTCTAACCCAATTTTAGAGAGATCAGAGCAATAAGAAAATATGATTTTAGAATAAAATTAAGATGGAATTATGGAATAAGAAAATACAGAGTAAGAATAAGATAAAAACATCATTAAAAATTAAAGCTAAAAAAAATTGCCTTAAGTTGTTCATAAGGTATAAACCATTAATACAATTACTGAAACTTATAAATATAATTAAAAGCTTTTAAAATTTTTTAAAGAAGCCCCTAGCAAAATATTTAAAAAAACAAAATATATAGTGGAAAGATAGAAATACAAATTTACTGAAGTGAATTAACCATAAGAAAGTTTCAATTAGGTTTTATAAAATGATGATATTTATAAAATTAGAATCGATCAAAACGTAAATCAATAGTAATAGGATGATAAAGAAATAAAGTAACAATAAGAAGATAAAGTTGAAGAAAGCTTTGAACAAGATAATAATGAAAAAAATGAAAATTTAAACTAACAAGAATTAGTTATTTAAAATGAAGAAATATAGTCAAAAGAAAATTAATTAGTTTAAAACAATATAAATTTTTAGGATGAATATTAAAGTAATGCTGATGTTTAGAGTAAAGAAAAAAAACATCAAAAAAGTGTGATTAGTTTTATTTCAAATAGTAGTACTCTAATGAAAAAAAAAACTATGGACATGTTTTAATCAATAGAAAATAAATTGAAAGTATAAGATAGATAAAAAGTTGGTTCTAAAAATTCATAACAAAATAATGAAAACACAGAAAAATAAGATATTCAATTAATTTTAAATTAATAAACAGAATAAAGTATTGTTAATTAATTTGAAAAAGAAATATAAACACAAAATTTATAATAATCTGAATAGAACGAAGATGAATATTAAGTCGATCCATATTTGGAAGAAGAATTGAAATTTTCAAAGCAGTAATCTAATACAATAGAAAAGCAAGATTAATTTAATTATTAAGATGAAAATTCTAATTATATAAATGATTCTTAAGCAAACAGTAGAGTAGAATTGTATGCCAATAATAAACTTCCATAAGAAATTACACATATAGAAAAAAAGTCTTTTCATTAGGATAGCTTTGATACTAGCTAAATGTTTGATATTATACAAAAAGATTTAGATACCAAAAGTTAACATTAAAAAAGCAAAATCAATATATTAGATAATTAATCAAATCAGTAGACTAGTAAATTATTTAACAAAGACGATTTAAGATAACAATATGAAGAAATCAATATTGAGATTTAGCAATTAAATTTTGAAAAATAATAACTACTTCCAAAAAAAAAGTAAATTATTATTAATTGTTTAGCTTATTAATAAAAAATACTTTCAAACCAAATTATAAGAAAATGGCAGATATCTCGGATGATAATGAAGCACTCTATAAGGCAAAAGATTTAATCAGAAAAATGAATTAAAAAAGAAAAGACAAAGAAGAGAGAACTAAAAAGTAGCATGAAAAAATTGAAGAATATTTCCATAATTTATAATATTTAAAAGAAAGTCAAGAGGTTACTTTCTTTATATAATCATTAGGAAATGAAAAATAGATACGAGTAACAAAGAAAACAGTAAATATAAAATAGAATTGAGGATTATTAAAAAAAATAGAAAGAGTTTTCTCAATTACAAAAGATTAGTCATAATTTTGTCTAAAAATTGATAAATGTTGGTCCATAACAAGGTTAATTAGCGAAGGAATATGAAGATAATGTTATTTCAGTAAAAGGAGGTTATAGAAAGGTGAAATTAAAGAATTTAGGTATTGAATTACCAAAAATTAATGGAAATAACAATAATAATCTTATGTTTAGAAGGTGACAATTTATATTTTATATTAGATATATGAATGAAGAATTAGTCAGATCAAAATAAGATGAAATGATTAGGAAATATGAAATTAGTAAGTAAGCACTTTTAAAATCATCAGATTGAATTTAGTTTACATGTTTTTATATATATATATATATATTCTTTGAATAAATAAAAATGAAAGCAGACAATATTTTGATGGTAAAAAATAGAGGAGATTTATATTCAAGACGAAATCAAGCCATTTTAACCAAATTAGATAAAGAAAAAAAAGCATTAGATGCCAAATAGACTTAAAGGATTAATAGAATGTTATAAATTAGTTTGATGGATATAGAGAATTTTACGAATGTTAGTCAATCTTATGAATTCAAAAGGCATAAGGATGCAAAACACTTAAATTCTAATAGAGATTTTTCAGTTTCAAAGAGTAACAACTCTAACTAAATTTTTTATAACAAACTTGAATTAACTCCCAAAATTGATAATTGTAATTACTGGTATAAATTGTAATACATTTGAGGGCAAAGATTGTATATAAGTAAAGTAAACACAATGCTGATAAAAATTTTAAGCATTAATGATTTTATCATTTTTATATTTGAGCTATTTTTTATTTCAAATAATTTAAATTAACAAAAATATGAGAGTCAAAAATTTCTTTTTAACTGGAGGTGCTATCATTTTATTATTGCTTGCTATATTTACAGCTTATTATTATTGGAAAATTAGTGAGGATTGTAAAATAATAAAACAAATTAGATGTCTCAAATATCTTTCCGCCTTAATTTGATAATGACTTATCATTTTCTTCTTATAACGTATGTTCCAATGCTAAAGACACAAATTTCTTTGAAGGCTGGAAAAAAATTAATGATCAAGCCCTTTAACTGAATGATAAATTTTCCTCCGAATTATTAAAAAATGCCGCCTATGTTATAGAATAACTAAAAAAGAATTAAGAATTATATACTTAAGCATAAGGTTGATATAATGACAAAATATTATAGGTGAGGGATAGCAATTTCAGTATTATTTAAAAAATCTAAAAGAATGTGTTAACAGAACAAAAGTATCCAAACTTGAGTTAGAGGATTTAAGAAACTAAACTAATTAAACATTAGAAAAGGAAAATAAAGAAATCAAGAAAATAAAGGAAACGATTTATGATCACTAAAATCAAGTACGAAAAAATTAAACTTTAGTTATAAGATACAAATAAGCTTTAATTAGAAAAAAAATTAGAATTGAATATTGTAATAGAAACATTAAAAAGTTTAACTGAATAAAAAGAAAGACTTCAAAGAAGTTATAAGAATGAATCAGAATTAAAAGATTATTAATAAGAACTGGATTATTAAATCAAAAATATAAGTCAAGTAATTGCTTAATAAGAATACAATATTTAAACTTTCAAATAGAAAGTTGAAGAATAGAAATCCTAATTTTCTAATATTCTTAGGCGATTTGAAGTAGTTGAAAATCAACTTCAAGATCTTAAAGCGGTAAAAATTTATAACTAATCTTTTAGTTAGAATAATATTTTAGATAGGATGATTTATATATAATAGAGGATGTACCTATCATCTAGGTCATTTTTGAATACTCTAAAACATTAAAAGAAAGATAGGAAAATTTATAGATATTAGCAAAGAGGGAAAAAGATCCAATTCAAAGACAAAAAAATTTAGAAGCTTTGAATGAAATATAAAAGGCATAATAAATATCTGATTAAATGTATATCAGTTTGATTGATATTAAACTTGATTGTAATCAAGATGATTGCACTATCGGAACAACATTAGAAAATTTTAAACTATAAGATTTAAAAGAGGAAATTTAAAAAAAATACAGTAATGCATTAATTTAATATTAGCTTATTAAAATTAAATCTATCAAGAAAAATAACATATGGAATATTCTTTGTAGACACTAATGTAATAATATGATAATGAAAATTCTGCCTATTTAAAAAATAAATCAAAATTATAAAAACTTATTGAAAATGAAAATTTACTCAATAAAAGTAAGAATCAAAAAGAAGAACTCTAAAAATTAACAATATAAATTAATGAATTAGAGTCAAAAAAATAAAACCTGAAGAATGATTTAGACTAAATAACTAATAAAATAAATGATTAGTAAATTGAAATTAATACTGAATAAGAAAAAGTGGAGATTAAAAGAATAACAATTGACACTTGGAAAATGAATAGAGATTAATCAATTACTGAAAAGAATCAAGAACTTTATAAGTAAGTTAAGGAATGTATAAAGTAAAAAAAAATATATGAAAATTTTGTTTAAAAGCAATCCAATTTAATAGAAAAAGCAAATCAAACTAAAGCTATTATACAAACCGAAGTTAGATAGATTGAATCAATGTTGAATAACTACAAAAATACATATAGAGATTTGAACTTACAATCAAATTCTAATAATTAAGAAAACAAAGATAATGATTATGGTGATTAAGAATTTAAATCTAATGGTTATGATATTTAAATTAAAACAGATTGATGATTATGATATTATTAAATTATACCTTATAAGTTTTCATAGAAATTTATGTATTTATTTACTTCAAATCAATAGAGAACTTTAATTAATTAAATTAGTAATACTAAAAAAATGAATTAAATCCTACAAGCTAGTTTGTAAAGAAACGAATTCTATACTAAAAGGTATATCATTTAATAGATTGAAAAGTTACATTGATAAACAAGTTTCAATTTAAACCTAGTCAACTGAAAAGTCATGTTAAATGGATACTGAGTTCGATTGTGAAATACATAAAAAAGTTTAGTCAACTGTAAATATATAAATTTAAATTTAGTGTGACTCAAGTGTTTAAGGCAACTCCTCTCATGAAACAAACTTTGTAAAATGCGAGAATACCCCTTAAATACATTAAAAAATGGAATCTTTATGTATTGATGAAGAATCCTTTAATTTGGATGAAGTTCTTTTTAATGAATGTGATAACTTGAGTCATATTTCTGAAAATGCAAACAGTTGTGAAAAATGGTAAGAAGAATCAATTCATAGTTTTATCTATGAGCAAAAAGGAAATGAAGAAGAGGATGAAAGAAAATTGAAAGAAAATAACTACTTTTATCTTTTGAAGTAAATGGAGGAGACAGTAAAAATAGAGAGAATTCCAGAACATTTAAAAAATATAATAGAAAGTTTAAAATTTAAAATTCTTTCTATTGGCCCCTTAAAATTGCAATGTTAATAAGGTCATTAATGGGAAGCAAAATTCGATGATTTAACTCATGAATACCAATGTAAAGAATGTTATGTAATGTAAATAAATAATTTATCTAAGTAAATAATCTTAACAAAAATCAAAGTAAAATATATAGTCATAAAATCAATAATTTAAGAAACATGGAAAATGTATTCTAAATCCATAACATCAAGGATAAACAAGATGTAAAGAATGTAAATAGTAATTAAAACAATAATTAAAGAAACAAAAACAAGAAAATATGCGACAAACTAATGATATGTAACAAATTAATTCTAAAATTAAAGGTATGAAAAGCTTTAAAATGAATTATACATGAAAGCTGTAAAATTATTATCATAAGGTAACAATGCTGAAAAATAGAAAATTATTAGAGCTTTTAGAGAAACAGAAGTGGAAGTGGATAAAGCGGCATTGAATCATGCCAATCGCTACTGCGCTAAAATGGGAATTAGTTCATCAGAATAACTACAATAAATAACTATTGTTTATAAAATGCTGCTGCTCCCTGAGGGAGCTTTAAAGAAATATGCTTAGAGTCAATAAAGGGCTATATTAAAATAGGAATACAAGACTTATGCTAAATCAGTACATCCAGACAAAAATTCTCATCCTTAATGTTGTGTAGCATTTTAAAAGCTGAAAAAGTTTTGGGTAGACATACCCAAAACGGGTATAAGTAGTGATATAAGTTCGTCTTAATAACAGTGAGCTACAAAACTTAATCAGAAGTTTGAAGATATATAGGACATATATATAAAAATATTAAATAATTAATTATTTATGGTAAAGCAATTATTAACAGAATAAGAATAATAAGAACTATTGAAAAAGAAAGCAAAAGAGATTAGAGAAGAGTTTTTTTAGACATACGTACCAGTTTAAAATGCAGAAGAGTCATAAAAGAAGAAATTAATGAAAAAAGTACCTTGGAATGAGCATATGACTGCCACATCAGATGATAAAATCTTAATTGATCAAACTTTAGGTAATGAAGAAGCACAGAGGGAAGTATAAATATATTAAATTACATTTGCAAATGTATAAAGATCTATAGCATATTTGACATAAGAAGGAGTAAAAAATAATATTTATATTTTTAAAGATTCCTGTTTAAAGGCCTGATGATTTTGAAGTTGAAATGTTTAAAAGTCCGAAATAAATGGATAAAATTAAATTGAAAATAGAGAAAAAGAGAGATGAGAAGAATAAAAAAGAAGAAGAAAAGATGAAAAAACATAGTAAAAAATTGAACAAATAAATGAAAATTAAAAAAATGAGAGAAGAACACAAAGAAAAAAGAAAAAACAAAGTTGCTATTGAGTAATGGAAAAAAGAGATTAAAGAAAAAGGAAGTGAAAAAGCAAGGGATCTTGATGAAATTATCAAATAAAATAATTAGAAACCAAAAAGATTTAAGAAAGATAAAAATTAACAATAAGATGGAATCAAAAAAGGTGGAATGTTTAAATAAAAGAATGATTCTAAATTTGGTAAATTTAAGAAAACAGGTAAAATGAGAACATAATAAGACAATAAATTTTAAAATGGAGGAAATAGAAATTTTGGATAAAGATCATAAAGCTCTGATGCAAATGGATTCAAAAATAAAAGATTTGAAGGAAACCAATAAGGAAGTAGAAGTTATTCTGCTCATGAAAATTAAAGAAGTAATAATAAATAATTTGGTGGTGACAATAATAATTAAGATAGAAAACCATTTAGAGGAAAATTTTAAGGAGGAAAATAATCAGGAAGATAATAATTTAGAGGAAAACAATAAGGAGGCAAATTTGGTGCTAATCACGGTGATCGAAAGTAATTTGGAGGTGATAGAGGAAATTCATTTGGAGGTTCGCAAAGAGGTAAATCATTTGGAGGTTCACAAAGAGGAAAATCATTTGGAGGATCACAAAGAGGAAAATCATTTGGAGGATCACAAAGAGGAAAATCGTTTGGAGGATCACAAAGAGGAAGATCAGATGGAGGAAAGTTTAATTAAAATAAGAAATCGTTTGGAAGAGGCAAATCTTAAAATAATAGAGGACGTAAATGATGATGATTTTATTTAATAATAATTCATTTGTATTGTTAATAAGAAGATAGACTTTCGTTTCTACTTATATTCTAATATTCTATTGGTTTTAATCCTGATAGATCATTTTCGTCTATTTTAACTTAAAATTCAGGTATGATTTCTTAAGCTTATTTTGATAAATAAGCACATAAAAACGAAAATGGTAACTTTGTAATAAACAACAGAATTCCAGTAACAACAATTACTTTTTAAATGCCCATATCAGGGGTGTCTATTTGAGACCAAAGAGGCTGCAATTTGCTTGTTATATAAGATTTTATATACCACAACATATATCACTATCCATACAATATCTAAAGTAAAAGAAAAAAATGTTGCTAATGAGATTTACTTTAATAATCTGGCATCTAAAGTTTAATTCTTAAAATTTATAGAATAAATTAATATTATTAAAATCTAAATAATAAAATTAAATTACGTCTAAATAGCAACACCTATCTAATGAAGACAGTGTAATCAACAAAACCATTATAGCAACCAGGTATTTATTTAAAGTTTTTTATTCAACATTAATAATATTGTCCACTAATTTTTCAGGACTAGATTAATAAATATTATAATTTGTGAAAGAGTTTGAAATCAAAGTATTTGGGAAAATTGATAAAAGGGTTTACAAATCATTTTCAAAATCTGTTAAATCATCTTTTAATTATTCTATTTATACTTCAATCTAAGAAACAAGATCGGTAAAATATTTAGTCTTCTATAATAGAAATGTTTACTTTAGAAAAGATCCACAATCCTGATAAAATTATATTACCAGAGTATGGCTTTATACATTAAATTTTTGCTTCTACATTAGTTTAGGACTGGCTATTAAACTATTAAGCTGCAAAAGTAGCTTATCCAATATCGATTGTTGTATTCCCTTAATAGGCTTTTACATGAATATTTAAGACCTCAGAACCATTTTCAATAGGACTTTTGTAAAATAATAACTTACAATTCATAAGAATGGTTCCAATCTAAATCATTTTAAGATGGAGTTTAAAAACTTGTTGTTGAACTAGACAATAAAATAAACACCTTCATTGATAAACTAAGTTTGTTTATAACTGCAGAAACATGGTTAATCATAAGTATGCTACCATCCATTATTCCATATTTATTTAATTATTCTTATTATTTAATATTAAGCAGAGACTTAGAAGATTATTATTTAGTAATAATTAAGTTTTAAATTTCTACTTAAGCTTTGTTAATCTTTTTTTATAGAATAGTTTCAGCTTACAAATACACACAAATAAAATTATTGATAGTGAGTTTTTGATAATTTTGTAAAACTTATTGATGTAATTATAAAGCTATTGAGTTATCAAAAGCTCCATGTGATTTTTCGTCAAGGAATTTAAAGATAACATTTTCTGAGATTACCTAATCAAAGTCTATACCAAGTTTTCGAAATTCACTTTGTAGTATCTATTTTCTATCGAAATCCATATAAATCGTTATTAAATTAAATATCAATATTATTATGGACAGTATAATTATTTATCATAATTTTTATGAACTTTCCACCATAAGTGATTACTAATTTCATTTATAAGGTCTCTAAAATTGTCATAATGGATCTTTTTTTCTTATCTCTATTGCTCTAACTTTTATAGTTTTAGATTTAATTTTTCTTTGTTTTATACGTCTTTTTCTTCTTTTTGTTTATTTACATTCTCTATTTTTTGTTAAACAATTGAGACATCCACATCCAATTTTTCAAAAATCTCTTAAAGTAGATTAAGGTGATAAAATTTTTCATCATCAAAACAAATTTTATTCTTTCTTGATTAAAGAACTTTTCTCCAAAAAAGAATATCTTAATCATTTGTTTCTGTATCAAGATATATTTTTTCTATAATCTGAAATTAATTTATTAAGAGGTTTGGTATTTCACTATAGTTATTTATAGAAGTCTTTTGATCCTTCTCTTTAGAATCTCTAAAATAGTAACCACTATAATTTTCACACTATTTATAGATCCAAATTTTAAATTGATAAAATATAATTAATAATAAATCTTTTGAAATTAACTAAAAGAGATTCTCATTTAATTTTATGAAAAGTGTTGTTAAAGTCGAGAAAGATTAAAATCTATATTATATAAACTCTTGAATCTTTTTTCCTTATTTAAATGTACCTTTTTTATACAATTTATAACATAAAGATTCTTGAATCTTTTAAAAAGTGTATCTCTTTTATGGATCTTTTTGTAATAATCCAAATAGTAATATCTTAACTTCATTTGATATTAGAGTATTTTTATTGATTAAACTGTAATGATCTTCATTGTTATTAGATAAAAATTTTGGAAGATTTCTCTTGTAAAATTCATACCCAAATAACAAACAAAATAATAGGATACCTAGACTCCAGGAATCATTTTGTTCTAATTAATAGTCTTCCATTTATAAGTTTTCTGGGCTCATGAAAATCTGTTAATTACCAATACAAATATTTTACCTTAGTTCCTGCTTACTTACTCAATTTTAAATTTGATTTACTATTATCTAAACCATATTAGGATACACCAAAATCACATACTTTAATGCGATTCCTTATTTTACATTTTTTGTAGAGAATATTTTTTACATTTATATCTCTGTGATACAATTCTTAAAATTCATCATTTGTTCTTTCATAAGTAGACCTTTTCAACAGTTCCAAAACATCAATTATTTCTTTGAAATATCTAAGCGCTTCGTTTTCTTATAAAGGTGTCTCTTTTTCTTTATTAAGTATGCAATCTAATAAACTTCCATCACATAACTCCAAGTATAGATCGTAATAGTTATTTTACTTCTCGCTTCCATAAAGTTAGACAATATTTTTTGATTTTATTTGTTCGTAAACTGCAAGCTCACGTTTTATGTATTCGAGTGGGTCTTTTCCATTCCTAATATAACATTTTATATCACCATTATGAAGTTTTAATTTTTATTCTTTTTATTGCTATTGGTACTACTTTCGTCTCTCTTCTATCATTTAAGTTTTCTATCTTCATTTTTCCTCTATAGACTATTCCATATCCGCCCTCTCCCAAAACAACCTCTTAATCATTAATTTTATCAATTTTAACTTCAATAATCCTAGCTAACCAACCCTAATAGAATAGGCTCATTAAACTTTTCAACTATAATATTTGAATTATTGAGAATATTATATTATTTTCAAATTATGTCTTAAAACTAGAAACCATTTCTAAATGGATCTCCATACACAAGTTAAAAATAATTGTATTTAGGGTAAGGATTTATGTAACCTTAAGTAATAAATTATAGTTATATTAGCAATTTCCAGCAAAAGTAGTTGTCCCATCTATTAATATTCAACTCAAAAATCACGTAACTTTGAACGTTGTTAAAAGTGGAAGTCTTACTCAAAGAGAAGACAAGTTAAAGCAAAGTGATTTAAACTAACCTTAAAAAAAATAACTACCAATAACCAAGTTTAATAATGCTGTTAATAACAATTATGTGTCTAGTTATTATTAAAACTACTTATCTAATGCTTCTAAGATTAACTCAAAAACTTAAAACTCTAAAGAATTACAGTAGAAAGAAGAATAAAGAAAAAATACCTTTGAGGAACGACATAGTGTAAAGCCGTCTAAACCTAAATCAACCGAACAATAAAACAAAAATCCTAAATTATCAACTGAACCGTCTTAAAATCATAAGAGTATGTCATCATAAAATATTATGAATTTGTTGAATAAAATTTAATAACCAAAAGATGAATAAAATAGAGCCAAAAGCCCAGTTACTTCGTCTGTAGACTTTAACTTTAAATAATTACTATAATAATACTAGAAAACTCTTTCAAATGGTTAAACTAGAGCTAAAAGTAATGATTAGGCAAAAGAAGTAAATTAAATTTCTGGATTTATTACTGAAAGGCCTTTGTCTTCAGGATCTTATATCATAATACATTTGTATGATTCAAATAATAAGATGACTGAGCTCAGGTTTGATAGTGCTTATGGAACAACAGATAATTTGATAAATTTTCTTATGACACAATGCATCGACAGTAATTATTAAAACTATTCTTTAAAGATAAAAATATTATTGGCTTTTAAACCGCTGATTAAAATATTGCTCTAGATCATTACTTAAGCTTGGTTGGAAAAGATTTATAATTTTTAAATAGAAAAACTATAAAACTTTAACCATTACACTGCACTTGTGATTCAAATAAATTAAGCTTAAAGTCATTTTAATTTTTATAATGTATAGGAATGGGAGGTTTTTCAAGAGTTTATTTAGTTAGATCAAAAAGTAATGGTAGATTTTTAGCTTTGAAATTAATTTCTAAATAATTCATCATAGAAAATTAAAAATAAACAATTGTTTAAAATGAACGAGATGTAATGGTGTAGTTAAATTTAAGTGACTAACATTTATCAAAATAGTTTATCTGCTAATTGGAATGTGCATTTGAATCCAGAAACTGGGTTTGTTTTGGAATGGAGTATTGTCCTGGTGGGGAACTATTTAATTAACTAAGAAAGGTAAAAAGAATGACAGAAGAATAAGCAAAACTTTATTTTATTGAAGTTTGTATTGCGATAGGATTTTTACATTGTCAAAATATTTTATATAGAGATTTGAAACCAGAAAATATTTTAATTGATTGTGAAGGGCATTTAAAATTAGCAGATTTTGGTTTAGCAAGACCTAATATGGCATCTGATGATGAAGCCTATTCATTCTGCGGATCACCTGAATATATGGCGCCTGAAATGTTATAATAATAAGGACATACTTATGCTGTTGATTACTACTGTTTAGGTGCATTGTTTTATGAATTAATTACAGGTTTGCCTCCCTATTATTCAAGAGATACAAATTAAATATTTAAGAGTATTTTGAGTGACCCTTTATCATTTCCTCCTAATATTGGTAGTCCTGAAGCTAGGGATTTAATTAGAAGATTATTAACAAAGAATCCAGATTAAAGATTAGGTATTAGAGGTGATGCAGATGCTATCTTATAGCATCCACTTTTTGCATCTATAGATTTAAGAGATGTAATCAGAAGAAAAATAGATCCTCCATTTAAACCTAATTTGACATCATTTAACTTTGATCCAAGCGAGTTTAAGAAAGGAGAGGTATCTTTCAAGTTAGAATTATAAAAATCTTTATAGAGCGATGATGAAAATAAATTTACGTCTATGTTTGAAAATTTTTATTTTATAAGTGAAACCTTAAAGTAAATTTAATTTCTATTATTATTTTAGATTGAAGAGATTGCGAATTCCAAGTAGACCAACTACATAATCATAAGATTTTAATATGAACGATAGAAACTACAATTCAAATAATTCTTAAGGAAGAAGAGGAAATTCAGCTATAACTGATTAGTTAGAAAAAGGAATTGCATATAAATAAAAATTAGAAGAAATGCAAAGAAGAGTTCAGATGTAAAACAGCCTTAATAGTGGATCAATTAGGCAATATATGGATCCATTTAATAGTGTAGACAAACTTAAAATGAATAAAAAAATAAAATAATGATTATATAAGTAATTCAAATTTAATTTCAGAAAATTATCTCCTAATTAAAGAAAAAGTATTCAAACCAGTTTATTATATAATATTAAGATTTTTTTTAAATAATAATATTATGTTTTATTTTGATTTTCTAAGAATAAGAAATAAGGAATATTAATCTAATGATATCTAAAATTTTAATCTTTTAATCAAAATTATTTCTAGCCACTCGATCTTTGTTTGCTGTATGTATGATGGTTAATATTTTGGCTTTAGTATTCAAGTCTATTCCTTCTCTTGTTAATAACTAAAGGAATGCACTATAAAATGGTAATTTTATAATTAGTGTCTTATCATTTATAAATTCTTAATAAGTAACTCTTAACATATTTTCATATTTAATATTTCTCAATTTACTTTTTTAAATAATAGTATAATGGTTGTATACTATTAATAATAATCAATTCTATTAATATTTGGCTTAAAATTTATTTTATTAAGAGAATTATCTAGTAATTTTAAGAGTTGAATTAAGGATTTAGAATTATCCCCTATTTTATGCTTAAGTTTTGCAAAATTTAATCTAACTTTTGTAATTCTAAAAATTTAATACTTTCTATACTTAATCAACATGAATGTAAAGTTATAACTTTTACCTTTATTAATTATAAGACTTATAGATAATTTTAATGGTTTGGGTATAATTCCATTATTTAAAAAATTTATTGAAATTTAGTATCAAAACTATATCTTGATGAATCTTTGAAAATATATGAAAACATGTTATTAGTAAAATTTTCTATAAATCTTTAACACTTATCTTTTAAATTCAAATTAAGGTTTAAACATTTATAATTTCCAATTACTTTTAATGTTTGCACTTTAAAAAAAACGGCCATTATTTTATTAGATTAATGAAACAAGCGCAAAGTACTTATAGTTAAATTTCTTTGGTTTAAAAGAGTTATTTTTCAAACTGGTTAATAAGAATTTACGATGAAAATAGACATATATTTTTTATTATTTATATTTATAAAGATGGAATAATTGAAGTTTAGATTATTAAAACCAATGCTTACGCAAAGAAAGAGCACAGATATTTCGAATAAAAGAATTATGTAGGATTCTCTCCAAAGCATGAATATTTTAAATAGCCCCAAACCCTATTCAAATATCTCATATAGAAAATCTCACAAACATAAAGCACTTTCTTAAGGAGTATAAAAATTCTATAAAATTTACAAGACATTCTATGGATCCCCTTTACTAGGTTAAAATTAATTGGAAGCTATTGATAAAATGAAAACTTAATAACGAAATGATTTTTATGGATAATTAAAGAGTTTTGATCCATATTAATACCCAACACGATTATAAGAATTGTAAATATCACCAAAATCTCCTAGAGAACGTATTTAATTAAAATTATTAACAAAGCATCTGTAGAAGTGATCATTCCTTCGGAACTCAAAGAACCCCCTACAACTTTAGGGCGCCTTAGTGACAATCTATCAAGACATAATGCACGAGATAAGTTGCATCGAGGTATTCCTTAAAAGTGAGTTTTTTTGCTTATACAGGCATGATATTAAATAGTTGGCTAGTTGGGTCGACTTAATGGTGTAACAAATAATTGATAAATATGGTGATAAAAGGCATATCGAATTTTACGATGAGGTTTAGAATGTTTTGACTCTTTGTTTAAAGGAACTTATTAGATAGATTAGTATTGATTGTATAGAACGAAGGTAAGGAATAATTTATAGTTTTTAGCGTGTTGTTAGAAAAAATATGGGCATAATATGTAGAAATAAATTCCTCAGTCATGAAGTAAGTTTGTAATGAAAAAAGCGAGATTGAAAAATCAAACCTGAAGTAAATTATGAAAACACATCAACTATATTAGAGTGAAATTGATACTTTTTAGCTAATTATTAAAAATCTCAAAGATGATTAGCAAAAATTAACAGAAAGATTAATTAAACTTAAAGATAATGGAAAGTATTTGAAAAAAACCAATAAAAATTTATAAAATACTTCAAGGGAATTAAGGTTTTAACTAAATGATCTTACAACAACAAATAGATATTTAATAAGTGAAGTTGAAAATCTCAAATAATATATTGAGGAAGCAGAAAAAGATATGCAAAATTACCAATAATAATTCAAAAATCATCTAATGTCTCAAAGAATTGAATCGCCATTTTCCCCTCGAAGGAAGACTATGAGCAGATCTGAAACTTTGTTTCTTAAGCCAAGACCTTAAGAATAATTAAAGATTATAAGAGCAGGGAAGCATAAAACTTTTTGTAATGAACAAAAGCCTGAAGAAAAAATTAAAAAAGCTTTAAAAAGTGATACTGATTCTTCAGTAATATCTGACATCGAAAATATCTTGAAAAACTAAAGCACAGACACAAGCGATTTATACTTTTTAATGGAGATGTAGAAGGAATAATCAACTTAAGCATATGCAGCAGTTCCACATTTTAATAATAAGTAATTTGTTTAATCTATAAAAGAGCCTAATTATTGCCTGATTGTCGTTAATAGATAACATAAACGGACTCTAGTATTTTCAAGTAAGTCTTAAAAGAGACTTAAACACAATTTCAAGAGGAAATGGTAGAAGCAATTAAGAATGAAGAAGAACAACTGATGTAAATTTAAGAACAACTCATGAAAGTTTCGGCTAATTACAAATCTATTTAAGGAGAATCTTCGAATGAGGAAAGCCCTAAATCAAGAAGAATTTCTTAATTTTTCTAGAGTTTAGGAGAGGCATCTAGTAAAATGAAATAAACTGTATAAATGCAAAGAGAAATCAGAACTAGTTTAATTTTGGTCAATAGTGCATAAAAAGATGAAAATGTTAGAAAACAAGATCAAATTGTAGGTTTGGTATATATTTTTAATTATTGAAGAAATCACGAAATGATGAATTATAAAAAAATGTTTAAGAAGCAACTTTTGAGATTTAAGAGCTTGAGGGTTAATTAGACCTATAAGAAAAGGTAAAAATTTTATTTATCTAGATTAATACAAGGCTTGAAAAGAAATATAATAAAATAAAAGAAAGAAAATAATAAATCATTGAAAAAACTAGAAATTTAGTGTATTCCTTTACAAAAACTTAAAAGTTTACAAATATTATGAAAAAAAAAATTTAAGAGAAAAAAGCAGGATCTCCAGACACGAGAAAGATTTCTTAATAAAATTAAAACTAAATATCATCTTAGGCTGATTAAGTTTAATAATTACAACAGCAATCATATCAAAATTAAAATCAATAAGTTGCATATCAAAGATAATTGTAGAGTTAATAAAATTAAAAGTAAAATTATCAATAATAATAACATAATAACAGCTTAAATAATAAATATATTGAAAATCCAAAACCTTCAATACCTGCTAATGAAAGTCAATTTATAACTTAGTCTTAAGAGGAATCTTCTATAAAGAAAAAATGGAATATACACATTACAAACGCAGATGAATAAAAATAAATTTCAGATAACGAAAGCGATTTTTCCTAATCTTAATTATCTATTTAACGTAGTACATATTCTGCATCAGAGGTTTAATTTTACCTATAATACATTTAGGACTTCCATGATTCTAATTCTTAAAGAAGTTTGGCTTCTAATAGATCAAATATTTCTTAAGTGAAAGTTTCTAGCAAACCAAATGTAAATTCAAATTATGTAAGTCATTTAAAAATTATTAGTAATTAGTACCAAACAGTAATCATACCACAACAAAATAAATTAAATTAAAAAAAGATAAAATTCTTAATACTGCCTCACAAAATTCCTTACCTCTTGATAGCATGAGAATAATTTAGGACACTTTAAGACAATTCATAAATGAAGAATTAGATAATAGTGATACATCAAGCGTTGATTCATCTTTTTCCACCAAATTAGAAGATTTAAATAAAAGAAAACTTGAAGGAAACTAAAGAAGGAAAAATGTAACTTTAGCATAGGCTCCAAGTATAAATTTTAATCGAAAAATTTAGAATTTTAGAATCGTAACTATGCTGAATCAACATCACAACTAAATCTTCAAAAGTCTCTTTATATAGTTTCATAACTTTCGGATAAATTTTCTCGTAATCCAAAAAACTTAAATGCAAAAATGTAAAAAATAAATGTTCTCAAGTTTATATCCTAATTTTATTGTGAAAAACTAAGATAATATTCAAATAAAAATATGCCTTTACATTAAATTTGCTATGAACATTTTGTAAATACTTATGGATTTAAAACTATGGCTGAGCAAAAACTTACAAATTTTTATTAATCTGTCTTTGCCTATAGAGAAAATTTTAGAATCAATTTATTTGGAAGGTAATTTATAATCGTAAGGGTAGATTTGCCGAGCTTTTTAGTCCTCTTACATTAGATGATTTAGAAATATACATTTAGTCATTGAAAACTCTAGATGAAAATGAAATGCCTATATAATTAGCTTAAGTTGTAAACGAAAAAGGTGTCCTCATCTCTCTTGATCGGGCTTTAACTTCTTTAGACACATAGCATTCTTGCCTTTCAATAGAAAGCAAGGATAAAATTATGAAAGAAATTAAAGCTAATACTTATGAAAGAAAGAATAAAATTTGCATTGATTTGGATTTCTTTATTAGTAAAGTGCTGACTTGTTATCACTAATTAAAAATGATACATTAAGCACACTTTGAAGAAGTGTTTTATTCAGCTGATATGGATATGGATGGAATGATAGAATTTTAGGAATTCTAAAAACTATTTTTGCATTTTGAAATTAACCAAGGTACAAACTTAAACTAGAAGATTATAAGAAGTCAATTTATGGAAAGATGTGATACAATTTCAAATTAAAGTGGAGAAAAAGCAATGTCGTTTGATCGATTCGTAACTTTTTCATTAGAAAATAATATTTTTTCAGAAGAAAAATTTAAGGTAACTTTAAATTTAACTGAAAAGAGATTCTCGAGAAATGTTGATTAAAGTGATCCGATCAAAAACCTTTAAGATTTAAAAGCAAACTGGTTGAATATTTAAGCATTACTTACTCATAGAATAAATCTTTCTGAACCATAAGAGGCTTAATATTATCAAAGTATAATCCAAAAGCTTGATTAAGTAACCATCTTAATTATTTTAATTTTAGGTCCTAAAAAATAAAGAGCTTAAAGAAAGTTATTGGATTTCGTATAGAATATTAGATGCTGACACAAAAGATGCTTATTTATAAAAGATTGTTGCTAGTTATTTACCTTACGAATATTTGTGTGTTTAAGAATTAATGAATGAAATTTTTGATGAAAATATTTAATACATTAGCGATTGAGTTAAGGTACTTATAATGTTTTTTATCTTATAACTATTAAAAAATGGTTTTTATTTATATTAATATTTATAACAAAATCATTTTCATGTTCATTTTTGGAAAATAATCAAAAACGAATAATAAAACGAAAAATCAAGAACTTTATCATAAAATTAAAAATATCTAAATTAATGATAAAACCTTTTTAATTCATTCTATAGCGAGTTTTAAAGTTTCCTTTCTCTTATAAATGCATGCCAAAATAGCTGTTATCAGAAAATGTCAAAGAAAAATAATTAAGGGAAAATGACATGCTATGGATCGCAGCAAATGCAGAGTAATACATGTTAAAAATTATCTAGTGATAAAAGATGTTCAATTTCTGAGATATAAAAGTTTATTAAAGAAGAACCCAAACTTGAATAGTCTCCGATTAGATTAATGGATTTAGGAAATAATTATTTTAGGCATATAAATCCTAGAAAAAAAAAAACAATGCTTTAATTATTGGATGCCTACTTAGATAATTTAAGTGAAGAAGAGAATAGAGAATTCTAAAATGCTTTATCTATTTATTTTGATAATTCCTACGAAGGTAAAGATTTAGATTAATTGAACTATGAGGAAAAAGATTTACCTGAATAAATCTTGTGGCATCTTTATAGTTTAATGATATTTGATAGAATAAGCAGCTAGTATGCTAGATATGAATATTTAGATTAATTTCGAATCATTGAATATTTTAATAAAAGAGATAAGGTATTTATTAATAATTTTTATTATAGGAAAAAATTAATAGAGTGAAGTATGTTTTTACCTCTCATCCAACTTAACCAAATTCTCTTACATAATTGATAGCAATAAGTAGGATGCTTCAAGGTATTGAGCAAAATGATTACAAATACCTTAAATATGCTGCAAAATTATTCATTCAATCAAATAAATAACGTATTTTTAATGTAAGTTAGACCTATAAAATTTAGAAAGTTTCATATATCGAAGAATCACTTATCTATCATTCATAATACTTACCAAATCTTATCAAAGCTGTTGCCCAAGCCTACGAACTAGGATTATAAAATCCGGAGGAATATATTGAGACTCCTGGTACTTGGCTTACCTTTGATTTTGACAATCATCCTGGAATGGTAATTTCATTTATTATAACTAGGAAATAGGAATAATGACTTATACGCATGGCTTAACAATGGAATTAACATTGCAATAATATAAGGAATATATTGCTGAAGCAAAATTCGAAGAACATATTCATTTCAAATAAATTTTAGAATTATATTAAGAAGCATTAGAATATAGCAGACATATACGAGAACTAAGTGATAAATTCAGAGTAAAGAAAGAAATATCAGTTGAAGAATTTTTTCAAATGTTACCAATTTATAATGTAAAAAAAATAGAAGATTAAATTAATTAAGTCTTAGATTAAATTCTGCACTAAAATGACAATTCTAAAGACTTTTTTATAGCTTTAAAGTTAAAGAAGTTGTATAAGATTTTTCGCCTAACAGGAGTTCTAGGTTAAATCAGGTTAGCTGGAGAGGACTTAACTGATGTATCTTTTTATTTTTATTATAAGATGAACAAAGTTAAGCCTATGATAAAAAATATTTTTAAAGAAATTTCTCTACTTAATGCTAATGGTTAGGCAGCAGATATGATTATTATCGCTAATTTTTAAACCTAATCTTAATATGATTTAGTTAATGAGTTAATTAATTAATATAAGGTTTAAAATATGGAAATTGTACCTTTATTAGAATCATTTTCATCAACAAACAATACTGAATCAAGAATTACTATGATAGCAAGTAGCGATACTAGATAAAGAGATGGTTTGATTTTGACAGAACTTAGAAATATGAGAGAATACAAAAGAAATCCAGAAAAATATATATATATGGGCTAGGGAATAACTCCCGAAAGAGGTGGAGGGCCATATGAATTAATACATACAAAATACCAAGCATTGACAAGAGCGCAGAGAAAACTTCATATAAGAACTATTCAAGGTCATTATTTTACTTCAGAATTTGTGAGTGAAGATATAGCATTTACGTTTATGTTAAATGGTTTAGCAAATATAAATTATAGCGATGATTTTGAACCAAGTTATTAATATATGGATTTTTTGTTCGAACTAGGTAAAATTTTAATTTATTGAGACAATTATGTTGGTGTTCCTTAAAGGGCCATGTAAAAGACTAAGGAGTATAATGATTTATATGTCAAGAATTAAATAATAAAGGTTATGGTTGAATCATTCAACTTTGGGGGCAGTAGAGAAACCGCAAAGCCATTTGAAAATCTCAAGAATTAAAGGGCTATAGTACAAGCCTATTGCAATAGTGATAGATGCTCCTTTACTCATCCAGAATTAGCATATTGGGATAGAGTGCCAGAAGAATTGGTAAATAAAATAGCAACATATTACTATAATAATCACCCTCATATTAAATATCTTCTTTATATGTATGCTCTTATGGTTAGAAGGTGCGATTTAGATTTTGCAAAACAAGAAGTTGGGTTAGATTCTTCCAATTCTTATTTTCAGGCTATGTAAAAGGGAAAAGCAGCTTTAATAGCAATTTTAGATTAGTTAGGTTTAGGTAATAATAGCACCCCTATGATTGCAATTTGGAAACAACATTTAGGTTGTTCATTGTAATCGATGGATACAGAAACTGATTAAAAATTCAAAAGTTTTATGACTTTGAATAGATTGTAGTTACATTAAGCAAAAAAGATTATCAAACATGGAATATTAGAAACAGATGGGTTTTCTAACCAAAGAAAATTAAGACTGTTGCAATCTACTTTAGCTAATTTAACATCCTTTACTGGAAAAGGATGAATTTCGATAATTTATATTAAATTATAATATTAAAATCAAGATCATATATCATATATAATAATATAAAAGAATAAAAATGAAATTATTGATTAATAAAAAAATTTTGGCTTTATAGCAAAATTTTAATATATGAATAAATCAATCCAGAATTTTAACTAAATAACAATTTTGTTTGGTCTACTTTTTGATTAGAGATGCTTTGTTTAACATAAATAATCATTTTAACTTCTTAATCATAAAGCTAAAAATTTTTCCTTATTTATAAAAAATTGAATTAAAACTACTATCAAAATGATTAGTATTGAGTTTTAGAGCGAGGATTTATTTAAAACTTTCAACACTTATCTTGAACTGAGATTTTATAAAAGTTATTTGTTGCAAAGATTCAAATAGTTTTATTCCATATTCTGAATAAAATTAAGATAAATGAAGTTATTTAATTTAATCAATTTCTTCTGCTCTTAAAAGAATAATACTTATATATTTAAAATGATTTGGTAATGGAACTATTTTAAGGGTATTCAGTAATTCTGCTATTACTTGAAGCTGATTTAGATTTTTTTAATTTACAATTAAACCTACCTCGCATCTGCTCTCTCTTTATCATTATTATTATTAATAATATCATAAATGTAATAAAATTCATTCGTCTAAGTTAATTCTCAGTGTTTTTTTTAATTTCAACTCTCTCATTCGTCGATAGTATTTATTAATTTTTCTAACCTTTTTTCAGTCCTTTTCTATTGTATTTATTGCTGTGTAATAGTACGAAAATTCCAGTAGTTGAATATTTTGAGTGATATTCAATTATATGACTAACTGATAATGTACATATATGTATTTTACACTTTAAATGAGAATTTAGACTAATCCAATATATGTGCATAATAAATTGGAATATTAATTTTTTTATATTTCTTTCATTCATTTTGATAACTGTAGAGTCATCTATATTTTTAATAGTAAAATTAATTTAATTTGTCATCTATATTTTTATTAGTTAAATAAATTTAATTTATCATCTATATTGTTATTAATTTAATAACAATAATTTATAATCTATTAATCTAATTAAATATTTTTCTTAATTTAATAAATATAATTTATCATCTATATTTTTATTAATTTAATAAATATAATTTGTT
>JPFM01000002.1:823661-1081328 GCA_000733375.1 Paramecium sexaurelia | reverse complement strand
ATATTTTCTTACCTTTAGCAGTCTTCTTGAATCGATTATCTTAAGCCTCTCAATGAATTATTATAGATTATCAATTCTTTTCTTTAGCTAGCTTTGGGTATTTTTGTTAAACTTTTCATACAATACACATATTAATTACATTTATAACTCATTAAAAATATAGTTTATTTTCTTGACTTATTTTTTATAATTTTTTTGCACCATTTCTACAGAAAAATCCCATACAGTTTAACTAATAGAATAGTATTTATAATTAAGAAATTCTCCACATTAGAATGAGCTTTAGTTTAAATATACATTTTCAATTACCTATTTATATTATTTATATCATGCATAATCTTCTATTGAACTCAGTTACATATTATGGTTCAATTCTCATAACCTCAAAAATTATTTAGCATAATTATAAAGAGATATTAGATTGTTTGTAATTGAAAATTTATAAATTTGATCATTCTCTAATAATAATGCATTTAGAAATAAATTGTGAATTTTTTGTTAAAAGGGATGGTTAATACTGAAAAATCACACATTATTTTGATTTAAGGAGGGTAATATTATTTAATAACAAAGAAATTATGAATAGAATTTCTATTTTCATATAAAATTATTTTTCTATAAGGTATCTAAACGTTGAAAATAATTTAAAAACATTTATGTAAGAGAGTATTATAATAGAAGAATTTGAATCTTAAGAATGATAATATTTTATGAATTTCATGAAATATGAAATAAATTCCTATTACTAAAATTGAAATGTCAATTGAGCAAAGTGATCTTATTTTTAATATTGCGTTTGGGTTTATAGATGTAATAAGGAATTGCCAGAATAGGTTAACAGTAGATAATCCTAATGTAACTAAAATAACATATGATTAGTTTCTAAAAAAGAAATGTTAACAATTTAGAACATATCAAAAATTCAAAAATTATCCTTTTTGTTCTAAGGAACAAGAAAAACTTTTTTTAGGATGTACAGCATGCAATATCAGAACTGATTTCGATTGTTAATTAATAAATAATAGTTGTACTGTTAAGGAAGTTTTTAAAATAAATTTTCTTAAATTAGAATTATTCATATCAATTTCTTTATTAATTAAAATCATTAAATTTATATAAATTAAATTAATATATATTCATAATTTTTATTATTTAGTAATAATTAAAACTAAACCTTACATGAATGTTTATTTATAATACTTTAATGTACTATGCCATGTCATTAGTAGGGTTGATAAAAGAGCTGTTTCCATAGGCATCATATTCTTCTGAAAATTAATTCAAATTTGAGAGAATTACTAAAATAAAAAAGATCATATATTATAAAGTAAAAACAAAACATCCATAAATTTAGAGAAAGTGTTGGAAAGTTAAAGAATTTTGAATTTTTTATCAATTCTATTATAATGAACTTATGCTGTTTAGATAATTACATTAAATAAATACAAATAATTGACTTAGTTTCAGATATTTAATTATGATAATTAGTAAAATGAAAATTAAAGTATGCTAAATAAATAAGAAAGTTTAGGATTAGAATTGTTTTATCAACTAATCCAAATAAATTTTTGGACTAAACGTAATAATAACAAAATAATGATTTATAAGTATATCAATAAATTCTATGTTTTAAGGGTTTTATAAGAGCGATTTACACAAACGAAGATATTAAGAGGAAATAATCACAATCTTTAAGAAGACTTTAAGAACAATTAGAAATATTTAATATTGAGTATCCAAATTTCAATAATTAATCAATCCAATGATTAATTAATATAAAGATGAATCACATAAATCATATTATTAATTATTAGAATTTTTTCGAATTAAATTTAATATTATTATGATCTCACCATCAATAATTTATCATTTTTTAATGAGTTCAAAGTGGAATTATGGAACTTTCTCTTTTTTGTTAAATTTGGAATGAATTTTTACACCTATAAAAATAATTATTATTAGCACAGCCAAGCAACCTAAAATTATGATGATTACTGGGAATTAGTCGTTAGTTTCTGTTGAATTCGGAAAATCGTTAATTGTATTTGGATCATCTATGGATATATCCACATCTTCTGAAGGTGGAGATTCATCATCTGCATGTTAATTTATCTCATCTAAATCCTCAATTATTTCCTCTAGAAGTTCCTCAGTAATATTTCCAGTAATATCTGGGTCATCTTCAGGTATATTTGTGTCATCTTCAGGTATATTAGTGTTATCTTCAGGTATATTTGTGTCATCTTCAGGTATATTAGTGTTATCTTCAGGTATATTTGTGTCATCTTCAGGTATATTTGTGTCATCTTCAGGTATATTAGTGTTATCATCAGGTAAATTTGTGTCATCTTCAGGTATATTAGTGTTATCATCAGGTAAATTTGTGTCATCATCAGGTATATCTATATCATCTATAGTTTAATTAGTATAATTGTTAAAATTTTGATTAAAAAGATATATAGATTGAGTTACTGATTTTGATGGATTATAACTTGTTATATCTATTTTCGCATTTTAAATTCCCAGTAAATCAACAGAGAGTTTTAGATAATTTTAAATGTAAAATATTGTTGAAGAAGTATTATTTCCAATAATATAATAGTTGTTAGATAAATATTAATTAGTAGGTTTTATTAAAAAATGTTCGTATCCTACAATTCCATTAATTTTTTTATAATTAAAATGTATCATGTTTTTCCGATTTTCATAAGAGTATATTTGGGGTGTTTAGTAATGGCTAGCCTAATAATTAAATATTAACAACATATCATCTGCTCCCTCGAATGTGAAATACCCTGAAACAGAATAGTTACAAGCTAAGTAAAAACCTTAATCTCTTTCGAAACTAATTATTTCCCCATCTGTTGAATTAAATAGTATAAGGTACAAATCAACTGTGTCTGGCAAAGAAACAATAAATTTGGCTTCAATTGTAGTTTTAGTTATATATTTTGCAGATCCAAATTAGATGGTAGCTTATTAAAACGGCCAAGCAACTGCCATTCGTTATTTCAATATCCAATTTTGAGACTTATAATAAATATTACCTTCTGGTGTAGTTTTGTTTGGAGTAAATCCAAAAATTTCACTAATATTTGATGGTATACAATTTTTTAGAAGACCTATTTCGTTATCATCATAACCATTTTAAAGAGTTGTTATAAATCCAAATATTTAACAAGGCTAACTTGTATAATTTGATGACATATTTAAGTAAACAGGTTTTATGTAACAAGATTAACAAACTGTATTTTTTTAGTAAAATTACATTAGATTTATTTGATTATCTGAAATCCAGAAATAAAATGCATTATAATTTAATTTTTAAGTTAAACTACTATCAAATACTTAGAGAATACCATTTTTATAGTCAGATGAATAATAGTGTTCGAATAATTAGGAATAATAAGTAATCTTTTTGTGTGAAGTAGTATTGAATGCATATACTACCATTTAGTTAAAATAACAAACTAATACAGGAAATTCGGTTACTATCTCAACAAAAATTTTATTGCATACTTCATTTTTATTGGACAAGTTAAATAGATTAATTAATTCGTTAGTTTTCAAATTTAATTAATAAAACCCAACATTTATATCCTTTATATATATTAAATCTTGATAATTCAACATTAATTCAAACCCAAACTTTAAATTAAATGATCTTTTTAAATCAATAGGTTAGCTAAAATTAAAAGATTTACATGCATTACAAGTTGCCGTATAATTCTGAATATTTCCATAAAAAAGATGCTACGGATTAATTTTAATTTATCCTTAATCTTAAATACTATAATTTTATTTAAGATGAAAATCTCTATTGTATTTTCTAGCTATTAAGAAATTTCTATCATAAACTATAGTAACATTTTAAAAAATATAGTTTGTGTAGTTTTAATTGCTCACCTTATATCTAACGTAGAGTTTTTAATCTAAATCAAATTAACTATAATGTGTAGTTAAAATAAAATCATATGATAAAAATGGACGAGTTATAGTAACATGAAAATTCGTGAAAACATAAACAATTTCAACATCATACTCTATATTTTTTAAAAAAATACAACTAAAATTAAGGGGAAAATAATAATCCGGTAGACGCATTTATTTAGTAATTCTCAAGGCTAAATAAGATGATCCACTTGCTTGAAATTAGCTAATGTGGTAATACTATCCTAGTTTTAAGATTAAGTAGAAATTATTAGATGAAAAAGTACTCAGTATTTTTTCATTTTAGTAAATTTAATATTTTTCTAAGTACACTTAAAAATAATAAGAAATGTTATTTTAAATGAAAATATTAATTTTAGGATAAAAATAGAGAAAACTTTGACTTTTATTTTTAAAGGCCAAATATATTCCACCTTTTAGGATTCCAGCAGCAACATTACTAGTATGATTTTAAATAGGATATGTTATTCTATTAATAATTTCGTATGATTCTTTTCCATTAATTGCTAGAATGAGTAAATCAGAGAAATTATCTAAAAATAGATAATTTGGATAATCAATTGGATTGGTGTAAACCTCTTTAAAATTATAGTCCGTTATAGTAAATAGCTATTATTTACTTAATGTTGTTGCAGTTAACTTCCCATCAGTAGTGACTATAAACATAGTATCTTACAATATTGACGCACTTGTAATATATGTATCTTAGGGAAATGAAGCAGATTTCAAAAGGTTAAGAGTAAAGTCAAATTATTGAACAAGAACAGATATTGGAAATTACATGATTAAATTAAGATTTGTTAGAGATGCTTCGCATGAGCATTTAATTAAAGTTTATCCCAAGTATGTAAAATGCGTATATTTTGGTTTTAATGGATAGCCTAATGAAAATATTATAGTTTTATTTTTAAATTAGGTACAAAAGTATGATTCTTCTTAATAAAGTATACAGGCAGATTAATATGTAATATTAAACATTTGAAACGTTCCAACACTTGCAGGAGTAGTTCCATTATAAAGATACTTTGGGTTTCCAGATTTTATTGATGATGTTAAATTAGGGCCTGAAAATACTTCCTCTTTAGGAAATACTTTTTCTTCTGGAAATCTTAGTATTAGATCATTCATTTCTTAATGAAAAAAGATTGGGATTTAATTCACTTTTAAATCTAATGAAACTAATTATATTTAAAATATATATTTTATGTATTCTGTTTTAATCTGAGAGATAGCCAAAAAATCAAATTTAACTGGTAGAATTTCCTACCCTATTTATTTTGTCTATTCTTTAGAAATCATTATTTAAGGTTAATTAATTAAATAGGTAGAAAATATGTTTGAATTATTAGTAATAGATTCTTGCACAATTACAATATTTCTTAATGGTTGAATAAGTGCATAATTTGCAAAATTTAATGAATAATGCCCTTTAGCCTTAATAGAATCTACACATTATAAGTAAATTATAAAAGAATCTGTGACCATATAAATATTATTTATCGTAACTACTAATTATAAGACTTGATCATACTCATTCAATATAAATGATGATATTAAAGCGTTTTAAGTGATAAGTTCAATATCATATAAAAAAGTTGTTATTATTTAATTTTATAAAACTACCATTCGAAAAATATTATTTTAAATTTAAAAAGCTGAAAATTGTGTAATAGGTTAGAGATCCTCAGGATTTAATATACTTTGATTTGTTATTTCTTAAATTCCAATATTTTGGTTTAAATCAACTAATTACACATGTTAACTATTAATTAAAAATAGAAAATTGACATTATTTAAAAAAAAGAAGCTTGTAAAATGTCCATCAAATACTTATTCTTCTATTAAATCTATATTATTTTAATCAAAAGTAAAATAGACTATATGAGCATTATTTGGAGTAGTATAAATCAAACAAAAAGTAAAAATTTTATTTGATACATTAAAAATTTAAATGACAGGATTTTAATATTCAACTGGGAATTAATAATCTTAACTAAATTTTGTACTTTCTAAAGATGTGGAATTTAAAATCATAAAATAAATTTAACCTTAATCTTGGCAACTAAACATTCCAATTTCATCATTAATCAAGTTAATTTAAAAACAACCTCAAAACTAAGTACTTTATATTACCTGCTTAAGTTGTAAAGTCTAACTATGTCATCTACAATTCTCCATCTCCTTTTATTAATCCCTTATAAAGTACTTATTCTTAATTTATAACCCAAAAATTGTTTGAATAAAGGTTAGATTAGGCATGAAAATTACTTCCCATTTTCATTGATGAATCTAAATAAATTCATATATTTACTATTTAAATTTGTTTGGTAAAGCTTAGAAATTGATTAACTGATTGTTAAATTGAATTAATTTTCACTTGTAATAGAGTAAAATGGGGCTTAAACAAAATTAAATGAATAATCATCCAAATAAATTATATTAGAGCCGCTAATTTCTAATGGAAAGTTAAATCTCCTATCTTCTTGAATATAAACACTAATTACATACTATTGTAATAGTGCTTAAAGAAACCAAAAGATTTATGATTTCATAGATAATTTAATTTTTATTTTCTAACTCAATTGATTTTATATTATGGGTAGGAATTTTAGAATTAAAGCAACGCTAATTCTACATACATAATTTAACAAAAAATTTAAAAAAAAAAAACTTTAGATGATTTGAATGAATTGTTTTTACTCTAATCTAAATGAATCAAAAAAATATACTATAATAAAGTAGACTTATCTGATTAGTAGACTTATCTGATGAAAAATATAAATTATTTAATCTGGAAAAAAGGCTATACAACTTTTTAAAAACTATTCCATTTTATTCTGCTTTTTCTAGCAAAAAAAGTAATAGAAAAAGAAAAAGATTTCTTATGCAATCAACTCCAACAAGAAATCCAGCGTATTATAATGGAACCTTGATTATTCAAAGATTAAAGGCTCTTATGCAAGTTAAGTTGTCAATAAAATCCATCTAATGATTTAATGATGGTATATGATAAAGTTAAATAAATCTTTGATAAATCACAAAAGAAAGCATTGAATAGTAAGAGATGATATTTAGGACTCACATTTAGTGTGTTGAAAGATTATAGATAAGTTTAGAATTTCTGAAATCAATATAAATTCAATAATCGATTATTTATTTTGACTTTCTAAGGATTGGATAAACAACAGAATTAACTATTTCACATCATATAGTTCTTTTGGAAAATTATATAATCTGATTTCTAACAACAAATCAATTAATTATAAGAACTTGAATTTTAGTACTCTAAAGAGAATCAATAAAGATATGATCTTTTAATTTGACAATGTCCGTAATCGCTCAGGATTCCCATATTAAATACTTTTAGAATATATTGACTTATCATCAAATTTAGTAGAAAATTAAGAAAATTAAATTAATGGAATCCATTAACCTTCTTTAGAATTTTAAAGAAAAAGTGAAGAAAGCTTTGAAACATATGAAGGTATATTTTTGGGATTATTTATATAATCCACCTTGCTAAAGCACAAGGATATTTAATATCATTTATACTAAAAAATATGGAAATAATATATACTTTTGATGATGGTTCTATAATTAGAATGAATATTAAAATCAACCTAAGAGATTAAATAAAAGATAAATCGCACAAACCTGATACATTTAAATACTTAGAATAAATTTAAATTTTTTAATGGAAAGGGATAATATGAAAAAACAATAAGAAAAATTGAAAATGACAAGCAACTTGGAAATCCGAGATTTTAGAAATTATAGGAGGCTAATATTTTGGAGAGGGGAAAAAAAACGGATTTTGAAAATCATTATTTGAAAATTATTGAACTGATTAAGGACAATTGTATAACGATATAAAATAGCAACTTCGAAATTTATTTTTGCTGAAAAAAAAGCAACGTAATTTCTATTTTGAATTAGAGGTTAAGTAATATTTTTATCGAAATATTAGTCTAAATAATATTCCTTATATCTAAAGATTTTGGATAATATTCTTTATTGATTCCAATAATTCAAAAGAAAAGCCTAAATTATAAGAATAAGTGTTAATTTTAAGTAATTATGAATTAAATTTAGTGAGAGTCAGTCTATGATTTTTTAAGAAATTGATTCATTTTCTGATTTAGAAAAGACTTAAAATTCAAATAATTATTGTGTTTGTTAGATTATGAATTTTTTGAATTGAAATTCTATTATTCGGAGATAATTAAATCCAATTTATTGCTATTTTTTTTGTATTAATTTTTTAAAATGCTTGGACCAACAACACCCATTTTATTATATTGCTTAAAAAATTATTGAGAATAGCAGAAAAATATTGCGATAAGAAATTAAAATACATAGTTTTAATAAAATATTCCATCAAAATGATAAAATTAGGACAACTAAATAAGCAACTAATTATAGAAGCATGTAAAGCGCTTATTATTTTTGTACGTTATATTGGACCAATAGTAGAAACAATAATACTTATATTAGATGATTGATTATCATTTATATAAAAAATTCAAAATTTATAATAATAATAAATTATAGAATATAAAACAAAAATGGAAATATTAAGTAGTATATGATTTCAAACATTTTTTCAATTTATAACATTAAAAAGATATATGATTAGTATATTTTAGTCTTTTGCTAATTCATTTTAAAAAAAATGGTATATAGGTGTAAAAATTTCTTTTCATTATTTATTTTAGTGTACTTTAACTTAACATTAATTGGATTTGTCATTTGTTTTCCTAAAACACTTTTTCAGATTGATAATCAGATTAAATGAATAAATTTGAAATTATTACAAATATCATTTTCTTTTTCATGTTATCTAAACTAATAAACTTATAAATTTGACAAAATTTTATATTTTAATTGAGAACACTTTAACAGAACTTAAAAATGATAAATTTTAGCATCATCCTTTTTGAGTATTAATATAAATTTAATTTATGTATTGATTGATTATCAGCTTTATTTCGATTTTATGATTTTTAAGCCATTTTAATATTATGCAATCACTTATAATAATTAATTTTTGGTTAAATATCTTCTGGATTTCAGATTATTTTATTTAAAACAATTATCGCAATATCAAATTTATTTTCTAAATTAGATGATGTATCGAATTAAGACTTTTTGAATTGCGAATGTATTATGCAGATTTCATTTATTTTATGGCTGTTCTTTATACATATTGGTTTGACCAAACCCCCTTTATTTGATTTAGTTCTATATCGTAAGGAGGTAAAAATAAATGATTAGTTTTTCACAAATAACCTTAATTTATCATAGAAATGCTTTATTAGAATAGAATAATGTTGCAGATTCTAACAATTTTATAAATTTTAAGGAAAAATTTTCTTTTCTTTTAGTTACCAGCATTTTGGATTATAAGAATGATAGGTAAAGGGAATTTTGTCGATAAAATTATAATAAGAGAGTTTAATTCATTATTGACATTAATTTATGCAATAATGCATTTTCTATCAATTTACTTGGAAATCTCCCTTCTTTCTAATTATTGCTTAATGAATTGTTGTTCCGCTATATCTTAAGTGTTATTAAAATGTTTTTCAAGAAATGGAATCTTCTAATTCATAGTGTTGAGTAAATTTCAAAAAATCCTTTTTGAGTTCTATAATTCATTGACTTCCTATTCATTAACATATGAGTGAATAATATATATCTAAATTAATTTCTTGATGATAATAGGTTTCTTAGCTTAAGTATTTATCACATTTAAATTACTTATATACTTGATATTTTAATTTTGTGTTTTAAACATAAAAATAAAATTCATTACATATTTTAAGAAGCTCTTTTTTTTTACCTTTCAAAATTTTGACTTTCTAATATATATTATTACATATTAATTAATAAATTCATTAAAATAACATGCCATTAATTAGAGTATTGTAATGCAATAAGCTTTTTAGATTTGCATAAGGTAATTCAAAGAGTTTTCATTTCTTGAATAATATCTGTTTAATCAATCCAATTCTTTTTAGAAATTGGTCATTTTTGGTCTGATTTTACAAGGTTATTAAATGGCAACTCCTTCCCTTTCTTCTTATTCTAGGCGAGTACGGTTTGATTGATTAAATTTAAAGACTGAAGTATTCATTAATACTTATGTTCTCTATTATATTTATTTAACATTAAATTGTATTAGCTTAGAAGTATCTCTTCTCTATATATAGATAAATGAGAATTCTACATAGACTTTGTTTATCTAACAGCATTAAATTTTTATATTCGTCTGGTTTGATTGAGTTCTCTTAACAATCTTTTTGGATTATGACTTTTTAGAGAGTCTAAATTATACAATTTGATAAGACTCTTGTAATAATTGATTTGATTCTTTTAAAGATGAACCTTTTATATCAAATTATCAAACAGTTATTAGTCATAAAAGAAATCCTTCATCTTACTACTAATAATATTTTTGTCTCTTATATACATGGTCTTATAGATTTTTAAGAAGAAAATTTTTCATCCAATACATCTATTGTATTTGATGAAACTTTAGAAGAACCACATATCATTTAATTAGATATACTCTACTTTGATTGAAATGCAATAATAAACTCTATATATAACCTGATTTTCATAAATTATAATTTTTACTAAAAATTAGAAAAGAAAATTTTTTTAATTTTAGTCTGCTTTTGATAAGCACTAATATTTTCTCAATGCTATTATTATTATTTTAAGAATCAAAATCAAAGGTACTTCCAGTTCATGGCTTAATTTGCAGATTACTAGAATAGAAGCTTCTTAGCGAGGCTCAGAAATATAAGCACAAAAATAGCAATTAGATGAAAAAAATTGAATTGGAGCAATTAGTTTTATCTGATTAAGAACGCTAAAGAGTTTGGTTGAGAAGGTAGACATGATAAAGAAAAAGATGAAATAAAAGGAAATAAAGACAAATTAGGTAATGCAGGAAAGTCTTTAAATGCCCAAAGTGTATTTAGATTTTTTAGCAATTACAAGAAGGGCTAACATTAGAAGGTACAAACAGTGCATAATATTTATTAATACCAGATAAATTTCTAATAGAATTGGATGAATGGTTTTATCATTTAATCGAAATAATCAAGAGATTAAATTTTAGATTTTAATATTTATTTTTTTAATAAAAACTAAAATTACATTTCTTTTAACTAATTTTCATTTTAATATTATTATTATTGAAACACCTAAAATAAAATAAAGAATATTAATTTTCTAATTATATATAAAATAAGTGTTAATTTAGAAATTTATAATCATGCTACTAACTCAAACTCAGAAACTGTATCGTCCAACTAGTATCATTTATAAATAAAAATAATTATATAAAATTCTTTGCAAATCAGCTTAATTAGCTAATTTTTCTACCTTTGATAAAATAGGCAATTAAGGTATTTATAATAATATTTCAGAATTAATTTAAACGCTTTTAGCTGATCGGTTAGTTACTTAGAAAAATATAGAAATTTCTTGTATAATTTTAACCCTTCTTTTTCAATATGTCATTAATTTGGTTAAAAATTTTGGAATTTTAATGTAGTTCGGTTTTATAACTAATTCCTGGTTTAGTAACTCATCCTCTCATTATTGACACTTACTCAATCTGATTTTTCTATTTCAAAAATTATTAATCAAGTTTTTAAATAAAATGAATACAAATAGTAATCTAAAAATTACTGTCCTGATGTGTATTTCTTTTTGATTAGCAAATGAATATTTTGACCTTTTAGTTCGATTCATTTTTATTGTTTGCACTATGATAGAAATTTTTGAATAAGAGATTATTTAAATAAACAGCTGCGATCGGTGTATTATTATAAATGCTCAATAACACAGAAATTATAGTTTAGAATCTAACAAGAATCGATTATCTTGAAGGGTTGTTATTAAAAATATTAAAAAAATCAAGTATTTATATTATTATTGATTACAAGGTCTTTTCCTAACAATAACGACGGTTTCGATTTTCTATGAGATTTTTTGGATTGAGGAGGAGGCAATTTTTATGGTCCTGTATGTTTTTATAATTCTACTCCAAGTTTTCTCAATTTAAAGCCTTTTTTGATTGTAAGAATAAAAAAACTATAGTTGGAAGATTCAGGGAATATTCTTTTTTTACCAAACAACTTTTAGATTTTAGCATACCTTTTGAGTATGACATCGTAGTTATTGATTGGGAAATAGTAATTAAATATTTACATTTTATCCAACATTAATAGTGTAGAAAATTCTTAGTTGAAAAACCCATCTGTAACTTAACTATGGTCTTTAACCATTCTAGCAGTTTTAGATTTCTTTTTGGTTGCTTAACGAACTTAAAAATGGATTAAATATAAATACGTGTTTTTTATTATTATTCAGACCCTTATCTTTCTTCTGGAAATTCTTTAATAATAGTGATTTTTTTTTTAGATGTTTTAGGATTAGTTCTATTATCACCTTGATGAGGTTTAATTTGATATGTGTTAATGAGTTTTTTTGATTCAACAATAACTCCTTCCAATTAAGGAGAATCTTATTGTTATTACCTTTCTTATTTTAATAATCCAAATCCAGCAGTCTTTATTGTTTCATGAGGTATTGCAATATTTCTCTTATATTATTTTTAGATTTTGTTGTTGTCCTCATCTTCTGTATCATTTAAGTGTTGGGTAGCACTTATAGATTATGAATTATCTCTCATTTAAACATAATCCTCTTCTTCTTCTTCACTTGTTTAATAAACACCATTTTCATCATCATAATTTTCTTCTGACTCATTCTCCAGAATCATATTTGAAACAGAATATTACTTTGCTTTTTCTGTAAGAACATTTTATGTTAGCCAAGGATGCATCTTGTTTGAAAAACTTTTTCTGTAGCTAGATTTTCTAATTTATTCAACCGAATAATTCTCTTTCTTTATCAAAGATTCCTTATCTCCGCAATAATGATGAAAATGACATTCATTTATTAAATGTTAATTGCTCTTACAACTATAACATGATATAGCTGATGGAACTGATTATTTCAACATCAATTAATCTTTCAATTAACAAAACTTCTCATACTCATTTGGAAATAATACTAAAATTTTTAATAATTGCTCTCTCTTTATTTTAAATACTCTTACAAATCCTCTTGCAATTGCAGATGCACATCTTAATTTACCTGTTATAAATGATACCTCTCCAAAGTAGTCTCCAGGTTTCAACCATTATAAACTATTTCTTTATTATACATCCCCATTTTGATTAGTTCCTTCGAATATTATTTCCACTTCTCCTTTTGATATTATATACAGAGAATTATCATCTTATTAATTTAACTATAATTACTGTTATGATTCTTTCTTCTGGGGAAAAACTTTATTCTTCCATCGTCAATAACAAATGTTATTTGAATTTTAGTGAAAAGGTTTTTGTTATTATTTTACATTAATTTAGTATATTACCCTTTAATTAAAAATTCAGTTCATCTTATAAATGGCTACTCAATTTAGAAACTATTGAACCTACCTCTTCTTCATTCATCTATTACTCTTCTTACCAAATATATTATAAATAACTTCGAATTCTCGTTTAAAGATCAAATTAAATCTTATTTTTAGACATAAATGTATTTATTAAATTTACTGTACGATTATACTCTTATCTACTCTTATATAGATTAGAGACGAATATTCCTATACTATTTACTGAATATGCAAAAACAATACTACCAATTAACATAGTAACATTATTTATAGCTGTTTCAATATTGTTTTTTGCAGTAACATCACCATATCCTACAGTTGTCATAGTCATAGTGGCCCAATATACAGCAACATTGTATCTAAGTGAATATCATTCTATATTATACCTAACATAAATTTCAGTATTTCTTAATTAGTATGAATCAATCCAGTTTGGTTGCAAATTAATATCAGCTATTCCGTGCCATACACATGCACAAATATGGATAATATAAATAATTATAGTAATCATTTATACTAATGCAAGAAGATCACTAAGAGATCCATTTAGATTAAAAAATCTATGATTTTTAATATATCATACTCCTAAATCAAAGCAAGGATTTTATCAATTTTATTTAATCTTAAAATGTAAAAGACTATGGCAAATATTATTAATAAAGTGGCTGTTTAGTTTGAGGTGTCATGTAAAAAAAAATGGAATGTCAAAACTGCTAATGAGACCAAGATAATAAATAAAATAATACTAAATCAACAAATGCATATTATCTAATATAATTTGTTAATATCTTCCTTCTATTTTTGATGATTTATCCTTTATGAATAAATGCCATGTTCATTCCAACTAAGACATCACATGATAAAAGAGTAAGAATGATTATTTCTAAATAATGATTATCCTTTTCATCCCAAAATTCGCTAATTTAATTCATGCCAAAGGATAATTTAAAAGGTAGCCAAAAGAATATAAATAAATATAAGATTATTTAAGAAAAATCCCAAAAGAATATAAATTTACTGTATGGTGTAAATACATTGAAGCCATCATAAGCAGACTCAGCAACAGAATTACTAAATCTTAAATCATCTATAGTATTTATTTAATACTCTGTTAATTGATGTAGTTTTCTTAAGTATGATTTATTCCATAAATTATTAATAAAGTTATTTTATAAGCTTTTTGCAATTATTAATTTAAGAAATTCTGGTTTACCATGATGTGATGATTCTTCTTCAAATACACTCTACCTACCAGTTCCAGTGATTAATATTTTTTTTATTTGATTTTTGATTGGATTATTAGGAGAAAGTTCAACAGGAACAGAGTATGAATTCTAGCTTGGTGGTTATAGAAAATCTCCATCTTAAATACAAACATAATTAGACATTAATACAGACTAAGGGCCTTAGAATTATTATTCTAATATCAATTGAATTCATACTTTCAAGTGATTCTGACATTTTAAATAAATAAATAATATTGTTATTAAATTTAATTTTTTTCAGAGTTAGCTACTATAATTATTCATAAAAATCACCAAATTAATTAAATAAGTTCAAATAAATATATTCATTCCTTTTTATGTTAATCATAATATTTTTAAAGCAAATCTGGATAGAGATTTTCAACATACTTCAATAGTTCTCCTGAATTTTTTGGTTTAATACCATTAGCTCTAAAAATAGAAAATAGATGATACCTTGGCTTCCATTCCAATATAGCTAATTCATAGGAATCATTTGGAAATATAATATTTTTACCTACAGTCTTTACTTCTATAACTCTTTCACATTAATCCCCATTGATGAAACTTCCTTGATTACTTCTAGTTCCTATATGGAATAGTTCCATAGGTAAAGAATCAATTGTTGTAGAAGCTATTTTATTAAAAACATTTTCTTATTCTTTTTTAATAGGTATAGGCTTGTATAATTACTTTGCGTCTGATAGTTTGATAATATAAAGAGAAGAGGTGCTGATTTATTAATTTTCATCAATATCTTAAGAGTGAGAAGATATATTGAGATGTTCATCTTAGGGTTAAGTTATTTCTTGAGTTTAAGGTTTAACCAAATCTGATGATTGCTATTGAAGATTACATAATTGTAATTGATTAGATTAGATTTGATTCTATTCTTCAGAAGACGATAGTTCTTAATTATTAAGCATTTTATTTTTTGTTATCCCTTTTAAGTAGATAAAATGAAATATTTGGCAAAATCCCTTTAAAAGTTGGCAACAATTTCAAAAAGGAATAATTTTAATTTTTATTATTGATTACAATTGCTATAAAATCAATTGTCCCATATTTATTTGTTATTCCTAATAGTTAATAAGTTGATGAAACTTGAAGAAGACTCAAGATTGAATTTGAAAATCAAAATAGTAGAATTGAGTGTATAATCATTATGATATTTAATTTAATTAACGATCATGCAGAGTCGAATTCGACAATTATCTTAACTTCAGCCTGATAAAAGGATTCTCAATTATACTTTCAGTTAATAAGCTGTAATAGGAAGAGGGTCTTATGGAATTGTATATGTTGGAATGAATATTGATACAAAGTATGTCGAAATTTAAATTAAAGTTAAGTTGTTGCTATTAAGGTTGTACCTTTATAATGCGATCAACATTCTCTGAAAAAAGAAATTGATATAATGAAAGATTTAGATTGTCCAAATATAGTTAAATTATTAGATGTAGTTCAAACACCCAATAATTGCTACATTGTTAGTGAATTGTGTACAAGTGGAGATTTAAGGGAGTATATGAAAAGACATGGATGTTTAAGTGAAGAGAAAGCATTACCAATATTGACTCAGATATTAAAAGGGATTTTATAATCATTTAAGAGAGGTATAATACACAGAGATTTGAAACCTGCTAATATTCTAATTACTTCTGAAAATATATTTAAAATAGCTGATTTTGGATTTGCAAAAAGATTTTAACATTTAGAAGGAGATTTAATGAATTCATTGGCAGGAACTCCTTTATATATGTCACCATAAGTACTTTTAAGAAAATAATACACTTCAAAATGCGATGTATGGAGTATAGGCCTAATTTACTATGAATTAATAGAAGGCAGAACTCCATGGAATGTTACAGATATTCTTGATTTAATCAACAAGCAAAGAAATACCAACATAAAATTTAGTATTAATTAATATAAAATTATTTATTAGGTAAAAAGATATCACCCATGTCCCAGCAATTCATTTTAGGATGTTTATAATATGAAGAATAAAAACGTTTAGGATGGGAATAAGTCTTTACCCATCCATTGTTTGAGAATAAATTCTTAATCAAGGAATAAGATTAAAAAGTATAAAAGTCTCAAAATTCAACCTCGTAAATTAAAAATGAATAAGATATTTCAATAATCAATACAAAATTGGTTGCAGTGAATTCGCCTCCGCAAACCAAATCTCCTCTATAAATATACAATAAATAAAAACCAAATCAAAAAGAATTATTATTAAAAGTCGATTCACCTAAATAAGAAATTCGTTAATTGTTTAATCATAGCAAAACTATGATGATTCCTTAAACACTTAAAAAAGATAGAACTATTAGTATTGGCAATTAACCATAAAGTACTAGAAGTAGTGGAAATAAAATGTTCACTGAAAATTAAAAAGGATTTATAAGATAAAGAAGTGAAAATGATGATCTGTAAATTTAAAATAATAAACAAATCATTCAAAATTAAATCGAATTTTTATTGCTTTTAAAATAAATAAGATTATAATTACTTGATTATTAATAAGTCACAATTTAATAGACAACAGTTTATAAGCTACAATTTATAATTTTGAAAAATATTATGATGAAAACAACTTAATTGAAAAATTGTTTGATTGATGGAAATATAAATAGTTTTGATTTAAAAGAATTTGAATATTTCAAATAGAGTGATATTTTCAAAAATATTGAAAAATAAATTTTCGAATTACATTTTGATAGTTTCAATAGTTTTTAAGAATGTTATTTACTATTAAATGAGAATTATACTCTAATAATGAATGATTTAGAGTTTATAGATATTTTCAATAATAATTTTGAATATTCGATATAGTTTTGTAATTTGGCTAAGAATTTAAGTTTGCAATTTATTAAATGTAATGAATTTAAGTTAATTTAGAATATTTATATTAGATAATTTTGGGATATGAGAATCCTAAGATATCTAAAATATCTTAATTTTCATATTTATTGTGCAATTATGCAAAATTTGTTGGTGAATATAATTAGAATGTCGAACCATTCTTAAATACAAGTAAATTGTAATTAAGTCAAAACGAATGTATAAACTATATTGAAAAAATATTATTTAATTGATTACTTATATATATATTATAAACAACATTTTTTTCAATATAATACCAATGACTTTCTATTATGAAATGTTATTTGAATATTTATCTTAATTACTAATTTCATATTATAAAAATATTCAGAAAATAATTTTATAATGAACTCTTATTATATAGATTCTATCATAATCATATATGATTTAGTTTTAATGTAATTAATAAATTATAAGTGTTATTTATATTAAAAAATGAAAGTAATGTATTTTACTATTTTAATATTTGTTTTTATTGAAGTAAATGTAATTAAAAAAATACAAGTAATGTGAAAAGTAAAATTAGTTTTATAACAGAATTCATCAATTTATGGACGATTGAATGATAAAATAATGTATCAGAATTTTGTAATAAGAAAATTGTAGGTTCTGATCAATACTTTTAGGTTATTAAAAGTCATAAGTTTGTTTATAGAATAGTGTTAAGTGGATGTGAAGGTTAGTTTGAATTGATAGTTCTAGGATATTATTTAATTATATAAATATATACATCATAGAGTTATCATTTAGAGATTATTATATATATATAAATATAAAATACTCAAATGACAGAAGAAGATGATAGTATGTACTTTCTTAATTAGATATTATTGCCTTTGAGGAAGATGATGACAATTAACCTCCGAAAGCTGAGCCAAAAATATCGACCAGATTTAAACATAAATAAGTGAGACAGCAAGAGATAAGCAAATAATAAGCCTAGGAAGTAAGTGAAGATGGCCCTGTGATCAATTTTACTAAACTATTCAAAACGAATAAAGAGAATGGAACTGCATAAGGGTTAAAAGTTGATCCAACATATGTGGCACCTATGGCTCAATCATTATTTCTTAATCCTGACGATAAATAAGAAGATGATGACGATCCAGGAGTATTAAAGTTAGAGGACCCTGAAGATTAGCCTTTGCCACCAGAGGAAGGAGATGTTTTTATTAAATCAAAATCAAATCGTTCATAGAAGAGTACTCCTAAGAAAGATGAAAGCATTTTGGATGTCATTCAAAAATATGATGGAAAAAATATGGAAAATAGTCTAGAATTCTCTGTTCATCCAATTGGAAAAGGAACTACAGAACAATTCCCAGCTAGTTAAGAAAATAGAGATGATTTGGTGGACACTATATTCAGCCAATAATTGAAGATAGGGATTTAATCCGCTGATCCAAAAACAGATTTTTATGGAATTTCTATGTTGACACAAAAAGGAAGCTTGTTTTAGAATGCACTAAAAATGTCCTTTAAACGTGCTTTTATGACTCCAATTCTACCATTTATTATAATCATTACTATTCTTGATTATACTATGACGTCAGTTAATGTAATTTTCTATGATTATTTATCAAGCAATTTTAATTCTTTATCATTTACATATTGATACTTGCTACATTACCTACATTTTTATGGTATAGAGTCTATAAATAGGAATTAGATCTAGAATTCAAATTTGATAGATAATTAATTTCTGTATTTGATTTTGCATAGAAAAGATTTACAAGTAGAACAATTATTAGATTATTTCCTGGATGTATAGTGTAACTGAAGAAAGGAGAAAGAGTACCTGCTCCAATGATTATATTAAGTGCAGATGGGTAAGACCAGGCTTAAGTTAATTTTGGAGATGATATAAAAACATATAAAGTAGCTGCTCCAAAATTATAAGAACCTGATCTAACCTATATTGATGGATAATTAGAATTCAATCAATTACCAATATTTTCAGACAATACAAAGGCTAGATTAAGATTGGATTTAGTAGAACCAGTTGATGTGTAATTAAATTCAGACCACTTAGTAGATGAAAATGGTGTTGTTGAATCTACTTTATTGATAGGTGTTTTACTACATTCATCTACTCATTAAAAGTATTTGAGAGAAGCATTGTCATTTAATTTACCATTATATTTAAATCCTTTAAATTCTGAATTCTTTAGTATTGGAATTGCAATTGTGCTTTCAATTACATTCTCAATTGCAGGATCTATTTGGAGTAGTAATAATAAAGATAAACATATTTATATTAGAGAATAAAGCAATTATAATTTTATATCATTGTTAATTGATAGATTGATAATCTTTAGCAATATAGTTCCTATATTTGTAGAAGTATTCAGACCAATATTTTTATTATTGGCAAGACAGAAAGTAAATGGTGATATTGGAATGGATCCATAGAGATCTGGCTTATTAACTAAGTTAAACAGTTATATTGCATTAGACAATCTTGCAAATACAAAGTTTGTGAATTATGGATAAGTTCTTAATGAAACAAAACTAAGAGTGGGAAAGGCTACTCTATTAGGTGGACCACAAGGAGAGAAAAAAGAAAATGAGAAGAATAATGATGATGTAAAATTGTAAGGATATGAACCAAAACCTAATAAAGAAATTATGGATGATTAAGTTTAAGTAAATTAATCGACTGCATTTGAATAAATTGATTTAGAATTCGATGCATAATGTGACGATAAAGAACGTAGTACATTTGTATTTGAAAGAGCATTGTTGACTCTGCCATACAAAACTTTAAGTCCTACTCAATTAGCTATTTAAAAATATTGTTAATTAGGTGAATGTGTACAATTTTCATATGACGATACATAAAGAAGTGTATTATTACCAAAAGAAGTATTAAGAACTTATACAATTAAACTAATTGTCAATACTGAATAATGGGATGCTTATTTATATGAAATGCCATTATTGGAAGAGAAGGACCTAGAATCAGATGATGAAGAAGCATCAGATTTATAACAATTATAAGATAGAATCAAAAAAGATCGAGAATTATTTGAGAAAATGAATAGCAAAAGATATATTTGGGTATTGTAAGCAGACATAGAAAGTACTTTATGTAAGGAACATCCACAATTATCCTAATTTATGTAAGGAAAAGCAATTTTCGAATACACATTCTAAGAATAGGAATTTTAAAGATTATACAAATAATTAGGATCATCAGCATTTAAAAGAAAGTATATTTAATTACCTCCATTTGCAGAAGAATAGTTGATGACTTAAATAAAACCTTGCGGAGTATTCCAATTTTAAAGCGTTGCTTAACATAATTTTCATTTACTTTTAGACTTAAATTTGGCTATAATTAGACAATGGTTCTTTATTAGAGATGTTGAGAGAGATTAAACACTCTAATATTTGAAATAATATATGGAATGTGTAGAATTTACAAAGGATGACTTGCATAATGAAATGACAAGTGTTAAAAGTTAAGCTGTTCCTTTATTTAAATAATCTACAAGAGAATTTAAAGTGTTTGATAACTTATATAAGATAGATGATAAATTCATTACTTTAATCATTAATCAAGAAGTATTAGAATAAGCATTGTCTGAAGGAGAATTAAGATCATAATTCTATGAAGTCATTATGATAGCTTCATTCGTTGTCTTTCATGATCTCAACAATATCTAAATAGATTAACTAATCACCTTCTAAAAAGATTAATCAAAAAATTAAGCTATTGTATCTGTTGGCCTTCACGATCAAGATTTATGTTTATGCAAAGTCAATACTATTAGAGCAAGTGTTTAATCCTAAACTATTAAAAATCCATCATTATTTTCTGCTATGAGTCATATTGAATTAGTAAATCTAGATGGATTATCTAAACTCATTTTAACTCATGCTAGATAAACTCATGTAAGAACAGCTGGATTCTTATTGTTTATTCTTTATAAAGGCTTCCTGATTACTATGTGTGAATTCTTCTTCTCCTTTTTTAATGGATATTCTAGTACATAACTTTATACAACAAGTTTTCACTTTATGTTTTAAACTTATTGTACGCCACTTTATGGATTCTTAATCTTTTCATTCTACTCTGATGTTAATCATAGAGTTATTAGAATGTTTGCTAGTGAATTCATTAAATGCTAAAGAGATTATTATTTTAATAGAAAGAAACTATTCCTAATATTCTTTGACTCTGTTTATTAAGGATTTATCATTTTCTATTTACCTGCCAATGTAATACAATTTTAATATATTCTTAGATTTTATAATATGCAAATAATTAAGAGGGTATCATTGAAGGATTTTATTACATTTCCCTTGTCTCCTACTTAACTGTTCTTCTGACAACACAAATGTAACCTATACTTTATTTAAGTACTCTCTCAAAAGAATAAATGTAAACAATTTTTATTATAAACTTAGTGTTGTTATCATGTTCAATATTACTTTATGCATACTAATATTATTCACAACTTGTTCATCTGATACTTGGAGTACTAGCATTCCATAATATACACATCATTTGGAATCAATTTTAGACAGTGTAAAGAGTGTATTCATAATAATTTTCCTATCTTGCATCTCTTTGACCCCTACTATCATTTTATAATAATTTGAAACAGTGTCTGATTCATAATTAATTAGAATGATTCACTATTACGAAGAAAAGGAAGAGATTGAAGAAGAACAAAAACCAAAACCTTAAGAATAAAAATAAGCCTAAATAGTAGATACAAAACAATAATAAACTAAAGGATTAGAATAATCAATAATGATTGAATAAACTAGTTAGGATTAGATTAATATGTCATAAGACCATCTATTACAAAAATGATTATGAAGTATATATTATTGATTATTTATTTAAAATTATCAACTATATTTATAATATTTATAGAATGCTTTGTTTTAAAATCATTATTGTTGGAGATACTAGTATTAAAAAATGTTCATATTTATTAGATGTCGGTAAAAGTTGTTTACTATTATAATTTACTGATCATAGATACAAAAATAATCATGATACTACAATAGGTATAGGATTTGGTTCTCGTGAAGTACAGATCAAGGATCAAAATGTGAATCTACACATTTGGGATACTGCAGGATAAGAATCTTTTCGTTCATTAACTAGATCCTTCTATAGAGGGTAAAATGATATAGATTTATAGAGCGATTGGAGGCATACTTGTCTTTGATGTTACGAGTAGATTATCATTTTAGGGATTGGTTCAATGGTATGAGAAAATATAAAGTTATGCTTGTGATGAGATCGAACTAATTATAGTAGGAAATAAAAGTGACCTTGAAAATTAGTATGTATTTATTAAGTAAGAAAGACGTCAAGTTTCTTAAAAGGAGGGAATCCAATTTGCTAAATAATACAATCTTGAATATTATGAGACTTCTGCAAAAACTGGACTAAATGTTAATCAAATATTTGAAAGCTTGACTCAAAAAGTATTAGAAAAAGTGATATCAGGAGATATTGATTTAAGTAAAGAAGTAATTTAAGAATATTTATATTAGAATTATGGAATTAAAAATGGTTAAAAAATTAAAAAACCAAATGAAGAAAATACATTTCAACTTAACAAATAAGAGAAATAGTAGATTAATATCTGTTGTTGATTTATATCGAGATTAAGTAAATCACCTCTAAAATTATCTAAGTTTATTTATTTTAACAATAATTAGTGATGAAATTGCTTTTAATTCTAGAAATAATAATTGCTGCTTCATATATATTAAATGGACGAAATACAACATAAAACATAAACATCTCCTCTATATCATTTTATATTAAATTAGTAATTTTTAAATAATTTTCCATATAAATTTATAGTTATTATTATTTAAAGTCTAAAAAATATTGGCTTATATATTTTAAAGATATTTATAAATATTTATGTTATTTTAAACTAATGTATAATTATCATAAATTTGAATCTGGTTATTGTTTATCTGTGCTATCATCATTTTATTTATCTACTTATTCAAACTTGATATCATCTATTTATTAAAGTTATTTAACCTTATGCGATCTATTTGAATATAATTCTTACTATTTAATTAAAAGAGCTAGTCGTACAATTTAAACAACATATCGCAATACCATAATAATTAATCCGATGAGATCATCAATAATGGCAGCAAATTAACTTCAATTAATAATTTACAAAGTACTTATTGATTGTATAATACACAAGAAGTAAAATTATAATTAGAATAAATGATCCTAGATCTATCAAATTCCACATGTCCTTAAAGAAAAGCTTTAGAAAATATATATATGTATCAATACTTTCTTTTCTGCTATAATTCTTAATGTAATATCTATTAAGATTCCTAAGGTAAGTATGACTTCTGCTTGAACAACAATTGATTGATGTAAACTAAAGTAATTAAAATGATAAAGTACTTTCGGATTGGATCTGTCAAAATCTAGTTGTATATATTTCATACATAGATCAATAGAATTATTGATAACAAGATTTAAAGTATAGAAAATAGAATGTAGAATTTACTCATTCTAATTGTTATGATAATGTGTTTGCAAGTGTGCATCCAATAATTTCTAAATATTATTTATAATAAACAATAAATCTGAAATTATAATTCAAATAAACTTCTAAAAAACTATTATCCCACTTAATTATTGAAAAAATTATACTCCCAATTATCTTCAATAATGTCTATTTATAAATTGCCAAATTATTATGCTCTTTAATAAATAAATTGATATTTGCACTTATAAAGTATTTCATCTTTTTAAACTATCTAAATCATCTCTGCAAAATAAAGAATGAAGTTAATTTTACACATGAAAATTATGATAGTTAGTATTGAAAATAAATTATATTAAATAGATTATTTATTTATTAAATAATATTACATTTAATCAATTATTACTAAAGTGGTCATAAAATCTATATAATAATTAAGGTATTGTTAAATCAATAAGGTGCTAAATTTGTTGCTTTTATCAGAACAATAGATTATAAGTAAATTCTTAGTGAAATTAGGGAGATTAATACTTATTCTTAATGTTTAAATGAATAAATTTATTTATATAATGTTTCTCATTCTTAAAATGTAGATTTATACTAATTAGATAAGATTATATTTGAATGAACTATAGGAAATAAGCTTAGAAATAAATTCTGACATTATTGATGTTTTAATTAAATGTCAATAATAATGAATACATTATAAGGGATTAAGGAATCAAAAAGAGAATGAGATTAAAAGAAAGAATGTACAATATATGACGATTTACATATTATATATTGATTTTAATATATTAATTAATATCATATAATATTTATTTAAATAAAATCCTAATGTAAGGAGGTCCAGGTAAATTAATTTGATTGATATATAATTTGTAGAAGTCCCAAGAAGATTTAGATTGCTTGAAGAACTCTAAAATGGAGAAAAAGGTATTGGAGATGGAACTGTAAGCTATGGATTGGAAGATGGTATTATTGATATGTGAAATTGATAGCTGAGGACATGTAAATGACAAATTGGAATGGAACAATCCTTGGACCTTACAATGTAATATTTTTATATTCTAATGTAGACTGCATTTGAGAATAGAATCTATTCACTAAAAATCACTTGTGGTCCATAATATCCAAAAGTAGCTCCTTAAGTTAGATTTGTTACAAAAATTAATCTTCCTTGTGTTTAAGCTAATGGATAAGTATCTATAATTTACTAATCTCAGATTGATATTAATAAATTTAGCATTTTAAAAAATTGGGTATCCAAAAGTACTCTAGAAAACATCTTAATAGGATTAAAAAATGAAATGAGTTCCGCTGCTAATAAAAAATTATAATAACCACCTGATGGCCAAACCTATTGAGTTAAAATAATAAATATATATATATATATAATAAGTAAGGAAAGTTCATATCATTTTAATTTTTCCTAAACATTTCTTTATCTTTTATGTTTAATTCTCATATGTAAATTCAAAGAAACCATTGATCCATAAACTTTCTCACAATTCTTTACTTAACACTTTAAATTATAATTACTAATTTAAACTTTATATTTCTTTTCTATTTAAGTTGAAGTTCTTCTGACTCTCTTCACTTTGTACTTTACTTCTTACAGTCTTATTTATTACTCTAATTTATTGGTTCTATTTTTTAATGAATCTACTATCGATTTAATCTCTTTCAACTTTTCATAATTTTTTTAATATATGTTAATCATCTCTTGTAATTGTCTTAAATCAAACTTTTCTTTCCTTATATTACATTTTTTACCTTCATTAATTTGATTATACATCTATCCTTAATTTGAATTCTTTTATTCAATCCTTTGCTCTTCCAACACATTTTTTAATGGTTCTCTATTTATTATATTTGTATTCTCACTTATTGTATCAGTTCTTATCAATATTACAATATAATACTTTTGATTAATGATAATAACTTTTTTTGTTACTTTTATTGATTTATTTAGCATAATATAATTATTAAAATGTTAAAATACATTAAACTATATAATATCAAATTCAAAATCTCTCTTCCTCTCTCTTCCAAAACTTATTAACTATTTCAAATTTCTATTTAAAAATACATAATTTTGATATTAAACGTTATCATATTAATATAAAATATTGATCCTTCTCCCAAATTTAATATAATTATATTCATATTTATTTATTTTAAATATAAGTATATATTTAATTTACTAACTCATCCTTTTTAATTTTATTGTATATTTTAATTTCTATTTTTTGTTTATTATATCTTATATAAATTACCGACGAAGGAAAATTATCAAATAATGAAATGATATACTTACTATTATTATCATATCAGTCTAAATAATTTAATTTTCATTTATATTTCATATAACTAATCATTGTAGCATCATAATTATTAATTTATGTCTATATTTAGAGGATTTATAACTTATGACTATGGAAGAGAATATTTTGCTTTCTTTATCAAAAGAGGCTTTGATATTTGTGAAAAATGGTTCAAAATAAGAGGTGAATTAGAAAAAAAGTTATAGGAAATGAAAAAAAATCCATAGGAAATATTTGAGATGGAAAGTGATTATGGGAATTTTGTTTGTTCTTATGAAAAATAGACAAGTAAATTTATTTTATTTAGTTAGAATGGTATTTTATAATGCTTAGTAACACTTAAACAATAAAAGAGGAATAAAATAAAGTATTGTAAGCTGTTGTTGAATAAATAAAAAAAGTTAACAATTACTTCAAAGTAAAATAATAATATTTAATTGATTATAGCTAACAAGAGAAGAACTTCAAAACAAGTTGAAATAAAATATTGAGGATATATTAAATAATTTTGAATAAGAATATATTAAAAAAAATGGAAACTTAGATTAAATTATGACTTAACAATCCCAATAAAAAAAGAGATTTAGAATGGATTTGGTTAAATAAATAGAAAATAAAAAGCATCAGCAACAAAAAACTATCAATTTAATTGAGAAAGCAATTAAATCTAAAATTAGCATAGCGATTCCATAATAAAAGATTATGTTTAAAGGATTTATGATGTTTGATTACGTTAGACAATATTTCTTTATGATGATCAATAAAATGAAGTCAACTTAAAACAAATGGATAGACGATCGAAATGCTATATACAAATAGATCATGGATAATTCAAAGAAACCTTCAGACATTATTCAATTAAAAGGAGAAGATGGATAATTTTATGCTAAATTTCATAAAGAAAAAAGTATTTGTTGAATTTAATAAGTATTATAGAATGTTACTTTATCCTTTATTCAGATGTATTAGTTAGCGTTGATAAATAAAAAGATATTGTTGAAAAAATATTTTAATTAATCACTTAAACATCATATATAAAAGTAAAATTAGTTATTGAATTTTAGATGATTAAAGAGGAAATTGAATTGAAGTTTTAATAATAAGTAAGAATGATATTGGATGAAAATGAAAAAATTGATATTGAATAAATAATAATGAATTTGGAAGGAAAGAATGATAATAATAAATTACAAACAGATTCTCCTAAATTATAATCTGAAATAAATGAAGTTTAAAAGTCAAATATAACTGGATCACTTAACAATCCACCAAAAAATAATTTATATATATAAGAAGAAAATTAACCTCTAAAATAATGAATTGATACATGTTTTACTTATATTAATAATCTATATAATTCTCAATTAGTTGATTTATCATAAAATATGTATAATTTAAAAATATTACTCTATAATATTTATTTATATATATTGAGGAAATAAAAATAAAATGGAAGTTAATAAGTGCATGTTCTGTGAAAAATTGAACTCTGATGGATCTTTTCATTTAATTCTCACAAAGGCACTTTATTGCAAATACTCTCAATCATAAAATTTTTATTATGAAAAAGACATTAATGATATTTTAGATGATAAATAAGTAAAATCTACTATACGATACAAAGATTCTATCTAATTGTATGAATAAACAGAATTTATGAGAAGGTAATTATTAATCATCATATTGAAAAAGATTTTATAGATATTTTGAAAGTGATGATAGAATACCAGCTCTTTTAGAATACTATAAGTATCACATAAATATACCCAGAAACTTTCATTGTAAAGTCATTAATAAAAGAATGGAAAAAATTAGAGAGATATAATATTGCAAAATTAAAATAGAGTTAGGTTTGTTTGAAGAAGTTAAATAATAAACTCCATCAAAAATTAAAGATACTTCTGAAGACTGCTCAGTCAGTTAACTTAAGTATCTACTTAAAGATCTTAAAATTGATTCCACTTAAACTGACATCTCTAAAATTAGTAACACAACTGTTCTAAGAGATTTAGTTTAAATGATTGGAGGTACAAAAATTCAACCAAAACCATTTTAAATTTTTAATTAAAACAAATAAATTTAAAAATCTTTTAAACCTACCATTGAAGCATAAAGATCTATATTTTCAAATTATTAAGGGGCTCTTAGAAAAACTATAGAGATGTAAATTAAATAAGCTCAATAATTAAAATCTCCACCTTTAACATAAAGAATACCAAAACCTGCTTAAACATCTAGACAATCATCAGCTCAAAAATAAAGATCTAAAATAGAAATTCCAATTAAAACTATAAAAAAACCACCTTAATTAAAATCAAGACAGGCTTCTTTAGGGAATATTGAAATGCATAAATCTTGTTTAACTACAGCAAGAAATACTCCTTAATAAAATGAATTGTTATTGGAATTGGCCAAAAAAATGTTTTCTACAAAAATGAATTTTAATAATAGCAGTTCAAAGAAAAAAATTACAAATCAATAATAAAATAATTTTTTTGTAAAAGGAAGAACAAATTTAGCTAGTTCTTAAAAAAATTATGAAGATCTTAAAAGTTCTATGAGAAGTTTAAGATCGAGAAATTTAACTCCTAGTTAAATATGTTCTTCAAATCATGGAACACCAAAAACTAAAAAAAAATGATTTTAAAGTGAATATATTAAGAATCTGTTCATTCTTTTTCTTATTATTAATTTTATATTCCTTAATCTATAAAATATATTACCTTTATATATACATTATAAACATTCTTCTTATATAACATAAATTGAATGGCCAATTACTTGATTAAATGCATATTTAAAATTATCACCTTAGCTTTAAGATCTTTAATTTTAATTCTATTTTTGTATATCAAAAATAAAGTTCGTCTTTCTATTATTTATTATTATAAATATATTAAATATTTTTATTATGATAAAAGTAAACTCACACTTTAATTCCTCTTTCATCAATAAACCTTGCATTTTCGATTAAAGGTTATTTAAATTATATAAAAGAGATCTATCTATAAGTATGATTTAGTAATTCTTTAATAATATATTAAGTTAACTATTTGAATTAACAGATGGATTTAATGATTACGAAAACTAGATTAAACTTAAAATTTAGAATAGATATAATAATTTATAATGTCTAAAAACTGTTTTAATCAGCAACATAAAACACAAATATAATAATATTATAATTATTAGTTGGATCTATACTATCTGTTAATAGTTTTCCTTTCTGTTAAAATTCATTATAATAAAAATGCTAACTCTAAAATATAAATTATTTTTATCTTTTAGATAATATATCATTTATGTTATATTTTTATTTTATGGTAAAAAATTTTATATATTACTAAGAATTTTCATAATTATTGCAATTCTTATATGATTTTGCTTATCAATTATTGAAAATAGAACTAGAAATACTCTAGGTTTCTAATAATCGATCATATGATATTATTAATGAGGGATCTCCATACCTTATACTAATTTCATCGAAATGATGAAATTTTGAATAATTAAACTTTAATTTATTACGGTTCTTAATTAGTTATCATTATAAAAAATTATGTTACTTTAGAATAGGATCTTAAACAATTAATTTTAGGTTCAAAAGAAACTCTCTGCTGGCTCTTTTGGAATAGTGTTTATAGGGATAGATTAGAGCAATAAACAAGAGGTAGCTATAAAAGTGGAGAGAGAAGAAAATGAGGATGTTAGATCATTAGAGAGAGAAGTATTAATATTTAAACATTTGGGTTAAATGGATGGAATACCCAAATTTATATGGTCAGGAGAAGAAAATGGTTATAACATATTAGTAATGCAAATGTTGGGGAATGATTTAGCTTATCATTTTAAACAGTTGAAGCATTTTACACTGAAAACAGCATTACTCATAGCTATATAATTGATTGATGTTTTGGAAAGATTGCACTGTTAAGGTGTAATTCATAGAGATCTTAAACCAGAAAATATACTTTTAGGATAAGGTAAAGATAATGGTAAAATTTATCTTCTTGATTTTGGAATCAGTAAAATATACAAGGATGTTAATAATAAGCACATGTAATATTATTATTCATATATTAGTCCCTTTAAAGAAAATAGATCATTTCTAGGAACAACAAGATATGCATCTATTGCTGCTCATCTTGGTCATGAAATAAGTCGAAAAGATGATTTAGAGTCAATGATGTATATCATCTTATACTTTATTAGAGGGTAAATCTTACTTAATATCAAGATAGCTACCTTGGCAAAATATGTAAAATGTTACTGATGATCAAAGGACTAAAAAAGTAGGTGAGATGAAATTACTCCTATAATAAGAAATATTTAGAGATTAACCAAAAGAATTTCAAAAAATATTCGAGTATTAAAATTAAAATTATGCATCTAGTTACATACGTAAATTATAATTTTAAAGTGAACCTAATTACAAAATGATTACATTTGAATTAAAAAAAGCAGCAGAATCGTTGAAATTAAATCTTGATGGCTTTTATGATTGGAGTGAGATTAGATAATCTACTCATTTTGATTCAATTATACCACACAATAGTGTAGAAATGAAAAAATCTATTGAGAAATAATTGTCAGGAATTTTGAATTAATAAAAGTAATTAGAAATAATAATAATTTTAGTTCTAATTAATTTTTAGTACCACCTCCATAATTTTCGAGTAGAAATAATCTTAATGGAAGAGAGGATAATAAAAAAACTACATTAGCTTCAATTCAAGGTAATTTTTGTGGGATAATATTATTAGGCAGTCAATAATGCCTTTCAGTAAATCCATTCTATTCATAATCTATGAAAAGTTCAAGTAAATTTGTCGATATAGAAACTGACCTTGTGAGCTACTAGTTAAATGAATATTTAGGAGATGGAAGTTTATTTCAAAAAAACAATAAACTCAATTAGTTTTATAAAAAGTAATTGCTAACTTTATTTTAGATTTCACTTATTGAATGGATATAATTAGTGATTTGAACCATTTTATTATGATATTCATACTTAATTCTGTTTAATATTATTTAATTTATGCAATTATTAACTCTAAACACAAATATTATAATTGAAGAGCTATAGACTGAAAAGAAATAATAAGAAGAGACCAAACAATTGCTTCAAATGGTATATTAATATAATGATTCCTTAGAAGGTTGAAGAATTTCATAAGAAAATGTAAAAAGAGAGAAATGAAAAATTATTTAAAAAAAATAGGTAAATGATTGTGCTACCTCCAATTTTATAAGATGATCAAACTTAGCCTTATTAATTTGATGAAAACGATTTTGAAGATGAGGAAACCTATCACGCTAATAATTTTAACGAAATTCAAAATGAACTTGAAACATTTTACTATCACAATATTTGAATATTCTAGTTCAAAATATTTGTTTTTTATTTTATAAATCATTTATCACATCTTTTATTCGAATCTCTTTATTGCATTATATACTTAAACATCTAATAAACTTTCATGAGGTAACAATACTAATGCTTATCTAATTGCTCGAATTTATCTTTATAATTTCCTGGTTGTAAAGATTACCACAGAAAATAAAATAGTTGAAGCTACTATTCCAAATATTATATAATAGATTAAATAATTTTAATAATCTGTTTCTAAAATGTCAACAGAAGTTGATATAATCGTTGAATAAAATTCTACTATTGCTCTGTTTAAATCAAAAAAATATGGCATCAATATTTAAATGTTTTCAGCTGTATCTAAAAAATTTCTTATTTCATCAATATCAGACTCTAATTCGCCATTCAATTCCTTTACAAATTTACTTGAAAAAAGCGCTTAAATTCTAAAATATTTAAACTTAAATTTACTCTTAATATAACCCATTAAATCCTTATTTAAGGTGTTCTCTATTGTTATTTATCTCAAATGGCTATGGAAAATTTGGAAAATATTGGAATTTCCCATTCTAATAGTAACAAAAAGGTAATTACTCTCCTATATAATCACAAAGATCATCTTAATACAAACCTAAAAGTAAGTTTTTGTTTTGATCGCTTATTTTGGTTGATGCCACTATATTATCATAAATTGAATTATATTATTCTTTCTATAAATCTAAACTAGTTTTAAATTGAGTTAGAAGAATTTTATTATTTTCTTAGAAAAATCCATTTGTTTTACTATATTCTGGATTTTATGAGTATATTCCACTTATTCTTTAATATCTACTGAGTAAAACTTAATTTTTTATCAATTAACTAATAATCATACAACTATCAAATCTTTATTTAAATCTAACAAATTTCATACATAAATTCAACTCTGGAAATGAATCTGTTATGTTTATATCTTAAAATAAATATGAAGATAGAACATAAGATGTTAAAATAAACCATAAAAATAACAACATTAAGTATATATGAATTATGGAATATTGTGTCTCTTAAATTCTTTAATTTAATTTAGCTCTTTGTTATTATTTCTATTATTTTTTATCAATTTAATGTTAATGAGTAAGTTTCTAGATTTTTCTAAGTTAAGATATTCTGCAAGTAAAGAACTCTTTAAAATAATTGATTTATTTCCATTTACTAATATCATTAACTAATATATCCTTAAATGATTTATATTTCAATAATAATAATTCTATATCCTTATCTTGTACTCTACAAATCATCAGAAGTATATTCTATTTATAGACATATGGTTCTACCCATAATTTAAATTAAAGTAATACAGCAATAACGATAATAAAAAGTTGGACAAATAGAAACACAAGATATAAAAACTAGTAACTATCAATGTTGCCAAAAAATTCATTCACAATATTTTCCACAACATAGCCAACAAAATCAATTAGATTATTAAGATTAGCTTTCATGAATAATAATCGTATTTATTCGTTAATGGCAGAGATTTCATCAGTTTCATCTAATAGTGTATCTAATGCTTGAGTATATTCATTTACCATTTAATTAAATTACAAAAAAGACATATTATAAACTTAATAAACAAATTGATTTATTATTTTAATTTCAGCCTTATTTAATTATCCTTATTATTCAAGTAATGAAAACTCTTTTTCTATTTAAACAATTAGTTCGAGTAAATCAACTCTAGTTTATTTGCTCTCTTCTTGTATACGATAGACATAGTAATCTCCATGATTAAAGTCAAGTAATTTCATTTCTAAATCTAATTATCCTAAAACTGTAAATGTACAATATAATCTATTAAATTTATCCGGTAATCTAACAAGTGGGATTTAATATTAAAGGCTATTAGTGTTGCCTCTTGCTATAATCAATTCAAGAATAACTAAAAACAATAATACAAGAAAGAGAAACAAGGTATTAAAAAAGACTTTAATAAGAGTAGTTTGATATCTTTGAGTATATTGTAGATTTCTAAGTATATTGAATACAGACATTTAAGTTCTATCAGATGTAGCACTTGATTAAGATTATTTAGCATTGTCTTTAAATTCCAATTCTAATTCTTTATATTATTAAATAACTTCTTCAACATTCTATTTGTTTTAATTTTATTAAGAGCTACTCTTGGCATTCTCGTATATTTATTTTTGATCTTCGTCATCTTCTTCATCATAATCTGCATTTATAAGGATATCTTTATTTCCTCTGGGTGAAACCAATTATTATTATTAATTTTCGTATAAATATGATTATTTTTTCTAACTTTCATCAATATCTTAATTTGGTTATTAATTAATCTTATTGATAATTGGAGGATTGAAACTTATAACATTGTCAATTCCATCATTATCTAACTAGAAATCAGATTCATTAAAAGGATCATTAGAAAGAGTCTTTTTAATAGTACTATAGTAGCTGGTAGAAGGATGATTGCTAGATTTTTTTTTATTAAGTTTTTCGATATCACTAACTTACAATACAAATTGAGGAAGGATATCACTACCTAAAACATTAAAAGATAATTAAAATTTGATGGAATATTAAGTATCTTAATCAACATATCTATTCTAATTAAATTTGGATATAAACTCATTAATAAATGAAATGTTTTATTCTTTTAAGAAATGAATAGAATTAATATTACCATAAGTTTGATAAATTTATTATTATTCCGTTTCGTTTACTTCAGTATAGTAGTTTTAAGAATCGTGAAGTTTAACAGTGCTATTAGCTCTACTAAAATCATGATCATAACAAAGTTAATTAAAATTATTAATAGGACATATGATTTGAGTTTAAGGGAGCCCTCTAGCTTATAAATCGGATTATTATAATAAAATTTCCTTATCTTGATTAATTTTTTCAAATATACTCTAAAACCAAAAATAAACAAATCCTTTATTTAATAATTATTCTAAAGTGAATCCTCGTCCTAAAATATTGAAAAGTTATTCACTTATCCCCAAGATCTTTCCACGACGATCAAAAACAAGGAATTCATAACTTTATTTAACTTTTTATAAAGCACCTGTAATGATATAATCTAGATCACTTTCAAACATATGTAATAAACTTATATTTGCAGCTCTAATAAAATTATTTTTCATCTTCACATATACTTCTTTCGAATGTTCTATCAATAATGAATAACCTTTCTTCATATATCTTAGAATAATCTTATCATGAATTTATTGGACATATTGTGGCATCAATTATTCAATATATAATATATTCTAAAAATCTTTTTCATCTTTATATCCAAAAAACTAGGCTAATTATCCTCTATTCCTATTCAAAATTAAACTTTTTGATTTTACAAAACTTGTTGCAATCATTACTAGTTCATCATTAAAAAGAGTTAAATTATTAACATTGTCAGTTTGAACATTTCTTTCAAATTACATAATCTCATCTATTCGTTATTCTATATCTAAAGTAGCATGATAGTCATTTAAGATAGCTGAATATAAAATTGATAGTAATTTCAACTCTAATATATTAAAATGTATCAATCTAGCTTACAGTTTCATAGGTTAAATAGCAAACCAAGAAAAGAATTTGTCTCTTAATAACCAAATCTTCTCGCTTAAATTATAAGTACAAAAAGCAAAATCTTCAATTTTTTAATATCCTTTATCTAAATCATTCCAAAATTTAATTTTTGCGTCTAAAATTTATATCATCAAACTCAAATTATCTTCATACAATAACTCTGCTTTACGAATATCAGATAATTATAATTTCTTTTCTTAATCTTCACTTTAATTTGATTTCTTTTTCTCTGCCATTTTCTCTTGTAAAATTATTGATATCACTGAAAAATAAAAAGATTATCTTTATGAATTTGTCATGTACTATTTCAATTCTATATAACCCAATTGAGTTTTCTTACAAGCATACATAATATACATTATTTTATAAAGTTGAAGATTTTCAACGACAACCCAATCTTTAGTCTTTATTTACTAAATTACTAAATTCATAAGATTTAAGACAGTTTACTAAATTTTGGAATAGAGATTGTCAACTTCAATCCAAATATCATATTTCTATCTAATATGCCATAATATTGAGTATAAATAAACTGGATTTGTTTTAGATGAACTCAAAGTATCAATAATAGTTAACATCTTTTCTTGGTTGATTGGTGAATTATAGACTTAATTACTTATCTATTACTTATATAATTGTGTAATTATGAATACTGATAGTGGGGATAGTATTAATACAAAGTAAAATACTTCAGTTTATGTAATTTCAAATGATATCAATTTAATAAGAGAGATAAAAAACATTAACGAAGTTGCACTCACATATTTAGTATTAATTTAGTTATTGTAAGGTTGTACTGTATATGAATCGATTAGAAATAAGAAGTTCATCATCACCAATAAGATCGATGAAACAAGTTCGCTTACCATTGGTGTTGTTATCATGAATGCAAGATCAACAATTATTAGGACGAAATTGAAATAAGAATATCTTCTTAGAAATTAATTTTTTTGAGGTAAAAAGTAGTTTCTATTAACCATGAAATAGAGAATGTAACAAATGAAAATGGCAAAAAAATTAATGATAATTATATTGAGATCTCCATCATTTTTTATTTAATTGTTTATGTGTTTAACTATGGGTATGAGCACCAGCAATTGATAATAAGTAAAAAAGTTGTTTATTGAATATTTAAATTTTAACATTGTAAATATTATTATGATGATCATCCATAAATAGATGCATATTATGTATGATAAAATTTTGTTAAGATTTGAACTTCCAATAAGTTAAATTGGAGTAGATAAAGTAAACCAATTAAATAATTGTTACAATATCTGCAATTTAAAATCAATGTATGGCCTATCTGCAAATTAATCATATTCGAATAACAAACTTATCCTCTGAAATGAAAAAATGACTAAAATTAAAGTGCTATTGGTTTCTGTTTAACTTTCATTCATAAATTCAATAAAATCTCTTGATCTGCGTTTGAAATATTCAATAAGAAATAAGCAGTACATATATTAATAATTATTTTATCATAATCATAAATTTTAAATTGGACCTCTTATCAAATCAGCAAAGTTAGCAAGAATATTTATTTTACTATCACTTAGAACTCTGACAAAAGTATTTAATCTGATTCGAAATGACATATCTCTTTCAGCCAATTATTAAAATTCAATTTTTCTTGTTCTATTTCCTAAAGAACTATAACTAATAGATGCAGCATAATAGACTAATAAAAAGTTTAACTGATTTTACAAATTATAGTTTTCCAAGAAAGAATCTAAATTTGGATCAATAAGTAAAAATATATCATTTACCATTACTGCAGAATTAGGCAATGCTAATTTATTATTATTCTATTCACCCCTAAATCTACAAGTAATGTTTTCAAAACATATTATTAAAAAGATTAATTTAAACTAGTAATCACTTATTTCTAATTATTCCCAAAAGAACATATCTTCTAAATGTTAATATGTTTGATTTTTTCTTACTTAATCCCAAGTATATTTTATATTGATGAATTTACTTTATAATTATTAATTTTAAATTGTCTCATTATTACAATCTATCTATTCCATTGAAGATAATATTCCATATATTTATTTACTAATATCGAAAGACAATTGAATGCTCTTATCTCTTATTGTTATATCATTGTCACAACTTATGAATTTCTTAATCATTAGAAATAGTGTTCTTATTTAAACCTATTATAATTTACTATTCATCAATATTTCAGCAGATCCATTTAATGAAAATGAATGCTTTTTACCTATAAGTATTTTTGTTAATAATAATCCAATATCATCTGATAATTAATAAAAGGCCTCTTCATTAGGGGCTATAGTTTTGTAATGTTGAATTTTTTAATAAATTTCTTCCGTTAAACTAACTATTGCGTCCAATGAATACTTCTATAATGAATTATTAGCATTTATCTTATCTACTTACTCTTCAATACTTTGCAATACTTCAAATATAAAATTAGGTCCTTGGGATTCAATTAAATTTACAATAATATTAAAACAAAAGATTTTAGTTTACTTCTTTCTTTTTAACATATTTTCGAAGATAAATTGAATACAAGGTTAACTTTACAATTCATCATGAAACTTTATCAAAAATGATGTATAACTTAAAAAAATGCTTATATGTTTCAAAAAACTCTATAATTAATTTATAGCTGTCTTTAAGTCTTCAGATTATTATTCTTTATTTTCAAAAAAGTTTAACAATTCTTAAATCAATAATCCACATTATACTGTAGAACTAAGCAATTCTAAATCTAGTATTTTTTCTTAAAATGAAGCAAATGAAACTAGAATTGTTAATATTTCAATCGACATAGTAAAATTCTATTATTGAAGTGTCTTTTAATATTCAGTAACACTTTTATCTCCCATTTCTAATTATGCCTTGATATTAGCTGATTGTTTCTAAATATAATCAAGCAAAAAGTCTATAGATTCTGAAATAGTTTCTTCTAATTCTTAAGATTCAGAAGGATCAACTTCTGCAATGAGTTTTTTTAAAAACATTTAAAATAACAACTAAGTTTCATGTTCTCTAAATGTTGTCTAATTAATATTCATAATTTATAAGACACTATTTGCTAGATTACAAGGTTTATCCTATTGACAATCTTTAAATTTAAATAGTACACATAATCTTAAAAAGTTTTAATAAATTTCAGAGTTCATGAATCTAAACTCTGAACCATACCAATGTTGTATAAATAGTATTAAAATCTCTTCAATAGATCCAGAAATATCAACACCAAACTTTTCAAACAATTTGATTGAGATATTAACAACATTACTATAAAAAAGTGTTTTATCTTCTACTTATATTTTAAGTGTTCTTTTTAATATTTCAATCAAAAATTTTAATGTCATTTCACCATTCGAATCCATTCTAGTCAATATTAAGGCTATTTAATTTAACACTTCAACAACTATCAAAATATTATTTTAATTTTAATAAGTCTCTTCAGAATGTAAAATCTTTTCAATAATTAAGAAAGGAACATAAAATGATATCTTTAATGCCTCATTATCATTTATTCTAATTATATCTGTAGACACTTTTTCATTCCTTTATGAGTAAATCAATTTTTAAATTGGGGGTTGTAGTTTTAAATTCACATCATTTTTAAATATTTTTTCAATACTTGATAATACAATTGAAAATAGTTAAAATTGTTTGAGAACATTTTTATGCTTCTCTTAATATTCTGCTTAAGTATTATAACTTAAACATTAATCAAATTAAGATGAGGTAAAATAACTTAACTTTGATTTAAGTAAGGAAAAGTATCCATATTTAACTAAATAATTTAAACACTCTTTGGAAGTAATTAAAAAATTATATATGTTCCATATTCTCCAATATTTATCAAACTTTTTGTCATTTGTCAAATCTTAAGTTTCTAATGTTTTCTAAAACTTTTGAAATAATGATTCTATTTTTGCTATTTTCTAACAATATAAACAAATTTATTTACATATTTTAATTTTTGAATTTTAAGTAATCTTTCAAGGAAGGCCAAAAATAGATCCATATGATCCGATTCAAAAGTTACATAAGATAATACTTCATTTACCATAAAATCTAAAGTAAATTCGACAAGATGTTGATTTTCATCATTTTCAGTACTGTATTCAAACATCTACATGAATATACTACTACTATATTAAATAACTAATGGTTTTGAAACTTGATTTAATTTAACTACGTATTTATATACTTCTTCTGCTTAAATACGTAAGAAGAATTCTTTATTAGTACTAATATTGATAAAGGCTGTTAAAGCATGAACATAGCCGTCAGCTTGAATATTTTCTTTTTAACTAATATAAGTAAACAGATATTCAGGTAATTTAGTAGAAAAAAGAAACTTGAAATTTTCTTAATGATAAGCGATATTGGTTAGACATTGGAGTAATAATGGAGGTGCTGATTGAAAAGTAGGTGGGTGTCCTTTCTTTAATACATACAATAAAACAGAAATTATTAAACTCATATCCTTATTGACAGGATATTCACTATCTTAAGAACGTATGCTAATAAAGGTTTATTGCGAAGATACTCTTTTTTGAAAGAAATTATTAGTTTATTATTACTAAATTGAATAGAGAGCATTCTTTTAGTATGATTATATTGAATCGTTTAGATCACCAATATCTTATTTGCCTTCTTCGAATAATAAATATTTTCTATTTTTCATTACACCTACAATGACTCCAATTAAAAAAGTTTAATATAAAGGATATTATTTAATTTGTTACTTATAATTTTTAGCAATTATTTCAAATACTGATTAATAATTCCTACTATCTATTTAGAATATGTTTGCATAGGTTGCAAGTGATTATAAAATTAGATTTGGTGCTTATGAATGTGAAAACTGACATATTTCTAAGAGATGATCTTCTACTTCCTTCTTTTACATGAATTATTATAAACCAGCCTATGTTTTTTAAGCAAAAGCTACATTTGATAACAGTCTTAGAAATTAATTTACTAATTATTCATATTTTGATATTAATAATGGCTCAACTTATTATTTTTATTTTACTTATTACATTAATTCTTTCAAATTATTTAATGAGTTTTAATTGAAAATAAATAAACTTTCTATATGCATTGACATAGATTGGAAATCTAAAATATGAGGAATGCGATCAGCCAATTCACAAAGATGACTATAATAATTACATTTGACTTCTAGCATGTCAAAGAAGATTATGATAGTGATAAAGTTTCCAATCAATCTTTCTCTATCGAATCTTACTGTATTTATTAATTCAGTCGATAAAATCATTTACCACAAAGGATCAATTTTACAAACTAAGAACTTTGATTTACTTTCAAGTAAAAAATTGATGTTAGCTATAATCTATTATAAGATTTCTCTTTTATTTGATAGATTTTAACTTGAATTATCAATTACATATTCCAATGATGATTTTAATAATCTAATTTGTAAAGGTTTCTCGCATTCATCCAAAAGTGATAAATTATTAACCATATTTAATTGATTTTCAATTAAAGCATACGTTCTGGGATTGAGACCCAAATTTACAAGTGAAACAACTTATTAATGTGATGTATCCTATTAAATTGATTCTTTTTTATTAACAATCTATTCAAAAATTCTTATAGCTTCATTGTTGATAAGTACTTCATGAACTTCCTCTGTAAAAGTAGTGTTGGCTAATAAAATTTAGATTTACTCTTTTAAAACCTTTGAAGTACCACTCTCAAAAAATAACTTATGTAATCTCTTAAGAATATCTTGACTTGCAATCCATGTATGCAAATCTTAATTCAAAGATAAATTAGCAAGCAATTAAACAATTCTTTTAGTTGTAGATTCTTCATGTTCTGACAAAAATATTTCTTTAATCAATTAAAGCGTTTTTTCATATTTAGGCATAATTAATTAAATTTCTTTAATATAAGTTAAATTAACTAAGATGGTCAATAACAGTTCTCTATCAGATGCTTAAGACAGATTAAGATAGGCTGTTCTATATTTGATCATGAAGTCTTCAATATTTAGGAATGTCTCAAAAAAGTCAAAAGAATGTTCATGATAAGCAAGGTTTGCTAGTAACAACAACAAAGATGATCTAAATCTCTATTCTTATTATTCCAATTTTTCGTAGTTATGATGTAGAAGATCAAAAATTTTAATCATAACTGGATAGTTAGCTTTAAAAGTCTACAAAGTTTTTTAAGATTCAACCATTACACAAAAGATTGATAACATAAGTCCTAGGATTTCTTGGGATGTAAATTTAATAAACATTTTCTAAATATCTTATAAGCATTCAATCATAATAGGATTATCTTCTATTTCAGTATAGTGTTATAAAACCATATTATGCATCACTTTAAGAAAAGAGACAACAACATAATCAGGTTAAGCCGGATCAAGCTAATCTTCATTCTCTTAGATTTGTAATCTTAATTAATTAACTAAGTAAGGAATATCTTTTTCCTTTTTAAGAATTTCAGGATCTATAAGCATATTGGAAATAGTAAGAAAACATAAAATAGTTATATGGTATGGTCCTTTTTAATCTTTAATGTAAACTTTAACAAAATTGAATATGTCACTTCTAGCTATAGCTTTGATTAATCCATAATCAGATTTAGTCATATTGAGAATGCATATTAAAACTGGATAACAAATTTGTGGATCTTATTTCTCTGAAAAAGTAACTGATTACAGATGATCAAAAATATTAGCATATATTTCTTCACTAAATATTTATGGTCTAAATGAAGGATGTGAACTAAGATGAGCCAATAAACGTATTATATCGGTTAACTTAATATTATGTGTTTACTGACGTAGTTTAAATATAGATGTTAATATCTGAGCGTCAAAAATTTAGTTAAGAATTTCATTTTCTTTTGAAATATTTGCTAGTAATGAACAGAAATATTAAGAAACATTTAAGGATTAGAAATCTTGCTGCATTTTTTCACTTAAGAATGGAACAATTTTGGATTATTTGAAGTACTCCAAAGAATTAGGATTATAAGACATCCTATTTAAAACATAAACTCTCAAAGGTAATGATTCGTCATCTTCATTTTAATAATTAGGATCAGCTAATTAAACAATAACATTTAAGATGTCTGATGGATATTTGTCAGACATTGAAATTAAAATATTTATACTTTCTAATAAGCTTCTAAAGAAATAACTCTTATTATATACAATTAATTCTTAAATAATTTAAGTTGCTCCTTGTTTAAATATTTCAGGTAATTTTTCTTATAAATTAGGAATCTTTAACAATTAACGAATAAAGGTAAATAGATACGTATGAAAATCAAATTCAGGATCCTTTTCTTTATAATTAGTTAATATAACACAAAGATCTCTCATCACTTTTATAAATTTAAAATTCAAAAGTTTCTCTAAGTTATTTAAATTTAATGATAAATTCATTATAGCAATACTTAAAAATGTAGCATTTTATGGTTTTAAATCATTTGTATTAGTACATTTTATAACTTTATTTGCAATTGTTTAAAGTAAATGATCTTCTCCCATAACTGTTTCATGATATATTTATTATTCAGATAACAACATAAAAGCAAACATCCCCAATTATTGAGCATCTTATTCATCTCCTTTTAATACTTCATGTGCTAGACGACATAAATGAGTTATAATAAATGCTTTTGGACGTTTATGTATTATAATATTAACAAAGAATCTGAGACCTTCTTTCAATATTCTTCTTTCTCTAGTTTTTGAATATTCAGCTACACTATTACAAATAGATTTTCTAGCAACTTATGATAATGATGATTCCATTCTACTTATTAATACAAAACTCTTTGCTGCTATGTATGCATGAAAATTATCACTTTATGACATTAAATATAATAAGCATTCAGTTCCTTATTCATTTATAAATTATTTCTAAAATTCCTCATTAATTGATAACATCATCATAATTGATAGAAGTATCATTCTTTTAGTTTCTCTATTTGATTTATATATCGAGTTAACTAATGATTTCATAAAACCTTTCTAAAGGATTAATTTCTTACAATCAGGAACAACTGACAAAGCACTTAAACAACGTGATAAATATCCTCTTAACTCTTCATAATCTTTTTAATACAATAGAAAGAGACAATTTAATATGTCTGGCTAAGCTAAATCTGTTATTAGATTGCTATTTGTGCTGATATTAGTGAATATGATAATTATTGATTTAATTAAAATGATATCTGTTGCAGAGTATAATAATTTCAGAATGATTGTTTTTTCTGGATCTTTGAGAAAGTTTTATTAATAAGTATGATCAATTGAAATATTTGCTAAAGTATTTGCAGCAGCTCTTAAGACTGCATGATTAGAAGGATCAGATAATTCTAATATGTGTATCAAAAGTTTAATGTTGATATTTCCAATATATTTATGAAAGTTTTAAGAGCATGACAAATTACTAAGTGAAAGTATACTATAAATCTTACATGCTTTTTCATCAGAGTTTAATGAATTCACTAATAAATCAATCATACCCATATTAATTAAACTTTATAGATATTTAGGATTTAAAGAGATGCATGAGATGATTTTGAATGCTTACTATTTAATTTTTTAATCTTTGCAATCCTTTAAAATTTAATACATTAATTCAAGAATCTTCTTTTCTACTAATTTATCATGAGATTCAACTAATTCACTCATATAAGCTAAACATGAGATTCCATAATAATTAAGTTCATAAACATTTGTATCAAACATATGTAGACATAGGGTAAAGTAACTATCCATTACTAGTTGTTATTAAAAGGATTTGATTTTTAATAGGTTCTCTAAAGTTTACATAATGGCCCTAAATTAGATAGAATGAATGAAATATACTTGGTAATTTTAATAGAATTTTCATGTCCTTAGAATAGTTTGTGTGTTAGCAATAGTTTAGGAGGCAATTTCAATTTAGTAAGTCTTTTTAAATTCTTATTATTAATGATTAATTAACTAAGAAAAGTTTATGAATAAAATAATATACTTGATGATCAATATAGCTTAAGTAGCAACATCAATATCAGCAGAAACAATGCAGCGCATTATCTTTTGAATAAATCTTTTTTTCAACATCATCTTACACATTTAATCAAGATTAGAATGTTATTAATAAGTCATTTCATAAATGATTTATAAGACATATAATTAGGATTGATTAGGTAAGACTTAGAATAATACTGAAACTGTTTAATCTAGAAAGTTCTATTCTAAGATCTTGCCAAAATTGGCAGAGACTTTAGCAAGATTAGCAATAGTTTGAAGTGCGTATTTTGTAATCTCGTGATGTAATTATTTCTAAATTAAAGCTGCTAGACTTTTAAGACTTTCACTTTTAATAATTCTTTTATGAGTTTCTTAATTTTCACTTAAACAAGCAATAATGATTGTGCCACTCTTTATAATATCAACTGGATTTTCAAATTACAATAATGGAACAATTGTTGTCATCAGGAATGCCTTCTCACAAACTCTTATTTAGAATCGTTCTAATTATTCTTTTTAAATATCAATTACAATCGCAACAATATTATATTATAAGTTCCAAAACACATTTTTCCTTCTTCAAATACATATATTAGATTTCTCTGATCATTGCTAACTCGGTCAATGATAACGGTTTGTCAGGTTATCTTTTTCGAATTTCATTAACAATCTCTTCACTTTATTTTTTCATATTTATTTATTAATTTATTATGAGCATCCTCAATCATACCAAATCCATTAATACAATACTGTTTGATAAGTATTGTCAATCTTAGAATTACTATTTCACTAGAGACATTAATGAAATTCTCAACGATGCAACTACAAAGTCAACTGTAAGATTTAAGGATTGGAATTGTTATGACGAATAAGTAACATATGTTTTATACTAAATTAAGGATGAATACTTAAAACGCATCTATCATTTATCCGAATATTCAACCAAGATACATCTTCTATCTGAATATTATAAAGTACTTAAATACTATCATAAAATTTAGTTTCATCATGATATTGCAAGAATATTTCAAGAACCAGTATCAACTATTCTTAATAAATATTATGATAAAAAGCGTAAGATTGAGTATTATAGAATTGCGAAAATTATAGATTAAGAGAATAAAAACAACCCTTAAAGACCACCTAAAGGTATCATTGGAGAAAAACCGTCTCCTCTTAATTCATAATTAACTTAACCTAATGATAATTAGGATTTACCAGAATCCAATATTAAAAATATATAAATTCTGAAGGAACTAAGTTGCCTTGATTAATTACAACAAGTAAATTTTATTATATTACACTATTTTAAGTAAATTGATAAACCTACCAGAATTAAACATGATGTCTCTTAAACTCTTAATGAAATTTGTAGACAAATTGTTAATTGTTCTGATCAATCCAATCTCATTATTCCTATCAATACATAGAATGAAGATATCAAATTAAATCATTTCTTAAATTTTATAAAATAATAATAATCAAAATAATAACTACCCAATAATAATAAACAATATACTAAATTAAGTCAACCTTAAGAAAAACTAATACATTCTATTATTAAACAGAAAATACCAAATCAACAAAAATAAACTGAAATCTAATATTTCTTGAAAACATAAAATTTTGATTATCCATCAACATAATCAACAATTGATTAAAAATATTCTAAAACTAATTTACATACAGAAGAAAATTTAGCTAAAATTGATCCCAAAATATGCGATGCATTAAAAAATAGATCAAAATTAAGAGTTAATAAAGATTCTATTAAATCATATTCACCTTCAATTTAATTAAATCTTAATTAAAATTTTATCTAATAAACACTTAAAACACAATAATCATAAATCAAAATAAACAATAATAACTTTATAACCAAACTGCTTATTGAAGATCAGATAATTGAATAAGATTTTAAACATAAAAATGGATCTTAAACACATCGTCCAATTACTGGAAGCTCTAAACATTTTAATTATAGTCCATAAATTCAAAAATTAAAATTAGATAATTGTAAAATACTCAAAACAAAAACATACCATTAACCTCCTTAATTTTAAACTGTAAAAAATATATCAACCAATAGAAACAAAGATATTTCCAGAAAAACTGCTTCACAAAATATTCATATTCGCCAAGGATCTAATTAAGAAAGAATTATTACTCTTCAAAATGATCCTCCAAGATTTTAAATCCCAATTAATGTTTTTAAAGAAATATAACCATTCTAATCTTAAACACATAGAAAATAGGTTTCAGATAATAGAGCAGCATTATTATAAAAAGATTATTTCTAAGATTAAATATGTTAATCAGACAGAAGACATAATATTGAACAACTTTTTAAGAATAATAATAATAATAATAATAATAATAATAATTATATAGATTATAATAGTTTAATGAAAAAAAATCCAAATAATTTTCACCATGGCTCATCTTAAAATAATATTATTAATAATTAATTACAATAATAAAGCATTCAATAATTGATAAAGAAAGTAGCTTAATAAAATCAAAAACTTTATTTAAATAATTACAAGAATTAATAAAATCATTCTTGACTTTTATTTTGTTTTTATCATTCTATTTATTAAAATTATAATGAGTAATCAGTATGGAATTTAGAAATCCCCATAATTAAATGGAGAGCGTTTAGAAACTTAAAGAGAAATAGATCATCAATTGAGAACGTCTGTTGTTAGGAAAAGTAGTTATATACCTTCACGTTCAAAAAGTTTCGGATAAAGATTACTTAATTTTGTGGGAAAATAAATTTCTGGGGATTATTAGGAACGATTAGTACTTAAAAGTCTTTAAGCTGAAAATAATAAAGCTAAGAAATTTATTGAAATGTTGCTTGCTAATAAAAATAATCTAAAAAACCTCACTAATTTTCATCTAACATTTTTGAATGATAAATCTATAGGAAATATTAGTTTTATATAAAGACAAACATCCTTTAAAATATTCATCGATAGATTGTTAACAAAAAAACTTTTAGTAATCTTTAAACCCTTTGTTGACAATCTAACATAACATATTAAAGCTTTACCCTTATTATATCCAGAAAGTGCTAAAATTGTCTTATGGGATTTAATTGCAATTTCATCTAAATTATATTTTTTGTATCTAATACCTTTAGAATTAGCATGGACAAAAACTTCATTGATTTATACAAGATATTATTCATCAACGATCATAATGTTAATCATATTATCTATAGATTTTATTATTGGCCTTAATACTGCTTATTATAACGCAGGATCATTAATTACTAATCGAATTTAGATATTTAAACACCAAATCACAAAATCATATGGATTAGAATGGATATCCACTATTATTTTGATAGTATTATTCATAATTTGTAAAACTACAGACACAATAATAAATGTAACAGAAAATCCTGTTTATTTAATTTTATTAAGTGTTTTATCTCATTAAATAAATGTACATTATAAAGCCAGTCAATATGAATCTGCACTAAATTTATCTAAAAAGGTGTCAAGTTGTTTAGAATTACTAAAATTTTTATTATTACTATTTTATGTAATTCATTTATTTTCTTGTTTATGGTTTTGGGTAATTATATTAGAATATTAATTAAGGTTGGAAATTACAGTAGAGAAAATGATGAATTTACTTGGTTGGATACTCTTGAATATCTTCCTATAATAGATTGGACAGATGAATATTTGTAATCATTTTATTACGTTTGTGTGACTATGTTTACAGTTGGATATGGTGACATTACTCCTAAAAGTGGATTAGAGAAATCAATCTGTATACTATTAATTCTTGTTTCAAGTATTTAGCTTCCTTATTCTATTAATACTGTTGGAGCAATAATTGAGAAAATATCAGATTATGGTGAAGAAACCAAAAATAAATTAAGAACAATAAATAGTTATATGAATAAAAAGAGAGTACCTTACAATTTACAAATATAAATTCGATAATATTTAAATCACTATTGGACATCGTTATAGGGGTAAGACACCGATGAAGAGAAAGTAATTATATCCTAATTGTCAGAGAATTTAAGAGAATAACTTATTATTTAGGCTAACAGTAGAATATTTGCTAGGGTTTCATTATTGAAACAAAACTTCAGTCATTAACTTTAATAAAATCTATTAAAAAAAGTGTAATCCGTATAATTGTAACCAGAATAAATCATCGAATTGGATAATAAAATCTAGTGTTATTTTGTAGATGAAGGAGAAATCAATATAATAATTGAATCTGGAATGGTTATTTAAAATGTAAAAAAAGATGATGTGATAGGATTAGATAACTTATTTTTGGGACATCAGAATAAAAATAAAAGAATTAAAAGTATAGGATTCACTAAATTATTAATACTATCTAGATAAGACTTTTTATAAGAATTAAAAGAATTTCCAAATGATTATGAAAAGTTTTGTTCAATTAAAGATGATTTATTATATAACTTTAAATCATCTTACATTATAAAATAATGTGACTCTTGCAATCAACAAGGACATGAAATTATCGATTGTTCAATGTTACATTATGCTCCATAAAAAGATATTTTAATTAAAAGACTATAATATCCTTAATTATAATAAAGACAAGAATATTCAAGAAGATATTATAAATTATCTAGAATTTTGCTATCTGAACTTGAAAGTCCTGAATTTAATGAGAGCAAATAATAATTCTTGAAAAAATATTATTTACCCCAACCAATTATTAGTAATAGTAACAATATTAATGCTTAACCCTATTAAATTTATATTTAAGATGATGTAAAAGAGCATCCTGATATTAAAGTTGATAATTTAAGAATTTCAACAACTTTGGTTCCAAAGTAATAGAATAAAAGAGAATCTCTTTTAGCGATATCTTAAATACCAGGCAATAATATAGATTAAATTAAAAGGAGTATAAATAATAATAAAAAAATTGGAATTAATTCTTCAAATAAAAAATAATAATTAGATACTTAATTAGATAGTATTGGATTGTAAAGATAGAATAGTTTAACATCTAGAAGGCAATCCTAGGGTGTAAACATTTTGAATATGTATCAAGTAAGCTTAAATAATAATGCTTATAAATAAAATTACCTATAAGAATTAATTAATATCAATAATGATATTAATTTTGATGATGAATTAAAATTACGATATGAAAATTTATCATAAATTAAAAATATGAATATTGAAGACAAAGAAGCAATTGAATTATTATATTTGAAACAAATTAATAAGCAAAAATATCATAAAAAAGGTTTAATTGAATTTGAAAGTATTAAAAATTATTTTGATTATTTTCCATAATACAATGTAAATAGATCTATTAGTTAAGCAAACAAACCTCAGAATTAGTAATTGTAAACTTAAATTAAAAAATATATGAGTTATTTACTTTATCCATCTGAATTTATTAAAAAGTTTAAACTACTTTAATAGGATAATTTAAGAATGGCTTTAATAACTGAGGAGAATTGTTGAAATTATATATCCTTTATTAAATTAAATAATTATATATTAAGTACAATAAAATAGCATATTTCCAAATTATTCATTTGTTATTTCAATCTCTTCAATAATTTATTATTAGTTATTTTAGTTATATAATTATTAAATTAATAATTGTTGTCCTTATAAAAGTTATTTTATGCCAAAATTCTATGTCTTTTGAAAATCATTTATTAGCCGATAAAATTTTAATTCGAAAATCCAAATTGCCCATTTTAGTTTATCTATCAAGATTAAATATAATCTCATATTTATTTTAGTATTTTTAATTGAAAAGTTATTAATCATCTTAACACACCTTAAATTCTAAAGATAAAAATAACATTAAATTTTTAATTTAAAATAAATTTTTATTTTATATTTTGGAATATATATTAATATTAAATTAAAATAAGTTAAAGTATATGATTTCTAATCTAATTTAATTTATATCAGAAAAATTTATAATTCCATGATTAATGCCTCTTTCTAAATAAAAAAACATCATCCATAGAAAAATTTGATTTGCTGGTTCTTTTGATTTTGTATTTTTCATTTTAATCAATTAAAGTCTTTAATCGACGATCAGATAAGATTTGGGTAACATTTTTATTTGCCACTTTTTATTTAGAATTAATGAAAAATATTTACTTTATTTGTAAAGAGATTAACAAATTAATTGACCCAATTTGTTTGTCCTTATAAACAATGCATTATATATCATTTATTCTTGATTATCAAAATATGTATTAGTCACAGAATAAACTTATTAAGGATCTTTATATAGTAACAAATATTGATTTAATAATTAAATGATTAAAAATAATATTCGTCCGAGAGCTTAGAGCGAAAGACTTGATAAGTTGGCTACCTTAGAAAATCAAACTAGTCTTGATTGGATAATGAATAATTCAAAAATGATAAATTTAAAATCCAATATCAGGTTAATTCCTAAAGATTTCTTGTCTGTCAATATTTATGTTCCAGAGCATGAAGGAGTAGCAACAATCTGGTCAGATAAATGTTTTGGACAAAAAAAGATTTCTCAAATAAGAGGTTTGTTGATATATGAGAATTAATTTTGCCTTGTTTTAAATGATTGTTTTATTGAAAAGAAGAGATTTCAATCGTCATAATATAGAGCATATTTTTTGAAGTTATTTAATTAAAGTGGATAATTAGTATTAATATTTTCTCATCCTTAATCATTAAAATAATGGAACAGTTGTATTAAAAAATACTGTATAAGAAGTAATTTTTATAAGAAGTTTAGAGTTATAGGATTGTCATTTTAAAATTTCTATCAAATTTAACATAAAAAATAGAAAAAAATATTGATATCATAAGTATTTAATTTAGAAAATATCTAAAACTGCGAATAAGCAGAATTACTTGACAATTATTTAAAAATCTTAAGAAATTCTTCAATTAATAATTATATCCAAACAATTAGTGTTTTTGAAGAGAATTAAATGTTGTATATAGTCTGTAACAATTAAATGGGAGATACTTTGGATTAATTTTGTAATTAATAAAAATAACAATATTTAAATTAATATTAAATAGCATAAATTTGCACATCAATCTTGCTCGCTTTAAAATCTCTATCAGATGAGGAATTATTTCATGGTAAAATATCATTTGAAAATATTATATGTTACAAAAATTTAAAAACAGAATTTGGAATTTATCTGATTAATTCACACTACAAAGTAAATTAAATTATCACATTAGTTTTATGACTCGAATACATTGTATCAGTATATTGAATCAATTCCAAATCATTTGATAGCACCAGAAATTAATCAAGGAATTACTCCATCAACTAATACAGATATTTACTAATTAGGAGTGATTTTAGGTTTAATAACATTTTACAATTTTAATTAACCATTCAATTTTGACTACTTCTAAATGTAAACACCAAAATTAATGCAATTAATTATAGAATAATAAAAATTGATTATAAAATAAAAATAATCCAAAGAATATCCATAATTATTTAGTATAAGTCAATTAGATTTAATTTAAAGAATGATTTAACCTAATCCTAATCTCAGAATAAGTATTAATGACGCATTGAAACACGTTTGGCTTATAAATAATAAAGAAAAGAAAATAAGTAAATTTATGACTTAAAAAATGTCATTTCCTAGTTTAAGAACAATAATTGAAATAAGAGATAGCGAATGTGATATCAGGAAAACCTTTAATAATTTTCCGGAAGAAAATAATTAAGTACTTTAAGAAGTTCAAAATCCTATCTCTTTATTTGTTTAAATAAAATAGATTTAAAAGCTGAATTCTGAAACCTTTTTAGAATCTAATGATGAAGACGAGAATATGTTGAATGATAAAATTGAGAAATTAAATTTACAAAATAATTTGATACCTTCATTTAAAGACCACTATTGCATGTATCTTTCATGATGCATTTGATTTATATATATAATCTTTTCAATAAAATGAGAATTTAATATATGTTTTTATTTTAAATTTTAAGGAACTTGATTTTATATTTAATTCAATTTTATTAATCTAATTTAAAAATACAATAGTAAAAAAAACATAGAAATATTGACTATGGGCATCTAAAAATTATAAATATGAGTGTCTTATAAATAACTTAATTATTTAAATCAATCTGATATGCTTTTAAGATACCTTAAATTAAATTAAGTATTTAAAGGAAGAAATTTTATATAATTCATAAATATTTATTTTTAAGATTGTACTTGATATTTGTTTTGATGAGATCAAAAATTGATAAAACTGATTAAATTTTTGATATTTTAAGGCTTTCAAATGTAAAATATGATAGTCCAATGAATTTAAGGGAAATGAATGATTCAATTGAAATATATACAAATACTGAAGAAAACAGGAGAGAGAAGAAAATAGTGAAGTACCTTAAAAATTTAGGAATACAAACTAAAACTGATCCTTCTTTTAAAGAATAAGAGTATTGGAGAATGAAAAGATAAGAAACATAAATGAAAATGATTTCAATTTTACGTTTAACTGAGCCAACCTAATCCATAACATTAAATGGGTATGCATCTAAGTTACTACATCAGAGAGTGTCCTAATCTTTGTTAGACTCACGACTGATCAATAATCCTTCTACTATGGTTATAGAATGAACAATGATTTATTATTAACTTTCATTATAGTTTAATTAACAATTTAAGATTATCTTTTATTGCACATTTGGATTGTAATATTATAAAAAAGACACTTTATCTGAGTGATATAAGATTTTTATACTTTTAAAAAGGTAAATTATAAAATATGATTTCTAACTATATTGTTTATTAATTAAAACAATAGTTGATTTGATTAATATTTAAGAAATGACTACTATGCCATTTGATTTTGTTGTTTAAGTATACAAAAATTTAATTTATCCTTCTAAATAAAATTTTTGAATTAAATATTGTTGTTTATACATATTCTTAATAAATTATTTATTAAATATAAATAATTATAATTCGATAAGAAATTTTATGATACTATGAACAATATAATATGAATATATAAATATATTAAAACATGATGAAATATGATTTAGAAAGCTCAACAACAACCCCGGATTTAATGGGTAGAAAAAACATGAATTAATAAATACTACGTAAATTAAGGAATCTAGTTGATCATATTCCTTATTAAGATTAAGAAGTTCCAATAAATGATTAATATATATTAGAACTATTAGCAGTCTTAGTTAAGATATTCAATAGTGGATTGGATATGTTAGTATAGAATTTAGAAATCTCTAGCAAATATAAAGTCCATAAATTTCAGAAGTTCACAGCGGATTCTTCAGTCATCTTTATCCCTTGATAGAAAATAGGAAGTCAACTAAATTCATTTAGAAATGTTTGAAATTCGTCAAAGTTGATAGACTTAAAGCCCCTATTTGGATTTTATTAGAATTGAATTCCAACACTCTTTTAGAGTTCATCTTGTCGAACGAGACAAAAGAGAAATATTAAAATAATGCATGCATTAAATAAGGAGAATTAGTTGATATATTAGACAGCTATTATTGCAAACATATCACTTTAATAGGTGATAAAATATATGATCTCCCAACACCATCATACAAAGAATAAACTTAAACAAAGACATTCTTTCCTTAACCTCCAAATATATCGAATAATATGTAAGGAGATCTATTTGAAAGATTTTAATAGTTTGAAGATATACAACCAATTAAGCATGTTTTTTCTTTAGATTGCGATGATTCAACAACCCACGCTCCAACACATAGAAAACAAGATATGGAAACACCAGATTTAAATTTTGGAAGTCCATTAATGGAATAGGATTCTATAAAGGGAGATGAATCAGATGAAGAGTAACATAAAGCATTACCTTAATATATATCATTTTAATGCAAAAAGTCAACTAAATTATTAAGAGAATTGAGAGACAAATAAGTTGAAGAATATTGGAATTGTTAATAAACTCCTATCCCTAACTTTACAGGTTAATGTCATTCATGCTAAACCTAAATCTAAAAAAGTTCCTACTTTTTTTTCTAGGGAACAGCTTAATATTGTCATTAGACTGGATAATATTTTTGTAGTCAATGTATAAGTAAAGAATTAAGTGTCATTCCACATTTGATTATTAATAAATTTGATATTAATAAATATTAAGTAAGTAAAGAAGCCTATGAAACTATCTAAAAAAACATGAAAAAGATTATATTTTAGATTAATTATTTCGATAATGTTGTTTATTAGAATCAAATTTTATATGACTTTTTGATAAAAAAAAGATCTCTAAGATTAATGTATGATTTACTATGTTAGGATTTTAATTTCGATTTCAATTTTACACAGAATTACTCTCATTTATTACTTCCAATCAATTTGTTTAGTTTAGAAAATTTTATTGACATTAATAACAAATCATTATTTAAGATCATTAATAATGCCTATGATTTTGGTTTAGGGCATATATCTAAATGTCCATAATGTCAAAAATTAAGTGTAAAATGTGCAGAATGTTTAAAAGGTAATATATACATTTTTGATATAATTGGAACCTAATATTGCAGAAAATGCAAAAAGATATTTCATAGAACCTGCTTTTATGATAAATGTACTAAGTGTGGCCAAAATCAGTATATTAATAGAAAATAATTACAACGTTGAGTTAAGTATATAAAAATAATTTAAATATATTATATGTTCTTACTCTTACCACAAAACTAGAATAATAGAAGTTATTTCTTATTCGTAATATAAATATATATTCATTCTTTATTTATTAGTTAAACACTACAGTTTTCATCTTTCTTAACTTAAATTAGATACTTGAAACATTCAAAATCATTTTGTGTAATTATCTTGAATCACAAGTATTTAAAATAGATTGTTTTTCTTAAATCTATTTCATAAAATTAGACCAATGTGTGATAAAATTAAACAATTTTTCATCAGGAGTTAATTTAATAAATGCTATGTGAAAGAATTCTAATTTCAACAAAAAATAAATTAAAGATGTTTTTAACTTTTATCTATAAAAAAGTTTGTAAATAATCGAAGGTTGATTAAAAAATTTTTAAAGGTACAATCTAATCTATTTGGAATCCTTAAAAAAAATCAACAATGAATACTATAGATTAAAAATTTTAGCAAATTTAAGCAAATAAAAAACATTTGATATTATTATAAAAAACAATACGTACTAAAATTAAAAATATACACATGGAAATGAAATTAAGATTTCATATTAAATTTAAATAAAATGGAATTTGTGACAGCTCTAGTGTTCATTTTCATAGCTTGTGCTTGTGGTATAGTTTGGGCAGTCTTCAATTGGATGGCAGTTCACTAAGTGGAGATCCATCATAAGCATGAAGGACTAACAGAATTATTGTAGGGTGCAGAATAAGAAAAAATAGAGACACTTTTAGAGATTGGTGAACATATTTAAGATGTAAGAATTAATCATATATATAAAAGGGAGCTTAAGCCTTTTTAAGAGAGGAATACTAGGATTGCAGTGTATTTTTAGCTATTATGGCTGTTTTATTGATAGTAATAGCATTAAATATATAAATTAGTTTATATCCCCATGGTCTTCATTAGCATTTATATTAGGAGCAGCAACTTCTATGTTGTGTGGATATTTGGGAATGGCAATAGCAACAGCAGCTAATTTTAGAACAGCATTTTCAGCAATAACATCATTGGCAAATGCATTTTAGGTAAATAATTATATGATTTTTAACAGATGGCATATCGTGGTGGTTGTGTTATGGGATTTTTATTGGTGTCAATATCTCTATCAATTTTAACATTAATTATAATTATATATAATGCAGTGATAGTAAAGAGTGATGAAAACAATTATGAAGATTTAGTCAGAATGTTTGATTATGTTGCAGCATATGGTTTAGGAGGATCAACATTTGCATTATTTGGTAGAGTAGGAGGTGGTATTTATACAAAGGCAGCTGATGTTGGAGCAGATTTAGTTGGAAAAGTAGAAAAGAACTTACCAGAAGATAGTCCAAAGGTAATTATTACTAAATATCAAAGAACCCTGCTACAATTGCAGATAACGTAGGAGACAATGTAGGTGATATAGCAGGTATGGGAGCAGACTTGTTTGGATCTTTTGCTGAATCTACTTGTGCAGCTTTAGTAGTCTCATCTACTTAATTAAGAGTTATTTAAGGAGATAATTATACTATTGAAATTGGCTAGCTTATGTATCCACTAATGGTATCAGCATTTGGTATAGCAATTTGTATTTTGGTATCAGCTTATGCTGTTTATATTTCTAAAGTAAATCACATAAATAAAATCGAATCTACTTTGAAATTCTAATTGTTGCTATCAACAGTAGCTTTGTCTCCAATTATAGTAGGTATAGCATATTGGTGTTTACCTTCCGAATTTGTTATGATTGCTGCAGATAACTCAGTTTAATTGTCAGGACTTCAGCCATGGCATGCATTGTTGTGCTCTTTATTGGGATTATGGTCTGGATTATTGATTGGATATTTTACAGAGTATATGACATCACATTCATATACCCCAGTAAGAGAAGTTGCTAAATCTTGTGGAACTGGTGCTGCTACCAATATTATTTATGGATTGGCATTAGGATATTTATCTACAATAGTACCTATTGTAGCAATTGCTATTACTGCTTTGTTATCTATGAAAATGCTTTCATTTTATGGAGTTGCTTTGGCTGCTCTTGGAATGCTGTCTAATCTCACAATTGGACTAGCTATTGATGCATATGGACCTATTTCTGATAATGCTGGCGGCATAGCTGAAATGAGTGAATTGGGAGAAAATGTCAGAGAATCTACTGATGCTTTAGATGCTGCTGGTAATACTACAGCCGCAATCGGAAAAGGATTTGCAATAGGATCTGCTGCCTTAGTCTCTTTGTCACTTTATGGTGGATATTTAACAAGAATACAAACCTATAAAGTTAATGATGAATTCCCATTTGCAGAAGGTGCCAAAATTGATGATCCCATCATATTTGCCATGTTATTAGTCGGTGCCATGTTGCCATATGCATTCTCTGCTTTTACAATGAAGTCAGTTGGTAAGGCTGCTCTTCAAATGGTGGAAGAGGTTAGAAGATAATTACATGAACATCCTGGTATCTATGCAGGCACAGAAGAACCAGATTTCAGGGCTTGCATTGCAATCTCAACTAAAGCTTCTTTAAAGGAAATGATTCCTCCTGGCTTATTGGTATGTATTGGTTAAACTTTAGGTTATCGTGACACCAACTGCAGTTGGATTACTTTTAGGACCCTAAGCTGTCGCTGGACTATTACCTGGAGCTTTAGTCAGTGGTGTATAAATGGCCATATCTGCTTCAAATACTGGAGGAGCCTGGGATAATGCTAAAAAATATATTGAAGCTGGATTTTATAGAAATGAAGCTGGAGAGGTCAAAAAGAAAGGATCAGATGAGCATAAAGCTGCAGTTATTGGTATAAACTTATATTTATTTACAAGGTGACACTGTTGGAGATCCTTTGAAAGATACCTCAGGTCCATCTCTTAATATTTTGATTAAATTGATGGCCATATTGTCCTTGGTTTTGGCTGGAGCTTTTTGTAAAACTGGATGGTTGTCTAAGTGATTTTAATATCCACATTATTAAATTAAATGTTCATTTATTATACTTTTTATATATGCTTAAAATCACTTCTCTATTTTCTAAAAGAATGGTTCAATATCTTCATTCAATTATAAATACACTTTCTTGAAATCTCTCTCTCGATAACGACCTCCTTTCGGTGATCTCTTTATTGCTCCCATGTAATTTATTGTATTCACTTTATCAACATTTAATCCATACACTTTCTTTTAAATATTTTCTTTTACATTTTGTAAAGTATTGCTTTATCTCTGGTTTGTTTAAAGAATATTTATATGGCTATAATTTAAATACTACAACATTTTTCTCTAATTGTTTTTCTGCCCTATGTAAAACAACAGATTAATCAAATAATCTTTCAACCGGTGTTACTCTCTTAAAATTTGAAGTTGGTACAATTTTAATTCCTTTAGGATTCAAAAAATATTCCCTAAAATTAAGAATTTTTTGCATAAAAATTAATATAATTATATTTTTTTATTAATACAATTTTATTTCTTTTACAATCATCAAAATTACATCCTTCCCTTATAATTAGAATGTCACTTGTAAAATAGTAAATACTTTTAAGAATTCTAATAATCAAATTTTTAGTTTAACATACTACCAAATTAACAGAATTTATTATCTAGCAAAACTATTTATTATCAATTAATTTAATAATAATAAATGTAGTATGTAATCAAAAAGCATGATATAATCCTGTATCTAGTGATTTATCTTTATTACTAATTTTCGGTAATTCAGCTTCCTGTAAGATGCAATATTATCTTGCCAAAAATATTTAGGTTGTCAGTTAATTCTTTACAAATAAATTAGAATTTTTATAAAATTGTAAAGATCCTTTAACATCAAAGTTTTTAAATAGACAATATTTTATTTAAAATAAATTCTTATAGAAATGATATTTTTTGATCTCGTTGTCATGTATTGGCCGAATTGTGATTAAATAATTAACATTGCTTTAAAAGAATTTCCTAAATGACAAGCAAAATTATTTATCTCTAGATAATCATAAAACAAATTCGTTAAGTCTATTAACAACTCAAAAGAGTTTAGAAATGTTATTCAAGAATTCTGTTGAGAACATTTTAAAAAACAAAAAGATATTTGTTATTAATGTTATGAATAAAAATTAGAAATCAGATGTCTTTATAATTTTTCAACTAAATTTAAAACATTTAAAATAGTTCTTGCGACTTAAGGATTTACAAATGAATAACTTTGTAACTTTAAAAAAAGTCATGTAAATTGAAACATAAAAACTATATTTTTAATTTTAAGTTATTCAGTGTTCATTATCAATTGAGCTAGTAAAGTATTAGGAATCTTATGATTTTTAATAAAACTTTAGCCTATTAATCATTCATACTAAATTTTTTATTACAAATTATTAATTGTTCTTTAAATAATTATTTTATTATATAATTATTAATTATGCAAAGTTTTATCTATTCTTTTGTTAAATGTCCTTTATTAGGCTTATCCATTTCATTTTTAAGTGCCTATTAGGTTTCTAAGCATGTTGTATAATATGAACAATTATTTAAATAAAGTATAAACTGATTAGATGTAATAATAAATTAAAGCAGTTCTGAATTATAATTAATCTTTTCAAAAATAAAATTTTAATTTTTAACATTGTCAATAAAAATGAAAACTGATAACTTGATAACTTTATTATTTGTTATTAGAAATATAAAGAAATTGAGTAAGAAATCCGAGACCTAATTTATCTAATCTGCCTTTTATTGTATTACTTAGTTTAATTAAACATCTAATTTTATCTAGTCTAAATTAGACGCCAAAGAGTAGATCTCCACGAATTCCATAAGTAAATTACTATTAAGGAAAGATAATTTCAGAAAGAAATAAGGAATTAATAAAGAATTTTACACGTAAATTTTCTTAATATAGTTTTATGATAGTTGAATGGGATTACCTCAAAAATAATGGATAATATAAAGGTCAAAAATAATTATAAAGAATAAGAATGGTTTAATCGATAAATAATTGTATATATTAGATACTTTTTACTAATTATTGAAGAAGAACCTGATTTATTGATAAATTGAGTAGCTCACATGAACGTTAAACTCAATAACATATAAAGCGAAAAGCACAATTCTTTGAAATTTATACTAATAAGGTGTTAAATCTATAATAAAAAAGTTTAAATCGTAAAATACCAAAACTAATAAATGATTATACTAAAACCTAAATAAAACTATGTAATAAATAAAATTAGCCAGTCATCTTTTAAGAAATAATTGCCGAGAATGTAGATTTTAGTAATAGGATTCTTTGTAAAATTCATAATTATCATAAACTAAGATAGAATCAAGTCTTTATAAATTTTAATTAATTGTAGCATGATTAAGATTTATAGAGCATATATGCTGTGTGACTTTTTTTTTTTTAAATAACTTTTTAATTAAATTAACAAATTCCATGGGATCTTGTTCCTCAAAAAAATTTCAAACACTCAATTCCACTATAAATTTAAGCTAAAACACTTAAGATCAACCATTCCCTAGAATGTCATGGATCAATAAATACATGCAGTAACCAAAAGATCGAATAATTCAGCCCTACGATCCTAACAGTTGATATTATTTTCTATTATTTAGGCTTAGAATACTAGTATAATGTTGAAGTTGAAGGTGTCATATTTGATGTGATTGCTCCACCTGACTTTCTTGATGATGATAATTTAGAGCCCTTAGAAAATGACGAATGATTTTCTTAGTTCACGATGCCAACTGATATTGTTATTCATATATCAAATCCATATTAAACTTAAACACTTCGAAGTTCTCAAATTTAGAAATTCTAAAAATAATTTTCCAAAACATGTCACCTATTGTATAAATCTAATTCAAAATGAATTCAAAAATCCTAATCCCAATGTGAATTTATGTGCTTATGTGATGTTCAGAAGCAAGATATTACTCTTTCAATAATACTTTTCTACATCATTTCAGAATTTATAAAATATTTACTTCTAATCTATAGTTTGCGCAGCTAATGAATTAAAAATTAGTAAAAACTTCTTGATTCTAATACCATCGTATCATAGTATCAAAAATGCCAATGTTTTTAATACTAGAATAATCTTTTTTTGAAAGTATTAAAATACAAATAAATTAAACTATTTGTAGTGGGATAACAATAAAGAGACATGAATTATGATGGCACTTCTTGAAAATATGGAAGACTTTTTAAAATCTAACTAAAATTCTAATTGCCAATTAATAAGTTAAATTTCCTTTATTTGAAAGAATATTCAGAATATTCTTTACATTAATTATGATATAATAATTAAGCATAAAACTTCAATTGATTATAATGATGAAGATTTTTTATAAATTTTTGCCTAGGAATATTATATTAGAGTAATTTTATGCTGTAGAATATCTGTTAAACAAATATAAACTTATAATTCTAATCCTTTTTTGTACCAGTATAATTATCAAATAATACTCATAGTTAATAATTATACACTATCACTTTTAACTAAAAATAATTTGCTTATTTAAAGCTTATCATCGTGACAGTTTTACTATTTATATTTAGTCAAAATAATAAATAATTATAATTTGAGTTTATTGTAAAATTTTTAACTAGTTTTGATGAACAATTAATAAAATAATATATTTGGATTATACTTAAAAATTTTACAGAAATATTATTGATAAGAATGTTTTCAGTTTTGTATATACTTGCTGTTAAAGGCTTCAGCAATATTCCATCTTGCATCCATATTGTAGGTTAGACATTTAAGAATAAAATCTTTACATTCCTGAGTGATGTAAGGTTTCGAAGGGATTATAGCTTAAAAAGAATTTAAAATAATCCTTTCCTTAAACGAATATAATTATTGATACTTAAGCGATTCGTTCTTAAGACATTCCCTCTCCAAAAGGTTTTATCCCAAATAACATCTCATAAAGGATTACTCCAATTGACCACACATCTACTTTTGTACTGATTTGTATATCTGTCTATTCCAGGAAGCATTCAGGAGGTAAATACCAATAAGTTCCCAAACCTTATGATGTTAAATCCTATCTTGTTGTATCTTAATCTAAAACCTTACACAATCCAAAATCTGTAAGTTTAACTTCTCCTTTATGAAATAAGATGTTTTAGGGTTTCAAATCATAATGAATAATTTAAGTTGGACTACAACTCATATAATTTAAAGCCGCTAAAACCTATCTCAAAATCAATTTTGCCTCATTTTCTTCAAGAATTTTGTATTTTTTCAAATGTTGATTTAAATCAGTGCCATCACAAAATTCAAGAACAGTGCTTTTTCTTATTAATCATAAAAGTACCAAAAAGAATCCTAATCTATTTCTTAAGTATCATATAATGATACTATATTAATATGCTTTAATCTCTTATGAATATCATTTTCTCTCAAAGCATGTTTTATGTAATTATTTTTTGCATTTTCATTCCATTAAGGATTTAAATAATGAATTTTGCAAGCGCATAATCTATACTCTTATAAATCAAATGCTTTATAAACTTCAGAAAATCCTCCCTTTCCTAATAAGCCTAAAGTTTAATATCTTTGGGCTATTAATGGCCATTTTGGTTCTGTCCTGTAATAACGGCAACTAAAACTCTGATTGAAAAATACTTTTATTCTTCCATAAATCTTCTTGTTTTATAAGTTAATTGTTATTTTTCTTCCTCTAATTTTGTTAACTTTAATTTCTATTCTTCTTATTCCTTTTTTAGAATGCTTAATTAAAATTAAATTCTTTATTTTTTTTAATTTTAGTCTAAATCTTCATTCATATTTTCTAATTAAAATATACTATTTTATTTTTCCTTTTGATATTATGGTAAAATTTTATTTTTTATCTCATTCTTTTATTTTTCCAATTCGTATCTTTCATTCTCTAACTTTTTTAATGTTTCTTTAACTTTTTTAATTTCATATCCATCTTACCATTCTTCTACAAATCTTACATTATTCCTAGAACTAACAAATTCGCCTAAACGATATCTCTCCCTCTCTAAATATTCTCTCATTTTTTCTCGCTTTAATTCTTCAACTTATTTCAATGCATCTGCAAATATATCTTAAGTATGCTTTTTAAATGCATTATGTTATAAAACTAATTCCTAATGTTCACTTTCTAATAATTATTTCTCCAATCTTAATTGTTTCTCAATTTAATCTTTTTCTAATAATTTCTATTACAATTTGCTAACTTCTTCATTCAAAGGTCTCAAAGACATTTATTAAATTATTTTTACTTCTTTTGATTTTATATAATTGGTTATATCATTAGTGTTCATTTTTTATTTGTTTTCCTCTAAACTTATTTATAATTAGGATTTCCCTTAATTGCACACTTCACCAACCAGTACTTTTGTATTTTTCAAATAATTATACATCTCTTATGAATTAGGTACATTAGCTGGAGCTTGAAGTTAATTATCGTTAGACTATTCTTCATCACTTTTAGATTTAGATTACATTTTTTTCTTTGAATTCTCATTCTCAGACTTTCTCTTCTTTATTTTTTTTTATTTATCAATCGAATTTTGTGCATTTGTATTAATATAATTTGTTATAAGCTTTTGACCAGAATTTGATTATTAAACTTCTTCTGACATTTTTAGCTAATTTTTAATAATAAAATTTTAAATTTTTATAAATATTTATTTAACATCTTCATATCAAATTATTTAGACGAAAAAACTTTAAAGTTAAGTTTTAATAATATCAAAGAATTATAAATAAAATTCATTCCTTATCATTCCATTAGATTCAAATATCATCTTAATTGAAAAATCCCTTCTACTTTGCTTCTTTTTATTATCTGTGATTTATTAGCATTTATATTTATGAAAACAATATTATTTATCAATGGGCAAACTCCAATAAAAAACTCTACTTGGAAGCTTTGTTAATAGGATCAATTAGAGTAAATATATTTACCCTTATTAAAATTCAACTTCCATAAGCCTAAGCTCTCAATTCAATAAATTAACATATATAATTCTGAAATTTTTATAATAAATTTGAATGTTTGAATAGAAATCTAAATTAATATTGTAATTAAATGATTTTAATCAAAAAAAAGCCTGTTAAATATTTAATATAGAACTTATTAGAGCTTAAGTTCTTTTATAACTTTATTTGACAATAGATATAAAAAATTTAAGTATCAATAGATTTAAATATTCATTTTATTATTTAATTTTTGAACTTTGTCTCATATTAAATTTAAAGAACTAATTAGAATGATATCTTATTTTATAAGTTAAAGAGTAATATCTTATTTATATTATATTTTTTGTTGATGGAAATAGAGATTTTAATATTTGTATAAAATTGTTAAAAATTTTAATTATTATTCTTTTATGAATGTCTATTTCTCATATAATCTAGGCTTATGCTTTCAACACATTAATTTCATTTTCATTAAGTTATATTTATTATTTCAATTACTCTACTCTTTTTATCCTTTGTTGTCCTACAACAAATAATTAATTCATCTTCTCTTTCATTAAATTCATAGATTTGTAAAGACATTCCATCTCTTCTTATTCATTCTCATGAATATCTGCACAAGCTTCGCAAATCTCTACTTATGATTATCTAAAAACACTGAGCATTTAACAAATTGGACACAATGCTTCAAAATCCTTTCCTCCAAATTATTCAAAACATGCATCACATAAACCATGTGAGCATTTGACACATACCAAAACATTTTCATTACTCTCACATTATTGACAACATTATTATTTATTCATTTAACTTAATAATATTCATTTTGTAAATAATGATCTTTTCTAGTCTTAAAACTTTAATTAATGTACTGCTTCCTCATCCAAACCCCAAACTTCTAATTCTTAGATTTGAAAGTTGACTTCACTAGATAATACTTCATTATCAAAAGTTTCACTTGGATTAGATTCTCCTTTACTAAACGAACTACTTACAAATAACCCATATCTAACAATCTTATAAAATCATCATTACTTATCTCCAGCTCCAATACTGAATCCAGTCTCATCAGCCATCTAAAAACATCTATTTTTTTATGTTCCTTTGAATATTCTTGTATGATTGTATAAACATATAAATAAAAATGATTCCCCTTATCCAAAAAATTCATTCTTTGATAATCTCCAAGAACTCAATAAAAAACCTCCAAATACTTTCTTCCCTGAATCTCTTATAAGAATTACATGGGGCCCAGCATATTCTGTTCTCCTCAAAAACTCTTAATAGGAACTACCTACATATATATATGATTTTACCATGTCTATTTATAGAAAATAATAAGAACCATGGTTTTGTTTACAAATAAGATGGCATACCATTTGCTATTTCTAATACTTATTTTATTGTAATTATTCTACTCTCTTCATTCAAACTTACCTGAACCTATTCTTTTGGTTATTATTATTATCTAGCTTTACAAACTTCTAATGATCCATTCTTTTCATTAATCTCTACATAATTGAAGTTGTAAACACTACTTAAACATTCTAAATTGGTCTCCCCTTTTCTTACTCTAGTATTAAATGAATCTCCATTAACTGAATCATGCTCATATTAAAGCTATTGTATTAAATAAGTAAATGCTTCCATCGTTATCATTCTTTTGCTCTTTCCTTTCATCTACCATAATTCTCTTACAAAAGCCTTAATTGCCTTTGTTTCACCCTTTATAGCTTTTAATTCAATTAAAAGTTTCTTTTGGTTCTCAGGTACTCTGTTACCACAAATTCCCCAAATAATTATTTAAACTAATTCAGCTATAGGATTGAAAATTATTTTGTAAATCTCTTTTAAATATATAGAAAAATTTAGATGATCTTCCTTACCTTTATGCTCCTTGCTCAATTTCTTAGAATTTACAGTGAAAATCATATAATCATAACAAATTTATAAATTTCCCTGAATATGATCTCTATCCCACATATAAAGGATAGGTATTGAAATATTTATTGATTTTAGTTAATCGCGTTACAAAATGCGCTTATTGTCATATGATAACAAAACTTCTTAACCTGGAATCAAATGACAATGGTCTAATTTATTTGCCTTTTTCAATCTCCAAACATTACAATTATTAATAATAGCAAGGTCGATTAATGTTTAACCTGGTTAAGCAAAACATTTTTAATTACATTGCATTTTATATTTTAATTTATAATATGGATCCATTAACTAGGTACAAAATGAAATTAGAAAAAGATAAATAACATTTACATGAATATGAAAGAATACAAAAAGAAAAAGAACTATTGAATGAGATGAAGTTAAAACAAAAAAATGATAAATATTCTAATATATAAAAATAACAAGACAGATAAAAAGAAATAGCTAGACTAAAGGCTGAATTAAGAAGAAATCATGTAGATAGAACTTTATAATAAAGTTAATAAATTGAGAATGAAAAGTTGAATGTATAACAATTTGATTCTCATAATGTAGGGGTATAAAAAAAAAATAGCCAAAACAATGGATTCTTTAGAAAAATATGAAAATGGATATCATAAAGAATTTATGTCATCTTTGCATAGAAAACTTTCTAATCATTCACATCAAATAGAATGCGTTTAATTATAAAATGAAACTATCTTAGAAAATAAGATTAATAAAATTAACTAATCTTTAGAACTTCGATTCAAAAAATCAGAAGATGTATTTTCATGTTACTAAAGCTTAGGTGTTATCAAATCTATCCAAATAAAATAGCGAAAGAAAGAAAAGTGAAAAAATTAAAGTTGAAACTTATTAACAGTTAGTATAAAAGCATTAAGAAAGATAAAAATAATTAAGAGATCTAAAAGCATAGTAATTTGAAGAAAAATTGAATAAAGTTGAAAAACTTTAACAATTAAAAGAATAATAATAAAGAGAGAAACAATTATTGAGATTGGAAGCAGATAAATTAAAAGAAAAAATGAGTAAAGAATTTGAGTTAGAAATAGCAGTATATATATTTATATAAGTTTTTTTAGAAAATGAAGTCAAAGCAAATTAAACTTATACAAAATTGATTGTAAATTTAGTCATTATATATATTTTACTTATCTTTTTCAATTAAAAATTTGATTGAATTTAAGATGACTTTTCTTTTTAATTTTTCTGAAAAAATTCAAATTAAAAATTAAGTTCAAGTAGTTATTAAATTTTGTTAGCAGTTTTTTTATTTAAAATGTAGCTATTCGCTTTGATTCATATTTTTTGCGAACAAATTGCTTAAATTTATTATTTTAAATGTAATTTTATAATATTTGTTCTTATTTTAAATATTGTAAATAATAGTAAATTATTTAATTAACAGACAAATATTACAATGGATCAAAAATAAAAGGTATAATCGTTAATGAACAATTATGTCAAGAAAGAAATTAATAGGACAGGAGTTGTGAATGTAAAAGTATACTTAAACAATGAATTATAACATTCGATCTAATTTCCAACTTTAAATCAAACTACATAAAATTTAGTAAATCATTTAAAAAATTTGTTAAATTAACCATCAGTAGTTGGTTTTTAAACAATAGATTAAAACATACCACTAGAATTTTACTTAACATAGAATTAAGATTTAGGATTTCTTACAAATTAGACTATTTAATTAAGACCATTACATGCTATCTATTAAAGTGTAATATCATTGGATTCATTCTTATTTTTATAATGCATAGGTGTAGGAGGTTTTTCAAGAGTTTATCTAGTGAGATGCAAATCAAATGGGTAATTTATGGCATTGAAAATGATTTCAAAACAATTCATATAAGAACATGATAAATATTAAATAATATAAAATGAAAGAAATATAATGGTAGCTTTAGCAGAATAAAGTAATTCACATCCATTTTTATGTAAATTATTAAGTGTATTTGAATCAAAAAGTTGGGTTTGTTTTGCATTAGAATACTGTCCAGGAGGAGAATTATTTTAATAATTAAAAAGAGTAAAGAGAATGGATGAATAATAAGCAAAGTTTTATTTTAGTTAAGTTTTTTTGGCTATTCATCATTTACATGAGAATGGAATTATTTATAGAGATATAAAACCAGAGAATATTTTAATAGATTAAGATGGAAATATCAAATTGGCTGATTTTGGCTTAGCAAGACCAAATATGAAAGATGATTTATTAGCCTTTTCATTTTGTGGATCTCCAGAATATATGGCACCTGAAATGTTATTAAAATCAGGACATAATTATTAAATTGATCATTATTGTTTGGGAGCACTTTTGTATGAGTTGTTAACAGGTTTACCTCCATATTATTCAAATAATCCAGAATAGATTTATAAAAATATTCTTTCACATGAATTAACTTTACCAAGCAAAAATTGTAGTTTTGAATCGAAAGATCTAATGTATAAATTGTTATAAAAAGATGTTTTTAATCGATTAGGTAAGGACTATGGTATTTATGAAATTCTAAAACATCCATGGTTATAAGATAAATCACTTTTTAAAATTCTTAATAGATAATATGAACCTCCATTTAAACCAGATCTTATGAAAATGAATTTTGATTAAAATGAAATTACTAAAGGAGAAAATAATTTTTAAAGAGATCTATAAAAATCATTAAATTCAGAAAATGAAAATGTATTTACACCATTATTTTAAAACTTTTATTTTTCTTCAATAACTCAAAAAACTTAAACTAGATCAGCTTCAATAACTTAAATTAATTCATCAAATGTAGATGATAAAATTAATAATCTATTAGTTAATAGTAAGGCTAAGAATATCATTTAGACTCATACTGCATCATAACCAAATATAAATTGTTAATTAAAATCAAAAAAAGTTTCTTAAGAAAGAAATTCAGATAATAATAAAGAAAATATAATGAAAAATTTTAGCTCTTTGATAACTAAAACAGGCAAAAAACATAAAAAGAATAATTAAAGCATGCCTGATTAAAGTTGTGCAATGTCTTCTGAAATGAGATCTCTTTCAACTTAAAAAATAGTTGAATCTTAAAAAGTAGCTTCAACATTTAATACTACTCTATTGAAATCATAATTCACTGAAACTGATGATGATTCTAGTGTTAATAAAACACATAAAACTCTCTTTGGAGAAGTAAAAAGTTTGAATAAAAACTTCACTAATTAATGCACATTATTGAGATTTTTCAAATAATGAAATATATTTCTATTTTTAAATAAATCATAACTTAAATAAACCTATTTCAACATTTAGTTTTAATTTTAATTATAATTATTTCATTTTTTTCTTTTTACCATCAATTATTTTAAAGACTCTCCTTAATTTTTTATTTAGCTAAAATCTAATTTTCAGCCGATTTATCTTTATCTTGAAATAAAGTTTTTAAATTTTTATTTGTATCAGGATCCTCACAAAGTACCTAAATATAAATGAAAATCAAATCTTATTTTTATTTTCATTATAATTAGCTGCATTTAATTTACTAAGATAAAATTCTTACATTACATCTTAATTCACTTTCATATTAAAATTTAACTTGCTTTTTATTATTTCTCATAATTTCTTCTTCGTATTCTTACCTTCTTCTAATTAGAACCTTAAAATCTACATAATCTTTTAAATCATTAGATAATCCAGAATTTCTTTTAATTTCAATAATGCAAATAATTAATCATTTATACTTATTTTCTCTTTAACAAATTTTATAATTTTATTGCAGTTGCTTAAATTAAGCCAAAAATGCTTTTTAGACTTGCTTTTGTTGTTATTTCTTGCAATTTAATAATCCTTTTATCTTTAAACCATTTAAACTTTTATTTCTTTTGCTTCATATTTTCAACTAAATAATTTCCCTATCCTTGTTTCATTTCCCTTTATCTTATAAATTTTCTTTTAATAAATTCAAATAATTTAATTTATTTAAATAGTTGCTCTAATTAAATCTTTTTTGATATCTACATGAAAATTATTTTAATCATTTCCTTCTTTTCTTAAAAAATCTTTTCTATCAACATAATTGAAACCATTCCAATTTGTAAAATTCTTATGCAAAATTTGATAATCTTTCTTAAAATTTCAATTCTTATGAAAACCAACTATTTTAAAGCCTTCCATAATAGTAAATTTTCTTAATATCTTTACTCTTTTTCTGGTAAAGAAACTCGATTCAAATAATTTGAATTTAAGATTGGTTTCCTTCCACTATATTCAAACTAATCCTCTACTTTAAGAAGAAGTATATTAGTTAAAATTAGACTCAAAAAACTATACTTTTTTATTTCAACTTAACATTTCTTCTAATTTAATTGGTAGTTTATTTGCTTTGATGAAGCGTCAAGCTATCCAATTAAATATAAATCAAAAATTTTTATCTGACTCTGGTAACCAAATACTCATTACTTTGAGTTGAGTATTTGTTTTTTTTTATTCTGCTTTTTATATTTCTTAACTGTAAATCTTTATGTTTTACTTACCAATTAGGTTTTATAAAATTTATAATTTATTATACACATTTAAAGATCTCTTAGAAGTCTACAATAACAATTTAATGTGATTAATGATAATTTATTAATTAAATTTCTCAAATAATATTTATTAAGGCTACTTATTTAAAATTACAAATTTACAAAGATTTTTCATTTCTTTCATTTTTTAAAAAATTTTTCTTACATTTCCTAAAAAATTAATATATTCTATGTAAAATTCCTTTTAAAATATATCGTTTTAATTATAAAGATATTAATAAAATATGATAAAAAGATAATGTATTTTAATATTACAAAAACTTAATCAAATTCATATGATTTAAAAAGTTCCTTTAATATTAATTTTAATCTCGTAATGCCGTATTTACTAACATCCGAAAATAGCTCAGTTGGTAGAGCGAAGGACTGTAGTGTTAATCTATTTATCCCCAGGTCGGTGATTCAAATCCGCCTTTTCGAAATTTTTTATAAATATTAATATAAAAATTTTTTAAATAAAATTCTCTTAAAATTTTAATTGAATCATCTACTAAATAAATTTGCAATTATCAATTAAAATTAAAATGATTATGAGATTAAAATTGTATTAAATTCAAAATACTAAAAATGATTATGATGATACTAAATGGAAAATTTTTTAATTTTTTAAATGAATTAATGGTTTAGTCAATTTTATGAATTTAAGGATTTACATATTAGGATAAACTAATTTAAATTATCATTAACAAATAAGAATATAAGATTATTATTTAAATAGAATTAAACAATGAATTTTGTTAAGATAAGGATTTGTAACAATTTAAACATTTAAATTATTTTATTTGAATGTATTTATCTCCCTTTGAATTCTTTAATTAAATTCAACATTAAAATATTAAATTGATTATTATAATTTATCTTATTAGGATGCAAGCTATAAATGTAAAAAGATTTGTATACTTGGGATGCAATATAGATTATTTGGATTAATATATGATATCTTGTATAGTACAATTATAACTTTTTTAAGTAAAATTAGAAGAAAAAATAGTCCTATTTAATAAGATGATTATCCAAGATTTTCTTTATTAAAATAAAGCGAACTAATAGGACGCCATTACTCATGAATAAAATTAATATAAAGTTAAAGGTAAAAATTTGATCATTGAAAATTATGTGTTTTCTAATTATTATAAAGTGGAATTAGGAGGAAGAGAATCAAAATTGCAAACTATTCAAAATTGTTTTAAAAATAGATATAAAATTGATTCACTAATCTATTTCTTATTGCATAACTTCTTACGATGAGGATTGCTCTTCAGATGAAGGAGGTAATCCTTAGACTTCAAGCTCTCCATTAGGTAAAACTATAACTGATTTGTCTGCAGTGAAATATAAGATTTCTTTAATTCCTTTATACATTTATTCTTAAGTAAATGATGAAGCACCTTCGATAAATTGATCTAAATCCTTGAATTTTTCAAAGTAATAATCTCTTTCTTATTTTAGAGTTTCAATTTATATAAGTAAATCTTATATTGATGGTTATTTTTTTTAATATGGTTCTATATGTGCAAATGAATTTGTTTTTGGAAGGCTAGTTTAAGATTAAATTTGATTAGGACTGTTGAAAGTGTCTCTTCTAACACTAGTTCTTGATCTTTCAGCATTTCTTTTAGGAATAATAGCCGGTTAATCATCTAATTCAGCATTTCCTCTTTTTGCTTAAGGATCATAGTCTTTTGGTACAACATGTTGATCCATATATTTCTTTAACCATTATAGAAACTCCAGATTATCTTAATATTTGCATTTCGTTAGCTTTTCAATTTCAATAGGCTTTTGAATTCCTAATTTAGAAAAAGCCTACTAAAGAACTTTAAAATTATTAACAAATTCATATTCTTGCTTTGCTTTCCAATTTATCTTATTTAAGATAACTTCGAATCATAAAAGTATAATTGTTACCTTTACCAGGATGAACAGCATCAACTAATTGACAATAGACTGCTCCTGTTCCAAGTTATTCAATTTTTTAAAGAGATAGTTTTAAAGTATCATTAACCCATTACAATAGTTCCGCTCTTGATATTTCAGTATTCATAATTAATGGGAAATAAAATATAAATCCAACTCAATTCTAACTTTTATTTTCCCAACTAAACTATCTAAGGTATATGATATTTAATTAGCAAAGGAATCGTTATTATATCGGAATCCTAAAATATATTGAAGGATATCTCAAAACTTTATATACATTTATAAGGTGAGGAAGCTTGGGAAAAAGGGTTTGCCTGTAATGAATCTGATAATTTTAACATATTCCATTCATAATTTAAGTTGCTAAAGGATATCAATGAAGAAAGAAATCAAGATGATTAAAAATTGAAAATCTAAAAAACGATAGCAATTCCTTTTACATATATTTTACCTGATAATATCCCAGGCTCAATGAAAAGAGTAAAGGGTTATAATATAAAGATTGAATATACTTTATCTTTGATAGCTGAGACTTTATAGTTGGATAGAATTACCCTTGAAAAATTACCTATTATCATTAACTAATATGCAATTAGACAAAATATAACATAGAGTATATCAAATAGCCATACAATTCGTGGATATTTAAATACAGTTCAAGGAGTATTGTTTATGATCGATTAATTAGATTTCAAAATTAGAATGTAAGTATAGTGGAGAAGAATTTTCAATTGGAGATTCGATCCACTTAGAATTGTAGGTTGATCAAAGAGAGAGTAAATAGTAAATTTAAAAAATTATTATTTCTTTGAATAAGAGGACTACAATAAATAATAAAGAGCCGATAGTTATCATAGAATAAATTTCGAAGTTTAATTTACCAGGAGTTGAATAAGGAATAATTTAAACAATCAAAAAATCAATAGTACTGTTTGATTTTCATAATAAAATGCAACTATCAACAACTGGGTTATTCTTAAAAGTGGATTATTTAATCACAATCTAAGCCTATTCAACATTATTCAATATTAATAATAATGATTTGAGAATTGACATTCCTATCAAGTTATTTTAGAGAGTAATCAAATAAAACGAATTAAAATTTGAAACCAATAGAATTAAAGATCTATTCCATTTATATGATGTAAAATTGTTAATTGTTGTTAGGTTGTAAGATTTTGAATTAACACAGAATTAATATAAAAAAAATATTATTTTAAATTATAAATATAATATCTCATGGGCAATAATTAAGGTGGTATTTAAATTGCAGTTGATAAATTTTATTACAGTGATGAATTATTATCTGGTATAATTCAAATCAATTTCTAGGCAAGATTCTTATTGATAAATCTAACATTAATAACATCCTTAATCTAACTATTCGTTTTATTGGCTTAGTTTCTTTTTAAATTGAGGGTGAGAGTGTATAAAAAGATATTTGTGTTTATGAAAGTGCTTTTAATGAACAGGATCTTCATCCGTTAAGAAATTAAGCAGGAGTTATCAAATTTGAATTGTAGCTTTCAAATAAATTACCTCCATCTGTTTACTACTCATAATAGAAATCAACAGGAGGTTTATAGTATTTATTAGAAGTGGAACTAAAAACTAATAATTTGCTTGATTTATAAATTATTAGAAAGGACATTGAAATTCGATAATAAATGCCAAAAGCATAGGAATTTAGTATTGTTAAAGAATTAAACTTGGAAACTATTTTTAGTAATTATGGAGTAAATATTATTTTAATTAATAGACTCTTAATATGGATGTTAATATAAATGAATAATAATTTCATATAGGGTAAACTGCTGAAGTTACAATCTTTGCTGATAATACTCTTGGGTAAGTAGATATTGATTACATTAAAGTTGAACATATTTAAGAAATCTCAATAAAACCATAACACTTTTGGATATCTGAAGTTTAACTCATAAATTCTTAAGCAATTATTGGTGTGAAGGCTTTTTAAAAATATAAAAGTCCCATTAAAGTATATTTAACAATAAATGATCCAAATTGCAAGATTAAACAAAATTTACAACTTGGTTTTTTAAAAATATAAAATTATATTAGGATTACTACACCCTTTAGTGTATTTTAAATTGGTAATAAATTTCCTATTATTCCGATTGAGATATGTAAATTGGAAAGTAAATGTACTTATCAAGAGTTAGATCTAATTGGTTAGGTAAAATTGAATTAAGTAAATTTAATAACTATTTTAGAAATTAATATTATAGCCAATATTAATGAAATTAGATGATTTAGAGAAAGATTTTGTTGAATTTAAAACTCTGAGGGAAATCAAAAAGATGATGAATCATATTAGAAAATGATATTCAATTCATTTCAAATAATATATTAAACTTAGAAATCTTTTTTAATCTTATATATAATTAGATCTTATCCACAATAATTTATACTATTTTAAATAGAAATGAAACTCTTTAAATGTTATAGATGGATGTTTTAGGTTTAAATTAATATTAGAGAATAAATAGAATTTATAAATATATATTTTAGTTTTTCATTGAATTTAAGAAATCAGCAATTAAGTAGATTTTATAAAATCTCTTATGCATCAAGTACTGTTTGTTCTGCTTCTTTCATGCCTTAAGAAATATCAAATTATAAAAATCCATGTGGCATCCATTTATATTCAGTAATTTTAACATCTCTTCCAAATTTTAATAATTTATTAGCTAATCTAAAACTCTCATCATGCAATGGGTCGTTAGTACCTAAAACAATTCTTGTTGTTGGAAATTTAGAAAGAATCTCATCACATGCAATCGATGGTGATATTAGTGGATCTATTTTTGCGTTAAACGTTTATGGGACATAAGATGAAATGCACAACTTCAATACAGTATGGTGTAATAAGGGATCATTTAAAGATATCAACAAACTAGGAGTGAATTATTTAATATCTAAACATAATGCAGGATAAGCCATTAAAATACCATCTGGAATTCTTGCTCCAGATTTAATAATCTATATTGTCAATGCAGCCACTAAATTACCTCCTGCACTATCTCCAACCAAAACTACCTTTTTAGGATTAATGTTAAAATATTTATCTATATAATTCATTATGAACATATATGCTTACCAACAGTCATCTAATCCAAAAGGATAAGGGTTCTCAGGAGCTTTTCTATAATCTATAGAGAAAATGGGCACTTAAAGATTTTTAGCCCACTTTCTTGTATAAGTTTAATGCGATCGTGATGACATACTTACAAATCCGCCTCCATGTATATGAATAATTATTTTATCAAATAGTTTTTAACCTTGTATTAACTTTAAGGAATGTTGAACAAGAGAATTAGACTAAATATCTTATAGATTATAATGGCATAAAATTCTAACAGGTATTCTATCTTTATTTTTTGTAAATAACTCTGCACTATTTGGTAAATTAGTGTTTAAACATTCTCTGCAGTCATTTTAAATGCTATTAATTGTATTGTCCTTATATTATTGAAGAATGTTGTCTTCTACTAATCTTTTGAATAACTATGGGATAAATATCTTTTAATTGTAAGTAATTGTTGGAAATAATAGAGTCAATACTTTACTAAAAATACCACTTTCTCCTAAATTCCAGACTTTAAATATTAAATTTTTATTTGGCTCAGCCATAAAATGATCTGCCTTCAATTTAGCATCATTTTTGGCTACCAAATAATACAATGCACCAAATCCCTACATAACATTTTTAGCAGCTTCATTATTAAATTCTGACCCTTTTGAAATCATGGCATTAGCTAATAGAATTCCTTCAGCTACTTTCCCGTATGATTACGATATTTATTCTCTTGAGCCAAGACTAATTTGTTTAGTTATACTATTTAGGTATTACCATCGATAGTGTTATCTGTCATAACAAAATATATCATTTATTTCTAATTTTGCAGCGCAAGGCAATTATTCTAAATATGTTTGTAATTTTGATAAGTAGATTACCAAAGTTCTTAATTCCTACTTTTCTCTACGTACTTCTAATGTTTCAAACAATACTTTCAAATGTGAAAGTACATGAATGATAGTGAATTCTAATAATATGCAAACTGCCTTATCATTGAATTTCATTTTATCCAAATTTATATTATATTCTTCATTTATTGATTTACTTTTATAATCCTTGTCAAATGTAATTAATCCAATTTGTTCAAGTTATAAAATGCCGATAAATATTAATTTTATGGCTTAGAAAAAACGAGGGAGAAAATTCTATTCGATATTAAACTTTTTAGTTAGTTCAATTGCATTCAAGAGAAGCTTATTTAATTAATCATAAGTTTAACAAAGATTTAGATATAGTTCTTTAGAAATCGTACCCTAATTAAAAATTGGGCAATTCCAAACTTTATTAATCACTTACCATTGTGACTTTAATATATTTTCTTTCAATTGTTTATCCTCAATATCAATAAATTACACTTAGTCCTCAACCCATTCTTATTCAATTTAAATTAATTGTTCTTCTGTACGTATTTCTAATTTGATATCCTAAATTAGATTTTCTACTTTCATACAAGCCTTAATCTATTCCTCAATATTCTGCATTTAAAATATTTATTATATTATATAATATAAAGCTCTATCTATCAATTAATTTATAATTATGGAAGTTAAAATAGGAATTTTATAGAACATAAAATTTTGTAAAATAATTCAATTTGAATTTCTCCATTATATATTTTCCTTTTTGCTTTGCTCAAATCAGAATCTAATTGTTATATTTCTATTATTTTCTATTAAATTATTTATATTAAATTAATTAATTATTATTTTTAAAATAAAAAATTTTAAGTATTAAGGGATCTGTCTTTAATTTAATCCGAAAAAACAATATTATACTCCATTTTGTCTCTAGATGCCATAAAATTTTCTTTTCTCAAATTTTATAAAATCAATTTCTTTTTTATGTTAATAACACTGTTTCAAATTGACCTGAGAGTACCATGTCATTTATTTAACTAGTAAGTGTGGATTTTAATTGAGCTTCAATTACAATAAAATATTTCAGAACAAAATCATAACTTAATAAGAAATATATTCATTAATATTTATTGAAAATACTCAATTTTTATTTTTCTTTAACAATTCAATAATATTAATCAATCCTTTAAAGATATTTTCATGATTCTTTTAAGTTTAGAACAATAATTATCATTTGCAAATTAAATATTGATGTTTAATAGTTTGATTAACTATTTTTGTTACTTTTTAAATTCATACATTCAAGATTATATTTTAAGTATTTTAACCAAATAAATTGCTCCAAATTAATATTTCAAATTTTCTAATTCCTCTAATTATTTTATAAAATTTATTAATATTAGTTTCCTCATTATTTATTTTTTTACAATAAATACTCAAATAAGTATTCAAAGTTAGAATAAATGTTAACATTATAATGTTAAAGATTGTTAAAATATATTGAGAGAATATAAGCTTAAAAAAAATCTGACTTTAAATTAAATTATGGACATAGAACAAAAATCAAAAATTAAACGTCCAAGTGTCTATTGTGTATGATAAAAAAAATAAATGATTAGAAATTTTATATATTCCTTTATGGAATATGTTAAAACCAAGTACTTAGTTTGAAACATTGTATTTACAAAAAATTTTTTTAAATAATTTTTCTTTGATTGATTCAAAAAGTTGAATGAGGATAAGCATTAAAATGATTGGATATATTGAGTAATTGAATTATAAATGACTTTAAATTATTGGATGAAATGATTAAATCTTGATTTTTTAATGATAAGCCATTATTTTTTAATCGCATTCTTGATAATATTTATATACTTCAGTATGATAAAAGTAGAGTCAATACATTATATAGAAAAAAGAAATAGAAGCAAAGAATAACCCTAGAATCAGGACGTTCATGCGTTAAATGATAAGTTTTAGTTCTGAAAATATTTTAGTCGTCATTCAAATGCAATAGAAACTCCTGAAAGAATAAGCAACTTCAGCGTTGAGATAAATTAGAAATAGCGTCAAAATTCTTTTGATCAATTCAACCAAATTCAATATCATGAGTAAATAACTGATAGATTTTTTAGAGAGACATTCCCAGAGGACAGTAAATATGATCATTCAAAAAATTCTGAATTTTCATAACAAAGTATGGAAAGAGAAGACTTTGTTGATGATCGTCTGAATCATCATTCACTCTAAAAATCAATTCATACCTATTAAAAAATGACATCTTCTGCATCTCATTAACTTAATATGTAACAAAAACTTCAATCTCAGCCGATATAAACTGAAAACAAAAAAATTTTCACAAATGTCATGAATGCATTCAATAATCATTAAGAAATATAAGCTGAATATTTTAATGATGTTGAATATGAAAAAATAATAAGAAGACATAAGAAATTAATAGAAAGAAATACAATGAAAGATCCTTATTATGTTAGATTAGTGAAATTATCTGAATTTGAAAGATTAAATTATGAGTTGCAAGTAAATTAAAAAGTTTATTTAGAAATATAATGATAATATGGCTTTGTTAAATGTAAGAAAAGGATTTATTTATGTAATATATAGTATCCCTATATTGGCAAGAATAATAGTAAACAATTTCATTTTTAAAATATTAATGTCATTTCTTATTTTGTTTAATGTGGTATTGTATATTGTAGTTAAAACGAATGGAAGAACAGATACAGACGATATAGAGTAAGTAGTTACAATTTTATTTATTTTTGAAATCGCATTAAGAATTATTGCAAGTGGTGTTTTTTTTAATGATTATGCATTTTTTAGAAACATGGAAAACATTTATGATATTTTATTAATCATTTTTACAGCTTTGAATCTTTACAATCCTGAAATAATTATTATTGATATATCACCCTTAAGATTAGTAACTTTGTTAATGTATTTAACAAATATATTTCAGGGATTAAATGTTATGATGACTGCTCTAAAATAATCAGTTAAATACTTGATAGAAGCATTGATGATAGTAATTTTATTTTCTTTGATTTTTGCATCAATGGGAATATTTTTATTCTAGGGTCTATTTAATTATAGGTGTTAATATGAAAATGGAGATGAAACTGATGGATGGGTACAATGTAATATTGATAGTTGTCCAGATGGTATGTTATGTATGTATAGTGATTACACTCCAAAAATGCCAACTTCTTTTAATAATTTAGTAGGGTCTTTGGGATAAATATTAAGAACGATCACTATGGATGATTGGAGTTGGGTAATGTTTTTTACAATGAGAATATTTCATCCATGGGTTTGGTTATATTATTTATTAATCATTTTTATTGGAGGTTTTTTTGGATTTAACATTGTTATAGCAGTTTTGAAAGTTCATTATGCAGAAGCAACAGAAGAGAATAAGAAGAGAGAAGAGGAAAAAGAAATTGAAAAGAGATTAAAAGAAGAGTAAGAACATCATGAAAGAAATTTATTGGAAATATTAGATGTTGCACATTTAAGAGAAATTGGTATTTACAAAGTAATAAAAAAATATAAAAGCCATTTAAGTGAATAATCATTAAAAAAATATGCAATCGAAGATCCAAATAGCTTTAAAAAGTCATATTAGACAACAAGAACATTATCAGCAAAATAAAGATAAATGGAAAGTGGAATTATAAAATTATCATTTATTTAAAATGTTACAAATTTAACATGGAAAAGATTTCTTTTACCCAAATTTGATATTTTAAATGCTCTAGTTAAAAAAATTCAGATTAAGAATTATACTGAAGATGAATACAATATCAAAGTTATAGAAAAACTTAAATCAATTTCATTTTCAAGACTTTAACCATAAGTAAATATGTAGGTTAAACAACATTTTAATTCTTAAAATGAAATTTTATTAAAATTCATGTATTTTATTATTATTTATTAATTAGTGATTAATAAGAATAAATATAAAAAGAAAATAATTATAATCTAGAAAAGATAAGATCTACTAAATTCAAAATGATTTATCATGAAATTAAAATTGAAAAAGAAAAATTGTATGGCAAAACTTAATTCATAAAGTCAAGTTTCCCTAACAAAATCAAGACTAAATCTCCCTTTATAAGCATTTAATAAAAAAAACCTGAATAAAGCACAGATTCTATTATTAACTTTGAAAAAGCTGTTTATAAAACATTTGATAAAATGAAAGCATCATAAATATTTGAAACAAAATTCAGAAATTTCTCTATATTTAGAAATGGATAACCTTATATACTTATATAAGGATATTACACTAATTATGAAGGAGTTCAAGAAAAAATTAATTAAAAAATCCCATTAATAGTTAATAATTAAGTCTCAAATGAATTTAAATATTAAGGTATGAGGATGAAAGAATACTAAAATCATAAAACCATTAAGAAACATAATTGGTCCGGTAAAGATGTTCTTGAAATTAATAAAAAGAGATTGTAATATTTTCATATAGTTTTATCCATGCTTAACAAATATGATGTCATTATTTGGATCAAAGGTATTAAAGGACTTTACATTATGTCATAAAAATATGCATATCTAATTGTGACAAGCAAATTTAGTCAGTTTTTCTTTGACTTAGTAATTCTTAATAATTTTACATTCTTATCACTTTAAGGGATTGTAGATATCGATATAATTTCAAAAGTTGAAGATATCTCAACCGTATTCTTGTGTTGCGAATTAGTTATGAGATTTTAAGGGTTTAAATTGAAAGATCTTCTTAGATCTCCTGATTTAATTTTATAATCTATCATAGTTATTATCAACTTTTTCGAATTCACTATGAGTGATTATATGACAACTTTTATGAATGAATAAAATTTAAGATTAATCAGAGGAACAAAGTGTTTATTATTTTATAGATGTTTAAAATATAATAAAATGGCAGTAACAATCGGTCATATTGCTTCTATGACATTTGATTAATACATTTATTTAGCCTTTCTTATGTTTTTAGTAATATTTATGTATGCTCTAATAGGAATGGAAATGTTTATTGGAGAGTTTGATTAAAATGACTCTTTAGGACAATTGCATTCATATGAAAATATTTTTAAATCATTTATGACAATCTTTAATATTATGACAAATGATGATTGGTATGGAGTATATGTGATTGGAAGTGATGTTGATTTTACTTTTTCAATTATTTACTCTTTTTCTTTGGTGCTCATTTTAAATTATCTAACTTATGGTTTAGTGATGGCTGTATTATTGGATGGATTTGGAAAATATTTGGATTAACCTATAGAGGAGATTTAAAATGAAATGCAAAAGAATATTAATGAATAACTATAGCACATAACATAGAATTCAGATGAAGTTCAAATGCAATTAGTTGAGACAATGTAAGAATTAGGAATGACAAATAGAAATATAACAAGTGAAGAAAGTAATAAATTCAAACCAAATTTAATATATAATCTAATAAAGTCAATAAGTATCAATTTAATCATTTATAATTTTTAGAATAAATTAATAAGAAATTATTGTCTAGAACACCAATGTTATATGAAGGAATAGAATGTGAATCATCTTTATTTTTTTTTGAAAAAGACAATATATTTCGTATTGTATTAACCAACCTTACTACATCAATGATTTATGTCTATATAATGGACATAATTACTTATCTATCTATTATTGCATTCATCCTTAAAACTTATAATGATTATGAAACCGATAGCGAAACTTATCCAGATACTCTATAATTCTCGTGCAATATAATTTAATTGGCTGATACTATTTTTAATGTGATTGCAAAAGGATTGTTTATGGATTAAGGATCTTATTTAGTGTCTACATTCTAAGTTTTAGATTTTATATATCAAGTTTCTAACATTATAGCTTTTGAAAGTAATCCTGAAGATTTTAAGCCCATACTAAAAATCCTATTGTATTTAGGTTATTTCAGACCTATGAAATTGATGTATAGATTAAGCTGGCTAACAAATTTAAGAGAAGCTATTGGTAGATCACTATTTGATATGCTTAATGTCTTAATTACTTTATTATCAGTTTGGATAATGTTTGGAGTTTATGGAATAATTCTTTATGAATAATAATTTGGTTATTGCGAAGATAAAATGGTTTTCGAAGTTAATAAGGATACTTGTCTAAAAGAAGGGAAAATTTGGGTTAATTATAAACATAATTTTGATAATATTACAATAGCTATTCCTACTTTGTTTGTAACAGCCACTTTAGATGGTTGGGGAGAAATTTATTAAGTTGCCGAGAATAGTCAAGTAGCAGAAATAGGCCCATAAGGATTCAATTCATATGTTGTTACCTATATATTCTTCTTACTGTTTGTTTTCATTGGTTCAATGTTTTTTCTAAGTTTATTTACTGGAGTGCTATATACAAACTTAAAAAAAAATTAAAAAGAAATCGAAAATTCAGAAGTTACTCAATCATAAAAAGAATTTAAAAAGATTTCGTCTATGCTGATAAAGGATTTCCCTTAATTTTCAGCTCCACCTACTAATGGAATAAGAAAGATTTCTTCTGATATAACAAGTAATATAACAATTTAAAAGTGTTTGTTTCTATTGTTATGGGTTGATTTTATCATTTTATTAATGTTTACATCAGAAATGAGTGAAGAGTACTTTAGAGCATTAAATGATGTACATAACGGATTAAGTGTTATTTATTTTGTTTGGGTTACTTTATTGTTTTTGGCTTTGGGAATAAACAGATTTTTTGATAATTATTGGAGAAGATTTTATTTCTTTTTAATTATTATTGCAATGATTGATTTAATAGGAGATTATTCAATAGATTGGATTATGATATATTATAAGTCAACTCCTCATGATACAGGATTTTAGTTGCTTCGTTTATTTTTTTCTTTAAGAAGTTTAAGAATCATCTTAATTTTCTAAGGATTCATAAATTTATAAAGATTGATTAATGTTATTCTTTTTGCTCTACCATATTTAGGTAAAATCTTTGCCATTTTAATAATTACAATGTTAGTTTTTGCTTTATTCGGTTGTTAATTGTTTGGCACAATCGATGCTGGATAAGTATTAGATGATTAGTTGAATTTTATGACTGCTGCTAGTGCAATGATGACTTTATTTAAGTGTGCTTCAGGTGATGATTGGAGAACAATAATGACTGATACAATGCATCATAATCCAAAATGTTGGGAAGATCCTAAATATTGTGGTTCATTTGCAAGCTAAATTTATTTCTTCTTGTTTATGTTCTTCTCTACTTATGTGCTTTTAACACTCTTCTTATTAAGTTTGATAGAATAATTTGAATCATTTTTTCAAGTATAAGACTCTCCAATATAATCATATGTAGAAAACATTGACAAAATTAAAACAGTTTGGTGCAAATATTCATCTGAAACTAAAGGATAAACAATGCATTATAAATTCTTATGTAAATTTCTGCTTGATATTGGAAAACCTTTAGGAGGAGGAGAAGAAGAAAATCTTTGGGATGTTGCTAAAATCGCTTCGTCATTTAAACTTAAATGGTAATGAATATTAATAATCTTTTAATAGTGATCATTTTGGTTATATTCAATATAATTAATTGATATATGAATTGTTTAGAGTTAAATTCCATACGGAAGTATTTAAAGATGGTACTTCTGACTCAATCAAACAAATTAAATAATTCAATAAAGAAATGCATTTACGTTTAATGTATTACAGAAAGAATAGACACATTGAAAGATCAAACATCAGTTCTGCGCTTTAATTAAAAGCTAATTTCAATATTCTTCATGATTATCTTACAGTTTTGATTCTCTTCAAAACTTGGGAATCTTACTCTAAGATACTTATTAAGAAGTTAGTTATAAAATAGAATAAATTTTCTGATGATGCTATATCAATGAATAGCGATCTTCAATAAAAGTAACACTTTATATAATTATACTAATAGTAATAATGATGATGGAAATCATCTTATGGAACCTGATTTACTAGAAGCCTCACGTGAAGAGGCTACAATTCATTGGAATTAATAAATCAAAAAACATCAGAATACGAATGAAAGTTAGAATTCATCTAATATTGAATTGCCTTTCTTTAAAAATGCATAGCCATTTACTATATAGGAGGAAAATGAAAGAATTATCTTTTCTGCTGCAGGTGAGAAACAACCTTTTATGTGATTATTTATTGTTATTTTTTTTTACATTCTGAAAACGGTTTATATGAAGACTTAAAGTATTGGGATACTATCTTAATCATATATTTAATATATAAATAATAAAAAAAAAAGATTTCCAGTTTATACAGGTTTATACAAGTTAATTAAAGTTGAGCACTTCATCATTAAATAAAAATTTAAAGTAAAAATAATACGTAACATCAAGAATTATATATTCGTCAATTAGAATACTAATTTTAAAAAGTAAAATAAAATTAAAACATGGATAATGATTATTATGACTTTCTTGATCATTCATTAGATTATAAACCAAAAAAGAGAGGATAAAGAGGTATCATCTCAAAACATTAAATTTTAGCTTTGACTGATTAAGAGATCATTATGAGAGAAAGAATGAAACTTGTAAAAAATAGAGAATCAGCAAAAAATAGTCGAAAAAGAAAAAAAATGTATGTTGATCTCCTAGAAAATTAAGTAAGATTTCATCATTATTTATTGAGGTAGCTGGCTTAAATTAATAGTTACAAGAATACAAAGAGTTATAAGAATAAAGTTAATCACTATTAAGAAATACTCAAGTTTAATTATTGTTTGGAAAATAACAAAATAAACAAGATTAGTTGAATCATTATTTCCATGAAATTTATCAACAAGCCATACCTTAATTAGCTTTACATTAAAAATAAGCAAAGCCTAATCCTGCATTGGAGTTGTGTTTTTAAAACTTTTATAATTGCTTCAATGATATGAATATTATTAAAGGAGAAATGTCTTAAGAATTAAATTAAATCGAGGAAACTACGAAAATAGCTAAAGAAATCCCAGAATTCTAAATATTTCTTGAGCATATTAATAAGCTAGATTATAAAACATAATTAGACAATTTAGAGGAGGTAATTTTATTATAATAATTTAGGAATTGGGAACTTTCATTAAATCTAATGATTTGATGCTATCTGTTAAAGACACATATGATTTATACAATAAATCACTTTAATTCTCAAAGAAACCTAAACTAAAATGAAATATATTTATTATTATAAAATCTAATGATATTTTTAAACTTAACTTTATTTTTATGGAAAATATTAATGTTATAAAATAAATATAATTAGTTTTTCTATTGGAAATAATACTTTCACAAATAAAAAGAAAATTTTGATAATGCATATTCGTTGAATTCATTTTATTATACTTAACTAGACTTGAGTTTAATTAATTAAAATATATTTTAATTAAGGCAAAATAAAAAAAAAAAGAAATTTACTTGATAAAACATTTGATTATCATAGATATAATGTTAAAGTAATTGAGATTCAATTTTAGCAATATTTTATTATAAAAGTAAGGGAAAATACAACAATATTTATTATCATATTTAAGGAAAAAATATAGGGAAACTATATTAAGTTTATGAGTAAACTTTTCATGGGACTATAAAATTAGGTCTTTGGATTGGAAAGATGAAAAATTCATTATTGTTTTTAGGGAATTAAGATTTTTGTATAGAATATGCTATTTCTACTATAATATATGATTTTAAAAAGGGAGCAAATATGAGAAACGATTGAATTTACCAAAAGAAAGAACTTAATTTGGATTAAACTATAATTTAAACCATTTAGAATTTTAAACCAGTCTTTAATTTTTGGACAAAACAAAATGAATTTGAAATTTATGAAGTCAATAATATGATATTGAAATAAATATACTTTGTATTATATTAAAACTAGATTATTGAGTATAACATATGTATGATATTGACTTTGAAGCAGATATATGATCTCATTAATAAATAATAAATGAGTACAGAATGTTCAGTATTATTTCATGTGACAGTAAGAACAGCTCTTTCTTAAGTTGTTGGAGTAGTTGGTAATCAAGTTGAATTGGGTAGTTGGGATGAGAAGTGTATGTGCATTTTAAAAACTGATCCTCAAATATTTCCGAAATGGGTAGCTGAAAAAGCATTAATATTTAAGCAAGGTAAGGTATATAAATGGAAGTAGGAACAAAGTTGGAATTTAAATTTGTAATTTTAGATAATGGAAAAGCAATATGGGAAGAATTGCCACAAAATCGTAAATATAGATGTAGATATTGGAAAGTAATTTTAACAGCAGAATGGAACAATTATGAAGGGAAAGAATTTATAGACAAGAGATTTAAGTCAAGTGTGTGTTTAAATTAAGAGATATTAAGTTAATATAAAAAACCGAAATTGAGTGATCAATTCAATCCATTTAATTAGGCAAGTGATGATTCAGAAGATTCTGTCGATGGTTTTGATAGTTTTGCTAGGGAGATGGCAAAGAGAAACAATTCTGAATCATCTGAATCAGAAGAAGATAGAAAGAAACCAACCATAGAGATTACTAAAGATAGTGAATTTTCATCACTTTATGAATTGTATACTGAGAATCCAAAATTTCGATAATTAAAGAATTTTAGTTAGAATGACATTTTATATGAAGTAAATGAGGATCCTTTGATAGGAATAAGTGATGAGGATTCTTTATTAATAACTACGTTTTATCTTCCAATAATAGTAATAAAATAAATTGATGGATCTTACTAAAGATATAATTTTTAGCATTCTTTTAGTTTGCATTTATTATTTGGAGTTTAAAAGTTTAAACGAATTTGGTTTGGATTGCCAATAGTATTAAATGAGAAAGGGGAAAAAATATATGATCATAGCGAAGAATTAAAAATATTTTTAAGACAATTTGGTTTTGTTCCTGTGTTTGTCAATTAAGAATGTTTAGATTATTTCAATTAAGAATTTTGTAGTAAAATATATCAACCAATTATGAATAATGATGTCAGTATTACAAAACTTGCAGCACTTGAATATTCAGATCGCATGTAAGAGTGCTTTAAGAAACTTAATGAGGAATTTTTTTAAGATATGAAACCATATATAAATTAAAATTCTATTGCATTGGTTGCTGATTATAGACTCTTATATTTGAGTTAAATCTTTGTAAATAATAAATTTACTAGAATTCCATTGGTGATATTTTATAATAGATTATTTCCACATATTGATAATTTGAAGTTGATACCTTTTTATCTTGATATCACTAATTCATTTTTACATGCAAATGTTATTTGTTTTAGTAATTACAAAACAGCAAATGAATTTTTAACTGTCATGAAAGATATCTATTAAGTCGAATATCATTCATTCAAAGGCAATCTAGCATTTCATTATTATGGTCGAGAAATATATGTAAAATTGAAGAATCCAGGGATAGAAATTAGAGCATGCGGAGAATAATTCTATGATTTTGTTGAACCTCGTACTTAAAAATAGGATGACAAGAAAGATATAAGAATAGTTGGAGTAGACACATATGGGCATCAATCAGGAGTTGAACTTAAATTTAGACATCTTTTTAAGTTTATTAAGGAAACAGATATCATTTAAAAGAATCCAAATATTAAATATATACAAATCTTATAAAAAGCGTTTGAAGATCATGATGTTAATGAACAAAGAATTTCCCTAATAAATCAGATAGATTAAATTAACTCTTTTCTATATCCAAATAAAGATAATTATTTTGTCAAATTAATCGAAGAAGATATGGATTCAAAAAATCGATTTAAGGAATTCAAAAAAGCTAAAATATATTTATAATGTAAATATAGTGGTAGACATGACTTCTATTTATAAGAATACATACATTTAAATTAAATGCCTATAGCCTTGATTAGTGATTCAAGTTGTTATCATAGAGGATTTCAATCTGTAGTAACATTTAATTTGTTTTCTCATCAAGATTTTAAAACCAAATTTGCCAGTTTATTATAAAAAGTTATATAAAATTCATATCAATTTATCTAATTACATAAATTAAAGGTAGAGACTGATTAATAAATAATTAGATAAAACTAAACATCTCAATGGATTGAGAATATATTTATTGATGCTAAAAAAGCAATTTCTATGCTCAAATTTGCTTAAATCAGTTTGAGAATTTAAGATGGATTAATGATAAAAGTTGCCCATAATCTAAAATTTTAACACTTAGATATATAATCTGTTGCCAAAGCATATCAATAATCTAAAAAGCCAATTATAATTGTAGAATTCGAAACAATTGTTACTGATTAATATGTTATAGATTATAAACCTAAGCATTTTCTTTAACAAAGTCCTCATTTGAAAGGAAATGAGGAACCAATAATGATTCGATAAGTTTAATAAGATCTGTTAAATAATATTAAAGATTTATCAAAATCTAATAAAGTATATATTGTATCTGGTGGATTATTTAATGAATTATCTTCCATTTTTAGTGGTTATAATGTGAGTTTGTTTGCTGAAAACGGTTTTTTATATAGATAAGATTAATTACAATGGAATACACTATTTAATATAGATTATCAATGTTTGATTTAGGTAAGAAAGATTTTCAATCAATATGCAATGAAAACAGAAGGAGCATTTATAGAATCAAAAGAGAGTTCTATTAGTTGGAAACTTAAAAATTATGATGAATATGTTCAGTAATTGATTTAGGATCTTGTAGAAAATGTTTAAATTGTAGTTGAAAGATATCCTTCATTTTAATTAGTTGTAGGATCTAATTCTGTTGAAGTAATACCAAAAAATCTTAATAAAGGAATGATTCTAGAAATAATAATGCAAAAGGAAAATTTATCAAGAGGAAAATTAGATTTTGCTTTAATTATAGCTAGAGGAATAAAAAACGAAGATATCTTTTCCCATTTTAAAGTTATAACTTAAAGTAGAAAATACTTTAGCGAAGTAAAATAGCTATATTTAATATTAGAATGCAAATCTATTTTCAGTTTCCCTAGGACTTGTTCCAACTTATGCAAATTATTATCTTAATAACCAATAAGAATTAATTTAATTATTTAAGACCATTTGATATTTTATATATTTAATTAATTGTTAAAATAATAATATATTCACTCTGATTTTTCTAAATCAGATCTATCTCTCAATATTTCTACTCTAATCTTACATTATATATTAAGGTATTAAATCTATCATAAATAAGCTTCCCCTTCTCTATTATTATAAGGCTTTTTCACTTGATTTTGCAATGCGGATTAATTGTTCTCTCTTTATTAATTTAAGATTAAACCATATATATATCAATTAATTAAGACATAGAATATAATTAATAATTATTATATACATTATTTAAATATACAATAATAAGTAAAATGTTTAAAATAGAAATTCTAATTAGCATCAAAGAATATAAAATAAATTTATACTTTATTTGCTAATTTTAAGTATTAGTTGCAAATTTTTATTTTAGTTAATGATGCTATATCAAACTAATCATAATCTTATGCTAATAATAATAAAGTTATTCTTTCATTTAAATTTAAGTTGAACTTTAAAATATTTAGAATTTCTATATAGTTACTTTTGTTGACCGATCCTTGTTTCTAAAAGATTGTATATTTTCCTTAATATTCTTTTAGTCATATATAATATGTTTTTTCCTGATGCTGAATTATATAGATTTTTCTAATAATTATTCATATTTATTTGAAAAATATTTGACAATATTTACTTTTCTTCTTTGATAAATATATTTTTATGGTATTATCCCTGCTTATCTTATATATAATTCTATGCAATTTACGTTATTTATTGACTTATGCAAAGTTCCAAAAATACTTAGTTTTTTAGGAAAGGTAATTATATTACTACAATTTCTTAATGTTAAAAGATCAAAAAAAAATTGATTGCCGATATTTTTATAATAGTGTATAAGAAAATTCTAAAACCCTTTTGAATGGGTTATAATTCATTGTTATTAATGTAAACAATATATTCTAAAATGCAAAGAGATTTATCCATGTTCATTTCTTTTTTGATCAATGTTAAAAAAGATAAATAATTGTGTTTTGACATTTTCATTTAATTGTTAGTTCTTTTATGTATTGAGAATAAATGGATCTTAATTCAAGAACAATAAACTATATACGATCATCAATATTTGGAACTAATTATGTTGGAGAAACCAAAAATATTTTCATTAATATAATTAATTTCTAAGATGATTACCATTATAACAGTCCTTTCAATAATTGGTTTTTGCTAAGGGGATCAAATTTATCCTTCAAAGTCGACCACTGAAACACAATTAGAAAACAATGGATGGGTTGATTGTTCTAGTTAAGAGGAAATTCTTCCTTTAAATTGCCAAGGAGATGATCTATTATGGTTAGAATGCTATGTTGTACCTTAAAATGGATTGTGTTCCAAATAGAATATTAATATCAATACTTAGGATACGGTTAATTATGCATTCACTTTTTATAAAACTTAGCTTCAAACATGTGATATTGAAATTAATGGGCAATCTATGTCGGAGAATTTGAATACTGTTGATGATTTGAGTAGAGCCATCTTTACATTTAATGGTAGTAGTGCAAAAATAAAAATAAAAAATTCTGGAGCTCAATTCACAGGACTCACCATCAGCAAAGATTGTAATCCAAATTGTTAGAAATGCGATAAATCCTTTTGTAGCCAATGTTTATCTGATTCTTTCTATTATTACGATTATAGATGCTCTAAATTGGACTGTGGATAATAGATTCAAAATTTGAATTCGAATTCTCTAATTAATTCATAAGGACAATACATTGATGGCATTCTAAAATTAGAATTTGAATTTAGTGTTGACTTAGGAGATTGTCTTATTCCTAAAGCATATTATACTTATAAAATAGAGAATTCTTAAATCAAACTTATTTTACCTGAAAATTAAGTTTATTTAAAAAGTAATTCTCCTAATACATTAATAACTGAGTTACCTTTAGAATAAATTATTGAAAATTGTTAACTTATAAATACTACATCATCATTCGTCTATTAATGTTATATTGGAATTGCTATCACTAGTGAATTATTTACATAATATTTGGTTATTACAATCTCATAATTGGCGATCGAGAAGAGTACTGAAACCACAACCTCATATATATAAGCCATGAATGTTCCATCTGATGAGAATATAACTGTAGGACCTGTATTTTTGGTTAGTGAAACACTCTCAGTTGATTTAGATACTACTCTTAAACAAATAAAAGTTTTATAAACTATTTCTGACCCTGACTTTTCAAATTTCAGAATTTCTTATTACTAGGCTTATTTATTATAATAAAATAATACCATTATGCTAGATTTACAAAATGAAATTTAATCCAAAGTCAATACCACCTTTGTTTTTTCTTGGTCTAATCCTTTATTTAACCCTTCAGATGTTTTTTAATTGATAATCACTTCTTATGCTAAGCCTGCCCTTAATAATCAAAGAAGAAGATTAGATGTGCCATTAAAAAGAGATAACCTTTAAGTTAATTATAACGCTCAAAATGTTTATGTATATAAAAATGATGAAGCTGTATTCAATCCAGATATCAAAGAAGGTTCATTAGTAGGAATATTAGTTGGAGGTGCTGCCGTTGTTACAATTATTATAATTATAGCTTTTAACAAATATCAATCAAAAGGCTAAGAGAACCAATTATGAAATAGAATATTAATTATTCTATCTGAATTTTAAACCTTAAATTCAATTAGTTTTTTTTTTATTTCAATTAATTTAATTAATGAACCACTTTTCCTAGTTAATTTTTGTTATCCTTGCTGTTTCTCAAGCAACTTTAGTTTACCCAAATCCAGAGTCTTAACAACTACAATGGGAAGATCAAATTTGGGTAAATTGTAACACTCAATAACTCATCATACCCACAATTTGTGAAAATAATGATCAAAATTGGAAGGAATGCTACAAAGTACCTGAGGAAGGTTTATGTCTTAAAAATGAATTAAATATATTGAAGTAATCAACATATAATTTTATTTTCAACTTTGTAAACTTAAATTCCAGTTTACCTAAGATATTGATCAACAATAATAATTATGAACAACAATAATTTAAGAATAGTAAAATTGTAATATAAGCTGCTCTAAAATAATCAAGCATAAATATAAAAATTGAAGGAGGAAGTGCTTAATTACAATAATTTATATTAACTACTGATTGCAACTTAAATTGTAAAAAATGCGAAGAAAATTTTGAATGTCAAACTTGTTTCGATGATTTTTCTTTAATTAACTACAAATGCATAACAGATAAATGTTTTTCTACTATAAGTTAATTAACTACAGAAAGTGCTTTAAGAGCAAATTCCTTTATTGATGATTAGGGATTGTATTAAGTGGATGTAGAATTTAATGTTGATCTAGGTTATTGTTTAATACCTAAAGTTTATCTTACAAATGAAGTGAATTCAAATAAAATAGAATTTCTATTAGAAAATAAATAAATCTAAATCCACAATAATAAATAATTATAGTTTTATTTATCCTTAGAATAAATAAATTCATATTGTAAGTTAATAGTTCATAATAAAGAAAAGAATATTCATCAATGTTATATTAGTGTAGCATTAACTACTTCTTAAATTACTTAGTATAATTTGATTATTGTAGGTGAAATCACTACAAATTTATAAACATCTTCCACCCTTTCTTCAATATAAGTGATTAATATTCCTGATGATGGTAAAGTAAAACTGGAAGTTAGTAATGAAATAGAAAAAGTATAAATTAATTAAGATATATTGACAATTACATAAAAAATATAAAATGACCAATTAAAAATAGATAATATTGTTTTAAAAGAAGCTTATTTTATATAAAATGGAATAAGATATGATAATTTAGAATATTTAATTTCAATTGTTTAAAATTAATTGATAACTTATAAATTCAAAATTTAGGAAACCTAAATAAAAGGAGAAGAAAAGATTGAATTGTTTTTATAATCCGAATTATAACCTTAAAGAAGAATTCTACTTCAAGATAGATCACAGTTGAAGATATATTACAACACGAAAAGTTCAATTGAATTTTAACCAAATGAGTTGTCTTTTTTGAAAACTAATCCAAAAAACAGTTCATTACTAAATTATCCAATCTATACAATTACTGGAATTTTATTGTTATCGTTATGCATAGCAGCTTTTTGGTATAAGAAAAAGGAGAAAAAACATTATGAAATTGGAGATGAGAAGATAGAGAAAAGTAATTGAAATATATAATAGTTATTATATGTTATTATTGATATTGTTATTTAAATGTTTAGAATGTACAATAAATGAACCAGAAAGTGTACAAAGTGTACGACTAAGATAAAGCTGTCAATCAAAGTAGACAGGATACTTCTGGAATGGATAGCAATGTTTGAGATGTAAGTCACCTAATTGCTAATGTGCAAGTCAAGGCGGATGTACATCTTGCATAGAGAACTATTACTATGATAAGGAAGATACTAATTGTAAACCTTGTCCTAAGGGATGTTAGAATTGCTGCAAGAACCCATTATTAACATAATATGTATGTACATTATGCGAATCTGGATACAGGAATATAAATGGGGTATGTGTTTATATGGGAAAATGTGCTATGATATCAATGCATGGAAGATGTATTTAATGTGATCAAGGATATTTTGTTGATTATGAGTTTATTTGTCGAAAATGTGTTGAGGGATGTGAAGATTGTTCAAATTAAATATTTTGTAATAAATGTTAAGATGGCTATTATTTGGTGAATCAATAATAGAATATGATATGTAAAAAATGTAGTGTGAGTGGATGTAAGGATTGCGAGAATGATATTTGTACGGAATGTTTAAGAGGGTACTTTTAAGATAGTCCTAATTCATGCATTTAATGTTTAGATGATTGTGATTCTTGTGAAAATAGTACCTATTGTGACGTTTGTAATTATTATTCAATAGTTAATGAGGATCAAACAAAGTGCAATAGATGTTAAGATTTATTTCCAAATTGTATGGAATGCATTACATAATTTAGAGAAGATAAATCAACATACTTTGAATGTGCTTATTGTTTAAATGGATATTATTATCATAAGGAAGAAAAACAATGTAAAAGTTGCTTCAAAGATGAATAAAATAGCGAACATATCAGAAGATGCGAATCTTTGGAAATGATAACATAATGCTAACCTGGGTATTTGTTACTTCAGGATAGGTATATAGATGTTGAGAAAGAAATCCCATATATTTTAAAGTACACTTGTATTAAAAATACATATAATTGTGCAACTATCATTGATTAAAATGGATACTGCAACTCTTGTTTACTGGGTTACATACTTTTGAAAGAGAATTCAATAATCAAATGTATCACTTGCTAAGAGAAAGCATAAAACTGTTAAGATTGCTATATCACTCCAAGCAATGTTTTTTAATGTATATAATGTTCTTAAGGTTACTTTCTTGAATCTGATGGAAAGACGTGCTCAGAATGCGGAGATAATTGCATTCTATGCGATGCCAAAATTAAATAATGTGATACTTGTAAAGATGGCTATATGTAGACAAATGGAGTTTGTGAAGCTTGCGAAGTAAACAATTGTAAAGAATGTGAATAAAAGAACTTTTGTACTACTTGCAATAATGGTTATGGAGCTATTAATGGAGAATGTAAATAGTGTTAATATGGATGCAATTCATGCGATTATGACTAACAATTATGCTTAAAGTGCAAAGACAATTACTTTTTATATATGAAATCTTGTGTGCCTTATCCTACTCATTGTCTTGAAACTAATGATGATGGATTTTGCTACTTATGTGAAACCATTATTGATTATGATACGAAACATGATTAATTTGTAGATGAAGGGACTGAAGATCCTTAATATAAAGATACAAACGCATCAATATTTTATAAAAGTGTTAATGGTTATTGTTTGAAATGCAGTGATTATGACACTGGTTAATATTTTTGTCCAGATACTTGTTTAAATACAATCCATTCATTTGAGTCAATTGTAATTTTTTTATGGTTATTATTCCACATAATCTAATGAGAACATTTATTATTATATTCTATAACATTAATCAATTTATTTAAAATGAATCACGAAGTTAAGGTTGTATTATTAGGAGACTCAGGAGTTGGCAAGAGTTCAATTGTGCTAAGATTCTGTTCCGATATATTTAAAATCACTCATGAATCCACTTTAGGAGCAGCTTTCATGGCTAGAAATATAGAAGTCAATGGAAGTAATTTTAAATTCCAGATTTGGGATACTGCAGGCTAAGAAAAATACAAATCACTTACTCCCTTGTATTATAGAGGTTTTATCCTTATTTATTTTTAGAGGCTTAAGTGGCATTAATTGTATATGATATTACACATAAAGATTCTTTTGATGTACTGAAATCCTGGGTCAATGAATTGAAAGCTCATGGCCCAAAAAAAATAAGTATGACCTTACATCATTTTTAGTCTAAGTTCTTGTTGGTAATAAGAATGATTTAATCGAAGAAGAGAAAGTTTCCTATGACGAAGCAAATAATTATGCTCAAGTAATAATAAAATACCTAACTTTTAGTAAATTGGAGCTTCTCTCAAGCTAACTAGTTGTAAAGAGAATAAGGGAATATAAGAATTGTTTGTCTCTATCGCTGAATAGATTCTTTATGAAGAATAAAATAGATTAGTTGAAGGGAAAAAAACAGATAAACCATCAGCCCCTGCTGTTAAAGTTACTGTAGATGATCAAAATAAAAAAAAGAAAAAAGAATCAGGATGCTGTTGAATTAGATATTGTTTAAAATTAGAAATATCTTAACTTCTTCAAATTATATGTTTCATTACTAACATCATAATATAACCAATAACTGCCGCTGCTAAAAATATAAATCCCCATTCCAAAAAATGTTTATCCAATTATTCTACACCTTAGTTAAATTCATTCCATTATTTCTTCTCAGAAAGATTCCAAGTCAATAAAATTTTTATTGCTCTCTCCTTCCATTCAACTTCAGGCAATTCAGTTGCCAAATGTTCTGAAATGTGATCCTCTATTCCTCTTAATGTATGGCTTAATTAATTCATCTAATATTATGACGATAATGCTATAATATAAGTTGGATTTTTATCAAGTCTCTTAAAAAAGTAGGATTTCTTCGCAACTCCATTCCCTCCTTAACCTTCTTAGTTTCTTAAAAACTCTTTTATGTCATTATCTTCTATTTAATCTAAGCTTTACTTCTTTATTATCTTTTTCTCCTTATCATCAAAATGATATAGACCAATAAATATTAAATGCTGTTAAGAAGCCATGATAAATATTTTTATTATTTTATATAAATTACTAACAAATTCTTTTTCATTAGCAGAAAATTTCAATTAAGTTTAATTCGGAAATACTATCATTAATCTTTGAAATCTACCAAATAAATATAAAAAAAAAGTAAATTGATTTCTTTGACCAAAACTTAGCCATCCTATGTTTCAATATATATCAAATCATCTTGATTTCATCATTTATTTAATCGAAATTCAGTGTGAGTTTTGCCCATTATTCTAAATTTGTCATTTCAAACTAATCACTTCTTTGGTTTACTCATTAATTTTCAGCTTTTTCATCTTAAAATATATATTCCTTTTAGATTAAGAATTCCTATTAACTTTTGAAGAAGTTATACTACTTTCTTTAATCCTTTTTTATTATGAAATATTATAATTAGCTTTATATTCTATTTATTGATAGTCTTAGAAATTACTATCAATAAATAACTATTTAAAAATAAGTAATTTAATAAGAAAGATTTAATCTAATGATATATTTAATCAAATGTCTTCAAATTCTTTATAACAATAGTAAGAATTTTTAGGCACTATTAGATTATTCGAAAACAATGATATCTTATAATTGAAATTTAGCAATTTGAATTGTATTGTATGATTTATTGCAATTCTTTGGGTCAAATCTTGATTTTTTTAATACATTTACATTAATTAATAAATTACTTAATCATTAGTTTTCTAAAATAATTTCATTTATGATTATGATTTTCTTAATTAAAAATATTATAAGAGGGAATTAAGGAGTGAAAAATGAAATAAAGAAATTAAATTTGAGATCATTTATTATTTTTACACAGCTAATGAGGTTAATAGATTTAAAAATTTTTGATGATTTCTTAACACAACATTTAATTTGAAGAATAAGGAAATTGGAAACGAATTTGAGTATTGTAATTTTATGATATATTAATAAATGTTTTTTATCATAAAAGAGTTAATAGGGTAATCGAAAAATTTTAATTTAAATTCAATATGTAGTATTATTTAGAAATTGAGAAATTCTTGTTATATTTTTAAGTAAATAAAAATTATTGATAAAAACTGTTGATTATGCAAAAGTGTAATTGAAAATATAATTATTGCTTCCTTTATTTTATATAAATTTTATCATTTCATTATAAGGTAAATGAGTGTTTGAAAATAACTCATATGCAAAGATTTGTAATAAAGCAATTTTATTTATAAAATTAAATAATGAAAAAAAAGGAGAGTCCGTATATTTTCATAGAGAATCCTCTTTATAGTTAGAATATTTCATCTCCTCGATTTGAAGAATTATTACCGATTTACTCTAATTTTACTGGGACAGAACAACAAATAGATGAAGCATTAAAAGATAAGAGAAATATTTTTGAAAGAAATAATTTTCGAGCATTAAATGATGGTCACAAATAAGAAAGTTCTGAAGATGATGGTTGTTTGAGTAGTGTCAGGTAAATTATTTGTCGGATCATATAAGTGATAACAGATATGATTAAGAATCTGCAAGATCAAGGACTAATTCTTTAGTAAGACAATAGCGAAGTCCTAGTATTTAAAGAAACAAATAGATTAATTAGAGTTCTTAGAAAAAAGTTAATACTGGATTAATAATTGATTCTACATTCAATCTCCAAGTTTAAGGAGTAAAGTCAAACTCAAAAATAGATAAGTATTAAAGTTTTGTGTTATAATTTGAATTGGAGGAGGATAAAATAAGAAAGAATAAGGAGTCATAAAAACGAAAAAGTAATCACACAAATGAGATTTCATCTAAGAGACTCAGTGGTTTAAAAAGTGGAAAAACAGGGTAATAAACAAATTAAATTAATAGTTTAAACGATATATGGGCATCTAAGGCATTTATAATAATAAGATTAGTATCTAGATTTATTTAATAATTGAAAACTAAAACTGAAACCATTAAGTTTAGACTTTTAACTAGGAAAATATTTTCTGTAATTGGAGATTTATCGAGTAATTTTGAATACATATTAATCTCTCGATAAATTAAGCAAAAACCAAGTTTAGTATTAAATATATAATTAATTAGTTCTTAATTTTAAAATATAATTTTCAGAAAAGAGCAACAAAATTACTTCATTGTTTGGAATATTGCTAAGATTTCTTAAGCAAAAATATTAAAGTGATTAGACCTGATAGTAAGTTTAAAATAATTTGGGATATCTTATTATTACTCTTTATAGTAATGAATATATTTTACATACCAATCAATATAAGTTTCAATATCACAACTTCAGGCGTATTTGAATACTTATTTGATTTGTTACCATCCTGGATATTTATTGCTGAAATTATTATTAATTTTAATACGGCTTACTATGATAAAGGTTTAATGCATGAAGACAGAAAATCCATCATAAAACATTATTTAAAAGAAAACTTCTTTTGGGATTTGGTTGTGGTAATACCATTTCTAGCATCTAATTTGGATATACCATACATTAGATATATCTTACTATTTAGATTAACAAGATTAGCTCCATTAATGGAGAGTATTGAAGAAATGTTAAATTTAGAGGTATTATAATTGTGATTATGAAAAGGAAAATATCCAAATAATTGTTGATCTTTTCAAACTTATCTTTTTTCTTGTTTTGACAGGTCACTTTTGTGGATGTGCTTGGCATTTTGTTGCATTTACTGAATACGAATCTTTTGGAATTAGTGATAATTGGTTAACTCATTATGACAGATAGGCTTTTGATTATAATTGGTTTGATAGATATATTATTTCTCTTTATTGGAGTGTAATTACCACTGTTACTGTGGGTTATGGAGATATTGTTCCTGTGACAACTTTTGAAAGGATATTTGTAATTATTGTAACTTTACTACTTTGTGGAGTGTTTGGATATTGTATTTCAAACATAGGAAATATATTTAAGCAGATGTCTGATAAGAAGACTACTTATAAATTCAAACTTCGATAAATTCATTAACATATTAGGAAGAGAGGTCTCAATCTAAATCTATCATTAAAAGTATAGTTATATTGTCTAGTTTAAAAGGTTAAGAAATATTTTGAATACTTTTTCTAATTAGAGTAGGAAGAAGATAGTCATGCAGAAGTATTCATCAATCAATTAACGAAACATTTAAAAGAGGAAGTTTTAACTGATTTATATAGTAATACACTTAAGAAATCAAGATTCCTTAGAGATAATTTTAAAGAACTAACAATTAATAATCTATGTTAATATGTTAAGGAGAAAAAAGTATTGCCAGAAGAAGTTTTGTATTCTCGCTACGAGTAACCTACGAAAGTATGGTTTGTACTTTCCGGTTCTTTAGAATTTATAGCAGATCATAAAAGTAATATACCAATAAGATTATTTATTAGATGAAAATGATTATTACGAGGCAACTGAAACTTTTCTCAAGAAGGTCAGTTCTGGGTAAATTTAATAATCTAATATTAGAGCAGTATTAGGAGAAAGAGAATTCATTACTCAACAACCATATGAATACAAAGTAAGGGCTTTAAGATTTACTTAATTGGCATACATTAAGTATATTATTTAACAACTCTAAATTAGTTATGACGATTTCATAAATGTTATTAGTGAAAATGAATCAGAATATGAAATATTTTGTATGAAAAGAGATAGATTGTTATTTAATCCTTAGTATAAAGGATCTGGAAATGTTTGCGAAATTTGTGAATGGACTCACAATTTCATCCAGTAAATATTAATTTTATTCTATTTAAATAGATGTCCATTTGTATTCATGTAACCAAATATTAATAAAATATCTAAGAGTTTTACAGCTGTTAGATTAAATAATAGAATTCGATTTCCTTATAGAAATACAATCAAGTCTAAAACTAGATTGATATTAAATTCTGTATAAGAAGGAGCTCTAAATATTATAATTGGCAATTTAACAGAATAGTAAAATCATTTGATTATAATAGAGAAATTACTGATGATTATTTGGTATCTTTAGGATTTCAATTAACTTAAAATTTAGAAATTGATTCTTAAAGTGATGATGAAAAATCAAAAGATTTAAATGGTTCAAAATCACCCACAATAAGCGAAAAATAAAAAGAATTTTAAAAGAGAAGTACAAAAACAATGGGTGCAGGAATAACAACAGAATCTAAAGATCTTAAAGAAAATCATGATTTGAAAAAAAATATTATTAATTTATAAAGAATTTAATTTGGAAAGGAGAAATACAAACACTTATAATTATTAAAGAAAGATTTTTAAGAAAAATCAGTTGAAGTATTAGACTAATCATAATTAATTGCAATTCCAACTTCCTAAAATACAAATGCAAATAATAAATTATATTAAAAATAAATTTATAATACTCCAAAAAGATCATCTAACTTTGAAGATTTTGGTAGTCTTTTATAATCTTAAAAATTAGGGCATTTAGTTAATTAATTAGATCAAGATTAAAATAAATTTTTCCTGTAACAGCTTAGTAGAAATAGTGAGGCAAGTGAAATGCAAGAATCATTGATAAAAAAATAAATTCAAACCTAAGAAAAGAAGTAATCATCTGGAGGAGAATAAAGAAGGAAGAAAAGAAAAGCTACATTATAATTGGGATAAAAAAGTTAACATGTACCTTATTAAAATTAATCGTCAAATTTAAGCCCACTTTTACTACCGTAATAATAAAAATAATAGTTTGTAACTAGTATCGATCAGAAATTAAAAAGATTTAGTATTGGAGATTAAAAAAAATAAGGATAAACCAATCATCTATCAAGTACAGGTTAGATTGAAATTTCTGATGATTTCGCTGATGATACCTAAGTTTATTCATTATAAAGAAAGATTTTGGATCATGTTCATCCAAATGAAAATTTGTAAATAGATTTTTGTAGGTCTTCTCCTACATACTTTCCTGAATTTAACATAGAAGCAATTCTTAAGAAAATAGATTATTATTATTCATATATAAAAAGAGTTGATAAAAAAATGTATAAAGGATGTAAATCTAATCGACATTTATTTGACAGAATTAAACCTTCAAAAAATCCAACAATCAAAAGCTATCATAATAATTCTAGATCGTAATAAGAAATATGAAAATTTGATAAATAATACTTTATCTCATATGAATGATTACTTTTAAGATAAACTTATTTTAATTTTAATTTACTAATAAACTGTTTTTTAAAAATGATTTTCTATAAATCTTACTATCAATTTTAAAAATACAAACTAATTTATTTTTGATTGATTTTAAGCTTACAATAAAATTATCAGATTACTCTAACTTTTTTTATATAAACATAAAATACGCTTTATATTCTAAACATCAATGATTATGTTTAACAAGATTAGATTATAAAAGCAAATATATAAAACAATCTATATATAAAAATTAATCATTTCAACTTCCTCTTTATATAAAAATAAATATTTTTATAAATAGATTGTTTTAATTTTGATGATCTTTAAGGAGTACTGTGAATTACTTTTTTGGAGACTACCAAAAAATACATTTTAAATTAAAAAAAGCTCAATTAGATTTAAAATCATATTCCATAAGAAATATTAGAATACGATTAATATTAATAAATAATGTTCTTACTTTTTTGGTCTTTAATAATTTCTTTTTTATTTTTATATTTCTTTTAGTTTTTTTATGCACTAATTTATAAGTTTTGTATAAATTTAATAAATTTTATATATATTTGTATTTTTAATTTGTGAAATATTTTTAATTATATATTTATATATAAATTTATTATCAAATATTTTGTCATCAAATCAACATTGTTCCAAATAAACCATTTAATCATTATTTTAAGGCAGTGATTTTCTTTTTTATGTAGTTAACTCTCAATATATTGAACTAAAATATATATATTTGTAATATTTAAACTTTGAGCTTGTTTATCAGTATAAGAAGGTCTTATATAAATATAATAATTGTCTTATGTTCTAAGAGATTATTATACAATTAGGGAATTGAAAATAAATATATTATATATTTGATAAATACTTTTTTTAAAGAATTAAATATTTTTTATGTTATACGGTTTTCTTAAAGATTTCTTGAAGTAGCAAAAATTGATCACCAACCACTTGTGTATTAATGAATTTTTAATAAATCTAATATTTATTTTATGTAATAAGTTAACGCTGTAAAATCATAGAAATAAGTATCTGTGTTTTAATAACCCTAAAAAGGTAAACAAACTTAGAAAAAGATTAAAATTGATTCTTAAGGCGATACTAATAGAGAGTAAATAGATTAAAGCAAATAAAAATTGTAGGCTTCTTTAGTGTTAGAAAAAAATAAACTTGAATCATAAATGTCAAAAGGGAATTAAGTAATGAAAGACACTTTAAAATCATCTTAAAAATCTCAAACTTTAAGAAGCGATAAAAAAAAGTTTACTTAAACGAGAACAGTTTAAAATAATTAGACTTTAGTTTTATTATAAGAAAATCAAATAAATGAGAAGCCAGCAAGAGATGAAGAATCAGTATCAGAGTAATATAATACATACAATGTTGAACAAGAACATTCAATGATTATTTTAAATGAAGCATTAACTAGGTAGGCATCTAAAAAAGCATTTGAATAATTATTAAAAGAAAATGAATCGTATAGATTAGATGCATCCAATTTTGGAGATTTTGTAGATGAGAGTCAATTAAATAATTTATAGTAATAACAATAAAAACAGGAATAAGAAGATATAAATAAAAATGCTCAATTAAATATCACTGAGGAAAGTGATCATCAAGCGGAGGAAGAAGATGAAGATATTGAAACTTTATATGAGAATTTATTTAATGAAGAGAGTTAGAATTACAATATTCAATTAATTGTGAATCATAATTTTAAATGGTTACTTTTAGAATTTAAAAATTATTAGGATAATAATAAATTACTTTATATTAGAAAGATTCTATTCTTTATAATAGTTGGATTTGAAATTTGTTGTTATAATTTATTATAATGGAAAATCTTTGATTTATATGAAATGTTTTTAACATTAACAAATATAATTTTGTTTCTCAATAGATCATCAGAAGAATAGAATTAAATATAATCATATTAATATGTGTTATGTGTACTATATTTTGTTGATTCATTGATTCATTTAGCTGGATAAGGATTTAAGAAATATATATCATCATTTTGGAATATATATGACTTATTAATTTTAATATTATATTTTCTATTCCTTACAGAAAATAATTATATTCCATTTGATGTATCAACATTTAGATTGATTAGAATACCTTTTTATGTAGGTAAGATTAGTAATACTTTAAATATAATGCTTATGTCGATCTAAGAAGCTGTGAAACAAATTGTTGAAAATATTTTAATTCTTATATTATTTACAGTTCTCATAGCATTAATAATGTTATATGCTTTTAATGGAGTCATTAGATATCGTTGTATGAATGAAGAATTAGGTATATTTTCTTTGAAGAAATTTGAAGAAGATGTTTGCGGCTATGTCGAATGTGAACATGGTTATGTTTGTGCTAGATAATTAAGTAATTTAGATACACCAACTCATTTTGATGACATAATATTCTCTTATTTTTAAACTATAAGAACTAGTGTTGTCAATGATTGGACAATCTCTATGTATGTATTAATGAAGTAATTCAATCCCTTAGTTTGTATTCTTTATATATTTATCATATTTGCAATTAATAAGTTTTACTTTTAATTACTAATTGCTGTCTTAAAAGTTAGTTATCACAAAACTTAAGAATTTTATGTTAAAAATCCTATTAAACCTGAATCATACGAAGATTAAATTTACATCAATTTATTCAAACTTAAATCAATCGGGATGTGGTAATATTATTTAATATCCTACAAAAATTATCTTAAAGGGAAATGTGGTAGATTAAATAGTAAATCATTCTCAAATGGATCTCAATCTGAACATAATGGCAAAGTATAAAAACATATTTTCCCTGAATAAGTAAATTAAGAAAAACAAAAATTATTATCAGCAAGATAAAAAAATGAAATGATAAATGAAAGAAATTTATTATATAAATAACATACTTATGATAGTTGGATAATTTTCATTTTATTTCCGGAACATAAACTTTAAAATTAAATGAAAACTATCATTTAAGCAAATGAACATCATTTTACAGAGCTTTAACTTTATTACACTTTCTTAAGTATTGACTATCTCAGTCTTAATAAGTCAATTATTAAAGGAACTCCAAATGAATTTAATTCTATTCAAGATTTAGATTTAAATATGCTCTTAAAAAATTAACAATAACCTTTAAATTCCAAAAATAGAAAAAATCACAAAAACTTTATCCAATCAAATTATATTTATAATTAAACAAGTTTGTAAAATAAAGAACTTTTAAATGTAAAGAAATCGAGATTTCCAATTAGAAAGTAAAATTGTTCAATTAATTTTGAATAAATGGAATTTGACAATAGAGAAAACAATATTTCTGTTAAAGATCTTAGTGATGAAAAAATTAGGTCTAATCCTGAATAATCTAGGATTGAAAAATATCAATTGGAAATTACATAAAATAAAAGGATTAAAAGTTTGAGTTAATTTCATTCCTAAAAATTTCAACAGACTACACAATATACTAAATCAATACCATATATACCTAAATTCATTCTTATTGATGGAATATAATTACCTTATTAATAATTAGAAAAAATAATTAATGCTGAGTTAAAATTTGAAACTTATGAAATAAAAGATTATAAATAGAAATATCATGATAAATTATCTTAAGTCAATTGTGATATATATGTTAAGAAGTGGTCAGGAAATGATTTAATATAGAATTATAATTCAAGTTCTGTTATTCAAAATCTTAATAAAGGATGGAATTATTATTTTGCAAAAGGATTTATGTATTATATAGAATTAATTAAATTTTGGTTAAGTATTTTTATTACATAACAATTTGTTATGGTAATTATTGATAGTTTCGTTTGTATTGATACTTTACTAATAGCATTTTCAGATTATTATGATTCATCAATCTCAGATTTTTTTGATTTATCAGTAAATATCTTATTAGTTTTGGAAATGCTAATAAAATCAATCTGTATAAAGGGTTATCTCTATAAAACGATTAATATTTTGGGATGTTTAGTTATTTCGATTTCAGCGATTGAAAGAATATTAACTCTCACAATTTATTCAGATGACGAAGTTTTAATTGAAAGTTTTACTTATATTAGAATTTTAAAATCATTATTCTTTTTTAGAGTAATAAAATATAATACATTTGCATAGAATATGATGGTAATTTCATATTAAACCTTTCCTAATTATGCTATGATGACATTATTATTATTTTTTTTAATTTTAAATTATGCTGTATTTTCATTATAGATTTTCAATTTTCCTGATAATAGCGAATTGGCATTATTTCATTATTTTGGAAATATTTATTAATCATGGATTGCTGTATATGATATTTCAACAAGTGATGATTGGTATGGAGTTGTAATACTAAGCACTACTTATAGTGCTTCATATATAGCATTTCTATTTTGTATTTCTTTGGTTTTTATAGTAAATTATTTTGGATTTGGTCTAGCGTTTGTTATAATATTAGATGGATTTGCTAGTTATTTAGAAAATGTTGAAGAAATTGAAGAAGAAAAATAAGAAGGATAAATTGATTAAACTCATTCAATCATTGATATTTAAGATAATAGGAAAAATAAAATTAAGAAAAATTTTACTCTTAATAACATTTTACATTCATTAATCTAACCAGAGGATAATGAAAAATACAAAAATATAAAAAATTAATATTCTTTATTTCTTATATCTAAAAATAATCGATTTAGGAAAATATGCTTTACGATTACTGAAAATAAAATATTTTAAATATTAATGATTCTAATAATGTGGGGTAGTTTAATTAATTTAATAGCAATTACATATACAGATTCATATAAGCATGAAGATTGGAATGTTTGTGAAGTTATCAAATTAATATGCAATATAATCATATTCATAGATGGTATATTGTAAATTATAACAAATGGATTATTATCAGAAGATGGTTACTTTAACAGCATATGGGTATTTATTGACTTCCTATATGTTATTTGCTATTTTTTACATTTAGCTACATATCATGAAGCTTTAGAATGGATTCTGTTTTTAGGCTATTTAAGACCATTAAAAGTTACATCTACATATGGATTCTTTATCAATGAGAGAGGAGCTATTATGAAATCTTTGGGTGATATTATCTCTATTTTTTATGTTATATTATTATTTTGGTTTATATTTGCTATTTTTGGGATGACTATATATAGAGGGAAAATGGGTTATTGTGGAGAAGCTACAAATTATGGAGTAAGCAAAGAAGAATGTGAGGAAGAAAAAGAGGAATGGATTGTATATTAATATAATTTTGATAATTTTTTGGAAGCTATGTAATCGTTATATGTTTTATCAACATTTGATCTTTGGGCATAAACATTATTTATTTGTATAAATAGTGCTCCTGAATCGACAGGACCTATAAGATTCAATAATGAATGGATTTCGTATTTTTTCTTTTTTTCATTTACTTTTGTGGGAACTTTATTTTTCCTTTAATTCTTTGCTGGAGTAATTTTTGTAAATTTTTAATAAAATAAATCATAATTGCTTAATCCAGATTTGACCTTAGATTAAGAACTGTTTCTAAAATTATCAGATATTATTATGTTAGACACTCCTAATTATTCTAAACCTCCAAAGAAAGGATTAAGATTAAAAGCCAAGAAATTATCAGATAATAAATACTATATTTTCATCACAAATTATTCTTTACTATTAAATTTACGTAATTTTTTATATTTAATTCATTTTAGTAGTTCTTATGCTTTTATATGAATCAGCAAGTAATGACTATTTAAATATTTTGAATATTTTATAACACTTTTTCAGTCTGATTTTAACAATAGATTGCATAGTGAAATTATTCTCATATCATATCAAAAGATACTTTGATGACATTTGGAGATAGATGCAGCTAATATTTGTAATATGTGCAATATTAGATTTCTGGTTAGATCTTCAAGTAGATCTATTTCTTAGATATGTAAGAGCAAGTAGAGATGATCCATATTTTGTTTGGCTTAGATTATTTATTTTGCATAGATGTTTGAGAATGACACTAATTATTCAACAATTTACAAGAATAAGAAAGTTGCTCAATGTAATATATTTCAATAAAATGGCATTATTAAGGATTTTGGGTCTTTTTGTAACAGTACTATCTTGTTACTCTTATATTGGTTGTGAATTGTTTTAAAACATTGCAACAGGATTTATGATGAATGATTAACAAAACTTCACTAACTTTTTCTATGGATTAATTGTTACTTTCAAATGTACAATAGAAAATGGATGGAGATTTATATATTAAGATTCGTAACTTCATATGAAAGAACACCATGAACCTTGGGTTTTAGCATAGATCTATTATTATAGTTTAATATTTGTTGGAGCTAGAGTATTACTAAATTTGATAGTATGTGAACTAGTATAAGAATTTGAAAAGTTTTACGATACTAGTAGTAGTTGTGTAGAAACTTATGTGGAAACTATAGATAAATTTAGAGATTTATGGTGTAAATATTCAGAAGAATTTTAAGGGACTAAAATTCAAACTAAATATTTAGCCCATTTTCTTCTTGATTTGGGAGAACCTCTTGGATCATAAAAAGGAGATAATATTTGGGATGCTGCTAAACATGCTTCAGAATTTGAATTAAAAAAAGATTACGACGGATGTTTAACATTTAGAAATCTACTTTATGAAGTGTTTAAGGCAACTTTCAAAAAAAGTATTTTCAAAGTAAGCACCAAAGCTGGAAAATAAATTATGAAGGATAATGATAAAAAAGTTAAATATAGACTTTATAATTAAAGAAATCCCAATTATAGAAGAGAAGTGGTTACTTAAATTGTAGATCTATAACCAAATTTTAATATACTTTAAGAATATTTATATCTTTATATGGCCATCAAAGCTTGGAAAGCTTTTTCAGAACATTTCTTTAAGGCTGCAGAAAAAATCAGAAATACAATCGAATATACAGAAAATGATGTTAATGAAGAAATATCGAAATTTAGTCAGATTTTTGATAAAATAGAAGCTGGAGACATTTATAATTAAGACAACGACGAATAATAAAAATAAGAAGATGAATAAGAAGAAATCGTTTAATTTAATCCTATTAAGAGATAAAGAAAAAGAAGACCAACTGCAGAGCATTTAAGAAGACCTACTGATGTATATATATTACCCTATTATGACGAATAAAGAGGAATCGATAAAAAAGCATTTGATATTAATGCCAAAAATGAAAATAATAAGTATTTACTTAAACCTACTGATTAAAAACAGTAAAATAAATTAAAATCCATTTCGGTTATTAAGAAAAAAGAATAATTGATAAAATATAACGATTACAATTTGAGAAGGGATGTTATTGATAAATAAATTTAGTCAAGAAATAAATATCTTTATGGATATCATGATAAAATGGTTTTAAAATAATATATTGATGATAAACTTCCCATGTCACGTTTAGATCCCATGAAAGTGCCAAGTCACTACAACATCATGAAAATTAATTCAAGGTTAAAATGAATAAATTTTACACAAATTATTTTCTCTACTATTATATTTTAAATCCATTAATATGTTACTCAATAATTAAGTATAACCATTATTTTATTTATTAAATCACATGATTTTATTTAAAAAAATGGGGCCATACGGGAGTCGAACCCATATCTGATGTACCCGAAACATCCATACTACCGCTATACTAATGGCCCTATAAATATTTTAATGTAAAGACTTAATAAATATTATTGCCGTCTTAATTATCTTGTTTTTATATATTTCCTCATCAAGCTTCCTTTCTTATAAAAATAAGAAGATTAACCAATTGTTATTCTTTAACATTTGAATGAATGATTTTTCAATCTTTAATACTCAAGACTCACAAAATTTTATTAAGAATTTTTGCAAAATACAATAACTTCTATTGAAATCATAAATCTACAAGAATGTTACTTGATACAACTAGCTGACTAAACCTAAATTTTATCTTCATATTAAATGTAGAAATATAATTACAAAATCAGAAAAACTCAAGATCTAACTTAAGGAAATCGCTAAACCTTAGTAAAAGAAACAATCTATAAAAATAAGACTATTCTCAGCAAGTTCTTTCAATTTTATGAAACTTGCTTAATTATAAATAAAAAAAATTTCAATTTTTTTTGATTGGTTCAATTCAGATTTATTAAATTCAAAGACCATACAAGGTGTTATGTATACTCCTATAAAAAATTATTCATTAAATATATATAGATAATTGAAAACAAATTTATAGTCTATTCTTCATAAATGTTACACAAATAGCACAATTTTAAAAGAAAAAATTTATCAAATAAATCTTATTTAATTTATTACTACACCTAAATACCTAAAATCTTGCGAAGTAGGTTTAAAACTGAATATTAGGTATAATTTATATCTATTCAAGCCTGATATTCTAATCAATTTCTAAATATCTCTTGAATTTAAATAAATTAGACAAAGTCTATATTATAAAATTATAATTTGAAATCAATTTTCAGTATGTTGATTAGTAATAAAAAAGGATAAAAATATATAATTGAGTATAAATTTTAAGTTTGTATGAATATTGTTGCTTTAGAAATACAAGCTGTTTGAATTAAAAAACTCTTTGATATAAGAAAATTTGATTAGATTATTTAATATTGTGTGTTTAATAAATGAAAGTAAGATTGTAAAAAACGTAATTTACTAATCATTTTGGCATGTAATCAGGAAATAACTCTTAAACTAAATGTAGGGGATCTTAATAATTTATATAAGAGTTGACTTTTAATAATTATGAATTTAGTTCTCTTACATCAGTTACCATCCTAAACTTCATTAGGTAATTTTATAAGTACAATAATTCCTACGAATGAATATTATAGTTTACTTAATCTTATTTATTATCATAGTATGCTATGATTGGTACTCCATTATCAATTTATTATCCAAATGAATAACTAGCATTATCAACTAAGAGAATATTAGATAGTTTTCTATTACCCAAGACCCTAAAAGAAATATAATGTAAATACCTTAGATCTTTCACATAAGCTCCTTCTTCTGTTTATAAACAATGTTCTCGAAATAGCCTATGGCTTATCCATTGTTTTTTTGGGTCTAAATAATCTAATACGATATTAGCATAGCATGAATGCGAAGCTGTAAAGACAATAATTTCAAAATGTCGAGATAAGGTTTGTAGAATTTACTAAGCAAAAGGTCTAATATTGATGGATGCTTGAATGGTTTCTCCAGTAGGGAAAGTGATTGGCAATACAATATCTCCTGGAACAGCTATGCTTTCATTGCAATGAATCAACGTTTCATCTAGATCAAAAACTAAAGTTTTGAGATGATTAGATTTTGGTAGATTTACAATTCTATCTTCTTAAAATTATAATTGTAAGTTTTAAGCATATTCTAAACCCTATTTATTTATATGTAAATCAAATTACTTAAATAGTTTAGACAATATGATCTCTGTTAATTTCATCATTTTTATTAACTTAATCTTAAGTTAATGATCTTATGATGCTTGAAATATAATACATAAACTAATTTAATATATTGAATAATAATTTTACATTTTCATCTTTTTTTGATTTTTAGGATGAATGTGATTTCTCATTAATTATTGATTTAGTGATAGGAATTGTATTTTGATTGATTTCTAAAGATTAATGTCTATTAAGTTAAGATTGTTAAGATTAAAGTGGTTTTTTAATTTGTTTGACTTAAGTAACAAATTAATCTAAATTTATGGTTGATTATTTTTCTTTTGCAATTTAACTTTATTTCAATGCTTTATTAAGTTATAGATTTAGAGCAGTAGAACATTTTGTTAATTCTTTTGGAGTGGTTGCTTCTTTAGGTTCATAATTTTCTTATTCTTTTTTTTAAAAAAATTTAGCAGCTAAACCAAGTGGTTTTTATTTTGTTCTTTCTGATTGTTTTTACAATTGAGAATTACTAATTTCAATATTAGATTTAATTTTATTGATCTTGTTTTCTAAAAATAATAATTTTTCGTGTAATTTTTTATATTCTGATTAATCAATTTATTTGTTTGCCAACTGTTAATTTGATTAAGATTTCACAAGATTATTATTAGGAACTTAATTTATTGAATAATATCTTGATTAAGGTGTAGTTTATTATGGTTATATATAAGTTGAGTTCTTTAATTCTTTGAATGAACATCTAGGTGGTTGTTTCTAATTAGAAAAGGCTCTCTTATCATTAGATGCTGATGATGGTCTTGGCACAACCTAAACAGATGGTTGTCTTGGTTAAGAAGAATTGGGACGCATTTCTGATTTTTGGAGGGTCTGAGTAGATTGATATTATGGATAAGCTTGAATTGGTTTTCGTTTTTGCAATTATGCATATGAATTCTCTTTATCAGGTGTCTATTTGAAAGATTAACGGAAAGAATCTTATACTGCAGGTCTTTGAACATATTGTGGTACTCGTTGCATTCAGTTTAAAATTTGTTAAATTAAAAAAAGTCTGTTTAATTTAATATAATCTTTATACATTTTCCTAATCCAGAAGATCGTCATTAACAATTTCAGCATTTTTGATATGTGTATTTATTTATATGAAATATTACGACATTAGAAAATTCAAATTAATGTGGGGGTCTATGAAAGAAATTCATGATTGAAATTAGTGTTTTGATAAGTTGTTAGTAATGAATTAAATATGTTTTATTTTAAAGTCACATATATATATATATTTATAATTAATAATTAAAATGAGCTAGCTGCTGGAATGTATGATGATTTATATAATGATAGGTTTAATTTTACAATTTGTACGGGATGGAGATGAAAAATAGAGTGAATAAATATGTCGTTAAGTAATGTAAAAACATCCTGTTGTCTACTTATGTAAATGTTCTGAGATTTTAGATGAAGTACCTATTAAATATGTATTAGATGGCTGAAATTAATAATGAATACATTAGAGTATTAAGATTAACACTGTAAGTTGCTGGATTGCTAACTCGTACTGAGGATGCGAAATTAGCTGTCATTCAATGCACATAGGTGTTAAAACGAATTATCAATCGAATACTTAGCCAGCCTTAAATTTCAGAGGAGTTAAATTAATTGCTCACTGATATCCACATAAAATTAATGGATGTTTTTGATGAATTGATCATTAATCATATATCTGATTTTTTTGAATCAGGACGTGTTCCTGAAATAGTTATTTTAAAAATCATCTAATAGATTTTTGAATCATAAAGTAAAGAGTAAATTAATCTTATTTTAGGCAAAGAATACTTTAGACAATTCTCATACGAAATCTTACAAAAGATTCTTTCATCTCTATCTCTAGTAAAAACAGATCAATGCAGATTGGATTATTGCTCATTATTGCAATCTATTTATAAGACATTAAATCATTTTGAAGAGAATTAGGTTTAGATAAATTAAGAATAAGTATAAAATGTTAGTTGGCTAATATTTGATTAAATTATAAAAGATTGGATGCAAACTACAACTTAAGTTTAAGTTTTATCATTAGTTGGATTTATGAGCCAATTTATATCAAGAGAGAGATTGGAACGTAGTTTGGAAAGATTGACCTCAATATATTTGAGTGTTTTGAAATAGAAAAACAATTAATTGAGACCTTTATTTGAAGGTTTCAACAAATTTTTAGAAAGATTATATCATTTAGATAAGATTGGATACGAAGGAATCATTAAATCTATTATGGTTTCATTGTATGAATTTTATAAAAATCCTATTTTCTCTCCCAATTACCCATTCGATCCAAATGCCTTAAAGTATAAAAATGATTTATTGACTCTCTTATAAACTGTATCTAAATTTAATATAGATAATTGTTTAGATTTATTTATTGGAAGAATAAATGTAAATTAAACATATTATTTTAGAGTAAAGACTCAATTGAAAGAGTGTCTTGTCTTTGGATATGTAATTTTATCATATCTAGAAACTTCAAATAAATATCAGAACCATATAAAAGATAATTGGTGCTATAATTATTGAACTTATAGTTTGAATAGGATTGCGAAGTTAGATATGCAATATGTGAAATAATTTTACAAATATGTTACAAACTTAAAGATGAGGAATAACCAATCAATCAAACTTATTTAGATGTTAAAGCTTTACTTTTTTATCTTTTTAATCAAGTTTCAATCCACGATAAAGAATTAGAAGAATATGGAAAATAAAGAGCTGCTCCATTCGAAACAACTTTAGAAGTAAGATTTAAATTTATAATTTTGAAAGCTATTGAAAGGTAGAGCATAAAAAATATTAACAACACTTTCATAGGATCAATATTTTTATGATTTGTTATGGCCAATGGGTTTAGAAATCATTAATAATCAAAAGTTTTCTCCTGGATTATCTCATATTTTTAAATGTTATACCTAAATCTTACAAAAATTAAACATTTTATCACATAATTCCCCTGTTGCTCAACATGTTATTGTTGTGAGAATGTTATTATTAATCTAAATTCCATACTTCTTTCCAAATCTAGGTTTTGAAGCTGTTAACTTCTTACCTTATCTAATTAAAACATTTGATTTAAAAGTACCTAGTAGTTTCCATCAAAATACTGAAGCTTTAAAATAATATTTAATCAATAAAAAGCCATTAGATGAGTTTTATGAGGAAAAAGTATAACAAATTTGGAAAGTGTGTTTGTCCTTATTTATCCAAAATAAAGAACTCTCCTAAATAGAAGAGGATTTCTAGGTTTAACTAAGTATGTACTTAAATTCACAAGCATTAAGATTACCAATTATGAAGATGTAAGCAACCTTAATGAGTTTCCTAACAAATTAAGAAACCATCAAATATAATCTTGATAAGTTGTTTAGTATTTGTCATTAAGAATATACTAATCAAGCCTTAAATCTAAATGTTCCAATTTAAGAACCAGATTTTAATCTTAGACTTTGCGTAGCTGAATGCTTTGGTTACATAGGTGAAAGACACACATAACTAGTATTAGATAAAGTAAAGTCAATCTTAAATTGTGAAGTGATTCAAAAAAAAAATACAGGTTCTTTTAAAGAGAGTGTCTTTTCTATTTTTTAAAAAAGTGGAAGTGACGAATATTTGGCTTCGTTTCGTGCAACTTTGTTGATTGCTTATGGATGTTTAGCTAAATAAGTTTCATTAGAAATATTAGAAAAAAATATCTTACCAAATGTTATGCCTTTTATTGGACATGACCAATTATTTAACTCACTTCAAATATCTTTAGAATCCATAAGCAAAGCTATAGAGAGATCAATTGAAAACACTGATGAAGCATCAGCATCCTCATTTTTATTAAGTTACTAAAAATACAGAGATTAAGTTTTAAATCATTGTTAAAAGAATATTAATAGAGGAAATATCTTTAGAAACCTTAATACAATTAATTTATAATATCGGTTAGCTCCCATTGATTATAGTAAAGCTAAATAATTGTTGAGTTAGCATTTAGAATAAAAGTACGATTTATCAATTGAATAAGTAAGCATAACATTTTAAAATTGCTTTTTGTTATTTCTTGGAACCATTAAATTAGAAGAAGATTCTCAAACAATTTCAGTTTGGTAATCTTTATTGTATTTAATAAATTCAATCAAGGATAATGATTAATTAATTGAAATTTTATAGAGAAGTATATAGAGAGTAAAACTAAAGATAGAATAAAACCATAAGAATTATTTTAAAGTCATCTTATTATTGCTTTCTATATTGTATCGTAATACGAATTCTAAAAGATCAGTTGTTCTGATATTAGAGAAAGTGATGTTATCTCTAGGAATTTATCTAGATATATATTAAAAGACTGATGAAGAATTTAACTCTTAATTGATAAAGTAATTGAGAGAGAAATTACACCACAATGAGTTAACAACATTAATTTAAGAATTATAGAATCTTATTAATGAACCTATAGTAGAATCATTACATGGATTTGTCTCTTTAATTGAATGTATTTATTAAAGTGACTATGCTGATTTGTATAGAGTTTTATCTTTATTATAATCGATTTGTCAATAAGGAGCAGGATCATCTTCAGAAGAATAAATGTAAATTTATATTATTTAAATTAGTAATTCTAATCTAAGTAAGGCTATGGATTTATTAGCTCAAAATAATTTGAGTGATTCTCTGAAAATACTTTTGGATAATCAATCAGAATTTCCAGTAGGAACATTTAATAAACTGTTTCTAAATTGTCTTAGTTAAAAGAAATCTTTTATGGTATAAAGTTTTAAATTTCTAACAGATGTTCTCAATAATCCAGAAGGAAGTAATTAATTTAAATGTATTTTTAACTAGTTATCACTGGAGACATAGGAAATTATTTAGTTAATGCATCTTTATTTATAGGATAATTATTAATTGATGAAAATAAAATTTTAGTCGAAATGTTGCCTAAATCAATGGCCAGTATTTTGGGTACCTTTTTGTTAAGGTTTATGACTTGTCATGATCCTAAATTATCTGGATCTTCATAGTCAGTTTAGACTGCTATTTGGGCATTTCAAAATTTATTGAGTATTTGTAATATTGAAGGGATATCATAACATGTTTTTAAAAAGTTACTAATCGAAGAGGAAGTAGAAGATGGAGTTTAAGAGATTGTAATGATATATTGTAAAGGGGCTTCATTCTAAGATTAATAGAAATTATTTAATTTTATAGAAGGATTTACTAAAAAAGAATAAGCATCGTATAGATTAGGTGCAATAGTTGTTATAAGTTAATTCATTAGAAGTTATAAGAAAGAATATGCATAGCAAAATGTTTATGAGAATCTACTTAAAACCTTATTAGAATCTGCAGAAGATGATAGTGATAATGTGAGAGCATAGGTAGCATTTGGTTTGGGAGGATTATCTTATTATTTAAAGGCTGAAGAAACTATTGATAAAGAATTATTATAAGAGATTATAGAAAGTCTTATAAATTTATTGGATGATTTATAAGAAATTTGTGTCAGGAGTGCTATGATTAGTTTATAAAATTTGGTAGACTCAAAAACTGATTTCTTGGTGTATATTCCTTAATTGATATTTACAACAACTGCTAATTTTGAAAAGACAATGACCAAGATTAGAATATCTGCATTTTCTTTATTTTCAAAATTATGTAATACTTGTTTTGTAGAGGAAATAATGAATGAATAAATAATGTCATATTTAAGATAAGCATTTGTTTCTGTGATGTTACATTTATTGGATGAAAGTGTTTAAGTCAGATAAGTTTGTAAATTGGCTTTGGAACCAATTGGAAATCTATTGAAAGTTCCATTATTGACGTAAATCTAATATCTTATATTATATTATAGAAAATTATCTAACAACGAAATTGAAAGCGAATAGGACATGTCTCATTTAGATGAAAATGAGAAAATCATAATGATTATGAGTATCAATTTAGAGAAAGATCATATAAATGTAAGTATTAATAAATTTATATAGACTTACATAAAAACATTGATTGAGTTTTGTAAAAGTCCAGAACATAATATAAAGGGAGCTGCCTTATTTAGTTTGATTATTTTATTGGCTTTTAGAGAAGTTGGAGACTATAGGCCATAAATTGAATAATTATGCAAGGAAAACAGCAAAGCTAAATTGATTACAAAATAATTAGTAATGAAAGCAGCCTACTATTTATGATACCCTAAAAAATATATATATATATAAGAAATGTGTGTTTTATAATATTTTAGTATATGATTTAATTATTATAAATTTACTAACATTTAAATTTATATTGTAATGTAGCATATTTAATTATATGACTCATGGTTTCATTTTATCCATCATTTCTATAAATTCATTATAATCGATTTCTCCATCACCATCTTTATCAGCATCAGCAATTAAAGCTTTAAAAGTGTTGTCATCAAATCCAGATCCATTTTCTTAAATTAATTAAATAATAATTTACTTCCTAACACTTATCTTAATTCATCTCTTGATATCTTACCACTTCCATCCAAATCAAACATTTTGAATGCTTAAAACAATCTCTCTTATTTCATATATACACTTTTCTCTATTGTTGCTGCCAAAAACTCTAATTAATTTTATTAAATTTCTTTACCTGTATAATTAATAGTTCCTGAACCATCAGTATCAATACTTTTAATAACACTCATAATTTCATTCTATGATTCCTTCTTTAAACCTGTCAATCCATGAGTTAATTCATCCATCGTTAAAACACCATCACCATTCTTATCCAATTATTTAAATAATTTTCCCAATTCTGTTATTTCCTATTCTGATAGTTAAGATGCTATATAAGTTAATGTAACCTAAATTTATATTATTAAATTTATACCTTTTTTAATTTGTTAAAATTTGTAAAATTCTTTAATGATTAATAATTAACACTTAAAAATGAACCTGCAGCCTATTATTATTTCATCCAAGGATGTTAAAGAACCTCATGAGATTTTATACGTTTCTCTGGTTTACATATCATCTTTGAAATCAAATCTTTTGCACCTTCCGAAACTTTCTTGAATTCAGGAACTACAGAATATTCTGATATAATACTGTTAAACGTAAATATTCCTTTCTTAACAGCATCCAAAATCTCTGGATCTGTATTTCCATAAAATGGAGGTACTCCAGATAAAAGAATGTATAAAATTACTCCGGCTGACCAAATATCACAAGATTCATCGTATTTACCATCCAAAATTTCAGGTGATATGTAATAAGGTGTTCCTGCTCTTGTAGTCATACTAACTTTTCCTTAATTTAATTTTTCGACATGATTATCATGAAATATAACTGATAATCCAAAATCTATGACTTTTAGAGGAGAATCATCAGCCTTGGTTAACAATAAGAAATTTTCAGGTTTTAAATCTCTATGACATATTCCATTTTAATGACAATAGTTTACTGCTTACATAATTTATAATATTGTAATTCTTGCTTCATTCTCTGAAAAATGTCCTTTGTCGATAATTCTATCAAATAATTCCCCTCCTTCACACAATCTAATATTTATTATCATAATTTACTCCATTACTAAATAAACATTTCTAGCATCTTCAAATGTTTCAAATAATTTAATGATATTTGGATGATCCTAATTTTTAATTCACAACTCTTACTAAATTTCGCATAATCTCTATTTCTCTTCTAAAACGATCAGGATTTCTAACTTTACTTTTCGGTATAATTTTTATAGCTCTAAATTATTTTGAACCCTTTAGTTTAGCTTTTACAACCTAACCATAAGTTCCTTAACCAAGCAACTTTTGAATTATCTGATTTTATTACCTTCTTATGATCAAATTCATATGCATCCTCAATTTTTGTTGTTGATGATTTTATGAACCATTATTTCTTTATTACAATATTATTATCCATATTATTATATTAATTATATTTTAATAATTATATAATAACATAACTTTTATTTTAATATTGTACTTTACAAAACTTGTTTAATTTATTAATCTATTATTATCAATAAAAACAAAATTCTTATATATTATATATTATATCATCAATTAGGAAGGTATTTTTATAAATGAAGCAACAATTATGGATTCTTTACTTTTACTAATTCATGTATCTAAGAACAAATTCAAGAAATTTATTTACATCTTTTATTTTAGCATTTAATATCTAAAACTTAGATTTAACTGCTCCATGTTTATAGTAGACATGTTATTTAATGATTTCTTCATCTCCTGCAATCATTTCAAAAGTTATTAATGTCATTTCCTTATACTCCAATGTTTAAACAATACTCACTTATGCTCTTGCATTTTATTAAATATACAACACAGGTGCAAAACTTTAATCATATAATATTAATTTATTTACTGCTGTTATTCTACTTAACATCTTCTAAATGTTTTTACACACACTTCTGGATACCCAAAGAAATCAGTGTTGAGTTTTTAATTTGTTTTTACAACTTAAAAATTGTCCTTATCCACTGTGTGAAAATAATAGAAAAATAGATCATTCTCACTTGATAATTCTAACGTCAATTATTATAAATCCTTTCCACTACCCTTTTATCATAATATTTAATTTTAATACCAATATCATGATTCTTACTCTGATAGTTTCCACAATACTTTGATCTTCCTAATCTGGAAATTTAATCATAAATGGGATCTCTTAATTATATATTATCTTATATCCACCTTATATACATGGGTCTAAGCTTTCTATTTATGAAAAATCAATTTGAATTAAGTTTTCTTACATTTAACAATAATTACAAAATGAAATTCGTTTTAATTGTCTATATTTTTTATGTTTTTTTTGTGAACTCCTCAACTACTCAAAGTACATATATCATTTATTAAGTATTGAGTCCAAAATTATCAAAAAAGAAGTAGACGGAGAAGATATATGGTTTGAAGGTATTTTGCAAATATGAATATTATAGAAATATCTTAGGAATATGAAGATGCCATATATTAATATGATGACTATCCTGATGAGTTGAGTTTAGGCCATTAAATGGATTTAGGAAGATTAATTGATCATTATGATATCCCAGAAGACTGTTTTGAAGAACTTATTAGTATCTATGAATATTATGATACTGACGAACCAGAATAAAATTATTAGAAGAAAAATCCCAATAACTTTTAAGTACATGACTTAGGAGAAGAAGAATTTCTAAAAGTCGAATTAGGTACGGATGAAAGTAGGGATATTCAAAGTGTTATAGTCAAACAATAAGAAAAGGAATAAATCTAACCAATCTAAAATAATGATAAAAAGAATAAATCAAAAAAAAAATAGAGTCATATCAATTTTAGAAAGAAACATTAAATATGATTTTTATAATTTCAAAGTTACAATTATAATTAGTTAGTCAAATTATTATGTAATCACGGCTTCTTTATTAAAAATAATATTTCCACAATAAAATGCATCTCATTCAATATCAATATTAGAGTGCAATTTTAAGATCTATTTATTATTTTTATCATAATTTACTAATTATCCTTAGATATTGAGCTTAAATTATTAATTGAATCTATCTATATTCATGAAGTATATATTCATATTAAATGATTTAAACTTTTTAATGATCAATTATTTTGTTTATTTTTCAATCACTTTTCAATCAAATTTATAATTCTTATTATATTAATTAACTTAATTTTCCTCTAAGTTCTATATAAATCATTATTTACTGTTATATTTCAAAATGGTCTATAATTGAGATAAATTAAGAATTCTAAAAAAGTCTTAAGGGTTTTACAGGTATATTTTAAATTTGAATCACTTAATTGATTTTATTTTTTATTATTTTCATTTAAATAATTAAAATAGAGCCTACTAAATTTATTTTATTAATATCTTTGAACGCTTTAAAGATTTGTTAGTTTTAAATTTGTAAAATTGAATTAAAGGAATAGATTTATTTATGATATGTTTAATGAAATAATATGTTATATTAATTCAATTTATTAAATTTTTATATTAATGAATAAAAGCAGTCTGAGTTCATCTAAAATAAAGTTGTTATCTTCTGGTGCACCAATAGAAGTTGTTCCAAATGAGATCATTTTTAAGGATATTTAGATAAATTAGACTTACGAGATTGCAGTGTATGTGCGAAACTTGACATAAAATGCTCGTAGGATTAGAGTTTTTCAACCTCATTCGCATTTTAGATGTGACTATGAAATGCAAGGGTAAAAGATTTATATATTGAATTTAGAGCAATAGCTGCTGGACTTTCTATGAAATTAATTGTCACATTTGAAACAGCTACTTTAGATTCATTTGCAGACTCTCTCAAGATTGTAACTGATAGTTAGTATAGCATAAATATTCCATTACATGCATTTCCAGCATAAGCAGCGTATTCGAATATAATAAATAAGGATAATTTATGAGCCATTCATAAATTTAGGATTTGTGAGAGTAGGCAAAGAGAAAATGGATAAAATACACTTTAAAAATGAAGGAAAGGCATCAGGAAGAGTAGAATTGAAATTAGATAAAATTGTAGAATTTAGAATTGAGCCAAATTCATTTACTCTAACTCCAGGATAGGAATTCACTGTAACTGTATTTTACAGGCCAAGAGATGCAGGCATCTTTAGAGGAATAATAGAAGTAATAGCAGATGGTTAATAAAGTGGATTGAGCTTAAAAAATCCAATTGATATTAATGCAACATCAATTGAATTCACAAGATTCTTGATTGACTAAAACGGAACTCAAAGTAATCATTTCAATTTCGGTACAATGTTTTATGGATAATAAAAATAAATTGAAGCTTATTTAATTAATAATACGCCTAGATAATAGAAATTCAAAGTAAAATTAAAGAAAGGTTTACATGAAAGAGAAGAAACCTTAAAACTTTAAACACCAGCTGAATTAGGTTTAGAATAAACTGAACGAATTATGGAATGCTGGCCAGAAGAAGGTGTAATTGAATAATATTCATAAGTAACAATAATATTTAAATGTAAACCTAAAGTTAGTGAAGAATTATAAGTGAGAACTCGCTAATTTGCATTAAATTAAGATAAGAAAATGGAACTCGAAGAATTCCATTATTCAGCTATTTTTGATTTTAATGATGATGAACCATTGATGAATCATCTTTCTGTTCATTGTATATGTCCATAGATTAAATTTCCACCTACTTAAACTTTATAATTTGGACAGTGTGAAGCTAATTAAACAAAAGATATTGTGTTTGAAGTTTAAAATTTATCTAAAGAGTAATCTATACTTATTGGATTTCCAACAATTCCTTACTTTTAAGTAAATCCTTAACTAAAAACATTGGCTGTAAATGAAAAAGTCAATTTCTGGGTAAGTTTTAGACCTAAACATGTTGGTTAATTTGCCACTGTTCTTAATGCTGAATTACTTGGAGGTGTATTCAAAATTCCAATTAAAGTTACAGGAATTTGTTCATCAATGTTACCAAAACCATAGTTTCGTAAGGGAGTTGAATCTGAGAGGGCTACATTAGAAATTTCAAAAGATAGATCAATTTCAGGAATAATTAAAACATCAACAGATTAAATAGTACAACAATCATTTGAGATGTCTCAGTCTTTAGTTTCATTATCTTAATTAAGTATGGATAAGATTGAAGAAATGAAGAGAGTAAATAAGGAGAAATATAATGAATATTTGAAATAGCATCGAGAATAAAGAATTAAAAAGGATAAAGATTCATAAATAAAAGAGAAGTTTAAATAAATGACTGAGCGAATGAATTAAATAAAAAATGAATCTTTAATAATGAAGAAAAAGAAATAGCAAGCAACAGTAGAAGACAAACTTGATCCGCCAATTGATTATGAATTTGTAGTTGGAATGCGTGAAGATGTTTATGAATAAGATTTAAATTTACCAGATGCTAATGAATCATTGTTTGTGACAAAACCTATATATCATTATGAACCACAAACAAGAGTGAAAGAGGGGAATGTTATAAAACCTTTTGATCCTGATCCGAAAACAGTGCCGAAAAAGAAATTTCCTAATGAACCAAAAACACATAGTGAAATAAGAGATACTACATCTGAACTAAGTGCTTCGTAATTGTTAAAGATTTGTGCAGGACCAGTTAAAATGGATTTCGGAAATATATTTGTAAAATCCATGGCTATAAAATATTTTTATGTAAGAAATGAATTACGTAATTCAATATCTGCAAGAATCTATTCAGATAAAGAGGATTTGTAAAACTCATATATGAAAGCATAAATCATTCCTAGTGGTTAGACAGCTGGGTTTGATATTTGTATTTTTTCTAAACAATTGGGAATGTTTAAATCACATATGAAATATATAATAAATGAAAAACACATTTTTGAACTTTCAGTCTAAGCAATGGTGGAAAAAGTATTTTTGGAGATGAGTAGACAGTAATTAAAATTAACATTTACTGAAGACAATGCAGAAATGGAGACCTCTGAAATATTAAGATTAACAAACAATGGTAATGCAGAAGCAAAATTTAAATGGGTTACATCAGAAAAGAAATTATTTTATGTGAAACCAGAAGAAGGAATAGTAGGTTCTGGCAAATATTTGGAGTGTTAAGTATTTTATCGACCTTCTTTTGGTGGGAATATTTAATATATTTAATAATCAACAGGTTAACAATAATAATATACTGCAGCGACTACAAAAACAGAAGAAGAAAAGATAATATTAAAGACAGATGAAGGAATTGATCAAACTGTTAAATGTATTGGAATGGTTACAGAACCAAAATGTTCAGTTAAATAAGGTTAATTAGATTTCAAAGATGTTATTTTATGTAAAGCAGAATCAAAGTTAATTAGTATTAAAAATCATTCTAAATCCACTGCTGTCTTTGCAATTAAATCATAAATTGAATGTTTAGAAATAATACCTTTGAAAGGAAAGATTCTCTCCGATGAAACTAAAGATATATAAGTTAAATTCTTTAGTAAAGAAGAGAAAACAATTAAAGGAGACATCGTTATTTAAATAAGAGGTGGGAAAATCATTAATCTACCATTTTCTGCTACATCTATAATTCCAAAGGTTGAAATAGAATAAGATATTTTCGAATTTGGAAATGTCACAACTTTAGGAACTAGTAATTCGATACCATTAACATTCGTTAATTCATCTCCTGTCAGTGTTGAATTAATCCTAGATTTAAGAACATAAAATGATAATCCTCGAGCACCAGATGGAATTGAGTGTTTGGAAATCAAACCATAAGATGAAGAAGAATAAGTAATGCATTCTATCCATCCTGATTAAGAAGAAGATGAACCTAAAGAAGAAGATCCTCTGGACGATGTCTCTGAAAAATCAGAACCCATTGAAATTGAATAAAAATAGTTTAAGTAATATAATATTACAATTGCAGGAGGCAAAACCCTCTAATTTTTCATGAGATTTTCACCTAAAGAAGTTAAATAATATTCGTTTGATATTCCTATCACATTGGCTAGATATGGTCCATTACCTTCATTAATGAGGAAAGTTACATGTAGAGGACTTAAACCTAAATTTCTAGTAGAACCACAATAAATTGAATTTAAAAAGAAAATAATTACATCACCTGACAAATGTTTCCCTACTGTTGAAGAAATCAAATTATCAAATCCTGATAGAAAAGAAGTTCATTGGAAAATTGATTGTTAATCACTTAAATCTGAAAAGATCTTTGCAATTGAACCTAGTGAAGGTGTTGTTCCAAGTGGATAATAAATTAAAATTAGAATCAAATTTAATCCTTATGGACCTGGAACTTTTAATGGAACTGTACAATTATATATCCTTGAAGATCCAGAAATTCCATAAACATTACCATATGTAGAAATTACTATGAGTGGATCGGGTGCTTATCCACGATTGTTATTTGATAAAAAAGAAGTAATCCTGCCTGTTGTACCTCTCAATATATAATCTAGATGTTATTTTAAAATAATTAATGATGGTTATGAGAATTTGAATCTTAAATACAATTGGGCTTAAGAAATTAGTAATTTCAATTTAGAACTTAAATTTCCTGAAGGTTAAACTTTAGGTGTTGCTAAAAATAAACTTACTGTTGAAGTAGTCTTCTGCCACAAAAAACCATTAAGTTTTACTACGAGAGTAGAGTTCATAGATGAAGCCAGAGTCTACACTATCTATATATCAGGTACTACTGATAATTGTATTTTTACGAATCAGAGTTTTTTATGGAGAATGGGTAGATATTAGTTTGAAGTAGAAGACAAAAAACCAATCTTGTATGTGGAAGATGATAATTTAGATTCAGATAATGAAAAAAATCCAAAATATAATTTTTCTGCTAAATCTACAACATCATCTAAAGGAAATGCTAATTTAGGATATACACCTATTAGAAGAGATTTATTAGAATAGGCTAATGAATACATTTTAAGATGGCTTAATTATCATGTACTTACTACAAGTATCAATACTTATCCAGAAGATGTGATAAATTCTCATGGATAATAAATTTTTGAATTGATTACCTTTCTAACTGGAAAAACTACATTTTCCTATAAATAAAATATTGATCCTAATTGGAAGAAATCATAAAGAGCTGATGTTCTCTATAAACAATATGATGAACTAATAAGATAACTCAAAATTGAAGGCGCTTTGTTAAATCATATAAGATCCGAATATTTATTAGGTTATTAAGATTATTTAGCATGGCTTAAAAATTAACCGCCATCTAAGTATGAAAACATTCCAGAAAATCTATTAAGATTGAATCTTACAAAATACAATTATATTTAATATGATTCTTGGATCTCATTGTTTTATCAAATATTAAAAATTTATTATCTAAATAGAATTACAGCGAAATCGTTTAAATCTTTACCAGGAATTCCTTAAAATAAATTAACAATTCCTGAATATTACTTGGAAGGATCAAATGTTATATCACAACCTGAAGGAATCCTTCTCTATTTTTATGAAATATGTTATGAGATTCAACATTCTGCATTGAAGAGAATAAAAAATTTCGATGTTGATTTTAAAGATTCAATCTTTATATCAGATGCCTTAACTACATTCATTGGACCCTCTATGTCTAAGTTTTTTGTCAATTTAAGGAATGTATGCAATAGTGAAGATGATTACAAACATAATACAGAAAAATTAATCCCTGCTTTACAAGACTTTGGATTGTAATCTCATTTACTACCATAAGACATATATCATCCTAATTGTAGATAAATGATAATGATACTTGTTTAATTGTTTTTTGCTTTACCATACTATGTTCCTTAAAAAGATCCAATATATTTTTCATGTGTTCTTGGAGAAGAAGTAATTAAAAGTATAGAACTTAAAAATCCAACTCAAAAACCTATCAGCTATTGGGTCAAATATGAAGGCCATCCAGATTTTTAATTAGATGGAGATGAGAGCATTAAAATAGAACCAGATATTCCTTATTAATATAAAATTAAATTTACTTCTCGTATATCCTAACCTGTAACAGGAAGAGTTATATTCACTAATAAAAAAGAGTCTAATGTTTAAGCTGCTGCTCTGGTTTTTGAATTAAAATCTAGTATAACAGGTAGAAAATCTGAGAAACAATGGAACGTGAGTTCAATTTTATATGAAATTTTTGATTTTCAAATTTAGATAACGAATAAATTTCTATTTGATGGAGATTTTTTAATTTTAATTACACATGAGAAAAAGTAATTGGATCAATAGAAAAAGAAGGGGAAATAACCATAATAATAATAATAAGTTTAATAAATATAATAATCTTAAGAGGAAGAATTTCCTGCATTCTTTTGTCAACAAGAAAGAATTAGAATACGTAAAAATTAAACGATCAACTTAATTTTATAATATATTCCTTTAACAATGGAAACGCATAAATGTTAAATAGTATTTACAGATCCTCAAGTAGGAGAATTTTAACATGATTTATAAGGAACTGTAGAATTGCCTAATTTATCAGGGGAATTTAAGCCTGAAAAATTACTCTACGTTGATTAGACTATTTAAATTCCTTATTAAATTCCATTTAAGAATGAACAGATTGTAAGAGCAAGATAATAAATATAATAAATAATGTAATTTAAATAAAAAATTAAATAATAAAATATTGCTGATAAAACAAGTACATCTAATAATTTTTTGAATAATATGAATTTTCCTGGAGGTAATCTGGATTAAATTACATTTGAATTGGATGTATTTCCAGCAACACAATATGTTTAAGTGCCAACCACTATTACTATAGCAGATAATAACAAAAAATCAATAGATAGATTTAATGATGGTAAATTGCCTATAACATATGCATTTAAAAATGCCACTAAAGATTTTAATGTTATTTTGACTTTAAAAAATAAATTTGATATTAGAAGATATAAATTAACAGCTTAAGTATTACCAAAAGTTGTAAAGGCTACTTTAGAGTTTCGAATACCAGCTAGATAATAGGTGGTATAAGAGATACCAATAGTGAATGGTTCAGATAAAGATTGGGTGATAAAGGTTTAATTGAATCAACCTGGAGAAATTTTATTTTAATGCCCAAACAAGGAATTCATTATTAAAAAGAAATCAACTGGATAATTTCCAATAACTTTTCATCCTCATTGGATAGCATAAAGTGAAGCAAAATTAACGTTAACCAATCCACTTACAAATGATGTTTTTGAATACGATTTAATTGGTATTGGAGAAGAACCAGTTGCAGAGGAACATATAATATTAAATTGTAGCCCAAGGAAGGCGTTAAGAAAAGACATCGAATTAAAAAACTTGACAGATAAAGAAATTGTTTACAAAGTAGAGACTGATTTAATTTATGCAACAGGTCCATCTTAAATAAGAGTAGCAGCAGGGAAAAAAGCTATTTATTAATTAACAGTCTAACCAATATTATCTGGATAATATACAGGGTCTATAACATTCACAGAAGAAAATGGAAGATATTTATGGTATACTGTTTTTATGAATACTGAATCACCTAAATCATTACAAACATTAGAATTATCATGTTTAATACGATAGGCTACTGTCATTTAATTGATATTACAAAATCCACTTTCTGAAACAGCTATATATGAAGCAATCATAAATGGGGATGGATTAATAGGAGAAGATTAATTTGCTATTGGTGCTAATAAAGAAGGTCTTTATGAATTAACTTTTGCCCCTTTAAAAGTAGGTAGATGGAGAGGAAGCGTTGCATTTGTAAATAGACAACTTGGTGAAGTTTGGTATGAATTTATACTGACTTGTGAAGAACAACCAGTCATTAAACTAAATTTATTGAAGGCCTCCTTGGGAAAAGTAGAATAACAAGTAGTAATACTTGAAAATCCATCTGAATAAAAGGTAACTTTATAATGCAGAATATCTAATCCAACTAATTTTGATATATTACCTGATGAATTAGTAATTCAACCTTATGATTATCTTAAAGTTAATGTTAGATATACTCCTTCTTCTTTAGATTAGATAGAATAATCTGAAATAGTATTAACATCTGCTATAGGAAAATGGCATTATTTAGCATTTGGTACTGGACTTCCACCAACTAAGTTTGCAGCTGCAACTGTTAGTATTGGATTAAATAAAGATTTTAGTTCAGTTGTTCATTTTAAGAATCCTTTTAAAGATCCTATTACAGTTAAAATAGATTTAGATACTTAAGGGCATAACAGAGAGATATTTAAATTATTAACAAGCAAAAATGATAAAGTATTAGTCCCAGGAATGAATATCCTATAAATCCCTTATTCATTTGTTCCAAGAGAAATTACTAGTTATTACGCAGAAATTGTCGTTTAAATGAATGAGAAGATATCTTGGATCTTCCCAATTAAAGGAGTAACAGAAAGTATATCAACATAAACATTATTTCATTTTAAAGCTAAATGTAGAGATAAATGGGAAGATGAGATAAAAATTGGATTATAAGGAATAGCATAAAGTTTGTAGGCCGATGATAAATTTGAATTTGAGTTAGGAAATGTTCCAGTAGATTTACATTAAATGATTCAAAAATGCTTTAGTGTGAAATGTACTAAAAATTATTTAAGCAATCCTCATGAAAATCTTCATTATGCAGTACGCTTTTAACCTATGAAACCCTTTAAAGCTAGTCTCGAATTCATTGTATTAAGATAAAGTGGAGGCAGATGGAAGTATTTTTTATTATTATAATTCTTTAGATATAAAATTATTTTAGAGGCTACACCACCTGATGAAGACGATGTTATTATTATTAGTTCTCCACTAAATAAAACAACTAGTGTGTCATTTAAACTTACCAACAAAACCAAAAATTACGCCAAATTCTACGCAGGTTTCACTCCAGATTCAGATGCAGAATTTTCGATTATACCCAAAGTAGGTGATCTTGAACCTTATGGAAGGGAAGGAACAACATTTGTTATTTCTTTTACACCAATTGAATATGGTAAAATAAGAAAGGGTAAATTAATAATTTAAACTGATGAGATGTATTGGTACTAAATCATATGTAATCTTTAGGTCATATATCATTAAAGGAATTTTACCAAGATATGTACCTCCTCAAATTAAACATTCCTCAATTGATACTCATCTAACTAAATCTCTCATTTAATAGTCATCTCTTTTGGATATATCGAAAAACTTTGTCATTGATAATATAAAAAAAGCCAGATAATTAACACCTCCAATACAAAGAAAATAAATCTTATCAGAAGCATCTTTTATTAAGAAATGAGACATACCAAAATTTTTAAACAAATTATATATGTATATATTTTCTATTCTTCTTTTTATTCAAAATATTAATATTATATATAATATTTCATGCAAATAATGAGCCACGCTCATTTCCCCTTAAAGCATGTTAAATCTTAGGTTGAACACATGCTTCAACACAAGTCACCAAATCTCTATAAGGATACATCTTTTAATTAATTTTAATTATACACAATTCTTCTCAGGATCAGCATTTTTTAATGAAAGAAAAGCCTTAACACATCTGTCGTACTTATCATCATACCATTTACATTATGGACGGCACATTTATATAACCATGTCTTTTGGATCCTTACCATTTTCAATCATATTATGAATTTCTGTCTTATAATTTTCACTATTCATTAAATTTATTTTTAATATAAAAATTATACAATTATTTTTAATATATATTTAAACTTCAAATTAAATCTCATTCTAACTTCTTATAATATTCCTACTGTTATTTATCATCCATTAAATTCATCTATAAGCATCATTATCTATTTCATTCTAAAATTTATCGTTTTCTCAAACTTAAATTATCAATTCAAAATAAAATTTCACCAACTACTCCTTAAATCATAATATTATTACTTATTTATATTGAAATGGTCTTCAATAGTACTTGAAATTCCAAAATCCTTTTATTTCTTGTTAAAATAAAATAAGAGTTTTTATTTTATTTATTTAATTTTAAAAGTCAAATATCTTATTAGAATTAAATGCATAGTCGTTTTCATTCTAAATTGTTAATCTACTCCTCATATTCTAATAACATAGCATTAAAATAGAAATCTGGGATAAATTTTGTCTGTCCTAAATAACATAATTTATTAATTTGTATTAAGAAATATATTTTAATAGGTGATTACTAACAATAATTTAATAGTTTATTTTAATCATATTTATATTATTCTCATACTATCATTTTAAAATCTTTTCCCTACACACTGGACATTCCATTTTTTTCAGCAGCCAATCTTTTATGCATTCAGAATGGAATGAATGTTAACAGATGAGAGTGAGTTTCTACTAATTTATTTCAGACATGCATATACTGCAATCTTCAACCCCATCTAATTTTTTAAATTAATCTTCTAAATATTAGTCGCACTCTTAAAAGTGATCATTAATAAAAGCTCTGATTATATTATCGCCACAATATGGACAATAAATTTCATCAAAATTATCTTCTCTTAAATTACATTATTATTCATGAATTTTCAATAAATTACAATTCAAACTTTAATTGCAAAATCTACATTTATTTTCCAATACATTATCCATGCCTAATTTTACCTAATCTATTATTATTTAAATAAAATCACCTGAATCATAATTGTTAAACACCTAATTAAAAGATGGCAAAACTATTGGCTTTATTTTATTATTACATTATTTTTTTATCTCAAGATCTTCTCTAAATTCACTTACAAATTAATGGTTTTTTTTTTTTATAATTTTTATTATTATTATGATTTTATCACATTCTGTTTCTGACTATTGTTACTTTATTTTATTACACCTCTTATTAATTCAAGAGAATCAATTAGCCCAAAAGAATCAATTCTCTTTATAAATAATCAAATTCTACCTAGAGGATTCTGATTCATCAAAACTATTTTAGTCTGAGGAGTTGCAACTATTCGAACTACGACGCTTATCACCTTGAAACGAGAATTCCTTAATTTATTCATCCTCTTCAATTGAACAGCTAGATCTATTTAACATTGTTTTTTAAAAAGGGAATAAGAATTATAATTAAAATTAATAATTATAGAATTAGTGATAATCCTGAAACTTTTATTTTTTAATAAAGTAAATTTATTTAAAATATAGTAGAATAAATTCAAGAATGAATATATTCATCATTTAGTAGTTCATCAATCGTTGCCCTTTCCTCACACTATTTTTTTAAACATCTTGAAATAAAATTTTTAAGTTTATCATCAAAATGTTTAGGGTATTAGATATCCTCTGATATTATACGTCTCATTTATAACTATTGATCTCTGTCCTTGATTGGAGGTTAAAGATTACTTAATTCGTAGGTCAAGATACCTACTGACCATATATCAATACGATTATCATAATCTTTATAAAGTTAAACTAATACAAATTTAATTAATAACTTCAGGAGCCATATAATCTAGAGTTCCACAAAATGATTTACTTTTTTTTTTTATATATTAAGCTATCCCAAAATCTCCTAACTTAACATGATTATTGTGCAAATAGATATTTTCGGGTTTGATGTCTCGATGCATTATCCCTTAACTATGAAGGTATTTAAGAGCAAGCAGAACTTCTTTTATTATCTACTTTATTTGCGTTTAATCAAATTTTTAATTAAAAAGGGAACCTTAATTACAATATTCTAAAAGTAGGTAAACATTCTTTTCGTCTGAAAACTCTTTAAATAGTTTCACAATATTCGGATGATTGATCTATTTCATTATTTAAATTTCCCTTTATAACAGCTAAGATGTCTAGCTCCTTATTGTACAACTTTTGTTAATCACCTTCAATGCAAATTTATCTCCATTAAACCTAAATACGTATTCAATAAATTTACATAGACAACATAACTTTACTAAACTTTCCATAACCAATTTATTAAAGAATTTTCAGTTAATTAAGTGAATTTTCTTTACTTTTTTCAAATAATCTCTCAGAATTTGAACTATTGTATTCTGATTAAGTAGTTCTATATCTTGGGGTTACATAAAGTTAAGGAGGACTTCGTTTTTGAGCTGAATTGAACATAATAATAATTATTAATATTAATATTAGTTAGTTTGCTGTTATTTTATAATTAATTGTACAAATTTATTCCTTATAAATGTGATAGCAAAAGATGGTTTTTTACAAAAAATCCTGCATCAATTTTATAAATTTATCAAAGCTAATTATTGATTTAATGAATATTACAATAAAAAACTTTAATTGAATTTTTTATAGATTTTATATAAATTATTTTATATCAATTTTTATTTAATAATTTGATGCATTCTCAGCAGAATATTTATAGAGAGATTCCTATAATTTTCTGATAATGAAATATATTTCTTTTAAAATAATACTCAACTCATAAAATATTTTTCGTTATTTTTTATTTTCTTTAAAAAAGAAAATTCTATCATTTAAATAATAATATATCAGCTAATAAATGCATTAGATTATCTTAAATTTTTTTTTTCACAAGCATAAATATAGTAATAAACATAAATTATATATCTTAAATAGAAATGTTATTTTGGAATGGATTGGTATGTTAGAAAATGGTTACTTATATAAATTTATTTAAGACTTGAAAGTTTATTGAATCAATGAATACAATTAATCTTTAACAATCAAATTGTTTCAGTTATACAGTGTTTGTAATGACTAAAAGATTACATTGTAATCATGTATGATTATTTTATGCAATCTGTGTTTATTTATGTATTACATTTCTTAATTCTGTTAAATTTGGTTAAAAATTTAATATTATCTCTTTATATTTTTAAAATTTATAAGAATTCTTTCTAAAAGACTTTATCTTTTTTTTATAGATAATTTTCAAATTAAAATTAAATCTTGTAAAATTTTAAAGTGATCTTAGAAAATCATATTAATTATTTTTGAAAATAATTTGATATATATTTTAAAACAATTCTAACTAATATTAATAGTCTCTAATTAATGAGATTGCTAATCAAGATGTTGATTATTAATAAATTTAAAATATTTAGATTTTTATTTAATTATGTGATCATTTATAATTCAAGATTTTTTAAATCTAAATATAAATTAAATTTGATTAAAAAGAAACAATAAAATTATTAATAAAAGTTATTACTCATCAGAGCCATTTTTAACAAAAAGATAAGAATATTTTAATAAATAATAATTTAAATGAATAAATTTTTATTAATTACTTTGTTGTTATTGTGTATCTCTGCAAGAAGATTCCATAAATAAGATGAGGGAAATACTTAAGGATAAGGAGAAGAAGAATAATCATAAAATTAAGGTGGAGAAGACTAATAGAGTGAGGAAGAAAACGGTTAACCAAGTGATGATTGGCCAACTGGAGAGGATGACGGAGAGCATTAATGGACAAGTGAGGAAAGTGAAGGCGAAGGATAAGGAGAAAGCGAAGGTGAAGGAGAAAGTGAAGGTGAAGGTGAAGGTTAAGGCGAAGGAGAAGGTGAAAGTTAAGGCGAAGACGAAGGAGAAGGAGAAGGTGAAAGTTAAGGCGAAGGAGAAGGTGAAGGAGAAAATGAAGGAGAAGGAGAAGGCGAAGGAGAAGGAGAAGACTAATCAGAAGGAGAAGGCGAAGGTTAAGGCGAAGGCGAAGACTAATCCGAAGGAGAAGGCGAAGGTTAAGAAGGCGAAGAAGCTGAAAATGGAGACAATGGAGATAATGGAGATAATGGAGATAATGGAGATAATGAAGATAATGGAGATAATGGAGATAATGGAGATAGAAAAAACAGACATAAGAAATAAAATTTATAACTTAGAAGAAGACCTTGATTCAATAGCATTTGATCATTAGATTTTTCTAACAGTAAATTTAAATTCAAATATTTTATTTTTATTTCTAAGTCAGACCGACTTAAGCATGTCTCTATATTTTTTATAGTTAAAGATTATCAATTTTATCTCAATTGATCATATCTAATTAAATCCAAAACCGTTAAAGAGTGTAATAAAAATCTTATTATTTGAATATGATAATTAAGCTTAATTTAAAAATTTTTTATTCGACCATTGATAATTAACAATTAAATTCGCTATTTTTGTATATTATAGTATTTATAAGTTTATAATTATTTGATCATTTAAATTAGTATTTTTTGCAAATAAATATATCGTATAAATAAAAATTCTTGTAAATCGATGAGGGAGATTTTGGTATTATAATTGGGGGGATTTGGAAATAGAATGGGTATTAAATTTTGGGAGGAAATGCTTAATGACAGCCAATTTTAAAATAATAAAGAATAAGGTAACTTAAGTAATAATCATTCAATTAATACTTCTAATATTGTTTATTATAATCTACAAGATAAGAAGCCACTTCCTAGATGTATTTAAGTTGATTTAGGACAGGATTTACCTTTAACAACTATAGATTTTAATCCATGTAATTAATTCTCATTTAATTACTCATCTGGCAATAATTTTGGTATTGTAAAAAATAATTGCTCCAATGAAATTATTGATATACTAATTGATAGTATTCGTTTAGAAATCGAATAATGCGATTCATTTTAAGGATTCTAAATTTTTGCATCCATAATTGGTGGTACAGGTTCTGGATTATCTTCTGTTTTGTCCTAAAAACTTAAGGAAGAATATAATAATGTTATAACCTAATGCAACTTATTAGTTCCATCTATAAAATAGGACGATTTATGCGTCGTTTCTCCTTATAATGCTTCGTTAGCATTAAATATGTTAATGGATTCTGCAGAATAATTGATTTTTTACGATAATTAAGGGCTTAAATAAAATCTAAATAGAATAGGGATAGATTTCAACTATGATGATGTTAATCATCTTGTTGCTTAAACAATATGTTGCAATTCTTCCCCATTTAGAAATCCTGGAGATTTAAATTCAAGCTTAAGAAAGCTCTCTACAAATTTGATCCCTTTTCCTGAATTAAAATTACTAACTTGTACTTTAACTAATAATCAATTCAGTGATTATTTTAAAGAATATATGAAGATGGATGAATGCTAAGCTTTTAAAGAATTAATGTCATCAGATCATAATTAAACTAGTATAGATTACAGATAAGGAAAATTTCTGACAGCTGCCTTAAGTTTAAGAGGAGAAATATCAAATAAGGAAATAGATAAATAAAATTCACTGTTCTAAAATTTTCTTGATAATTATTATTTAAGAAAAGTAAAAGATTTCAATATGTTTTTTACAAATATTTGTAGAAAAACCTTTTCGAATTATGAATTTTTTGGAAGTTCTATAATCAATTCCACATTCATAGCTGAATAATTAAAAAGTTTAGAGGAAAAATTTAAGAAAATGTAAATTAAAAAATGTTATATGTATAAATATACTTAAGAAGGAGTTGAGGAAGAGGATTTTATTGAAGCTTAATCTAGGCTTAGGGATATATATAAATTTTATGAAGATAAATTTAAAGATGATGTAGGAGAAAATTACGAAAATTGGGAATGAAAAAAGAATCAATAATCTTTAATAATAATGATAATTATTTTAGGAATAATTTAAGTATTATATTATTATAATAATTTCTGATTAAACTTTAATTCAAATCACAGGATCTAATTATCTAATAGATATTCGATCATCCTATTCTGATTATTACTATTATTTGAATAGACTTGGTAATTTCAATTATCTAAGAATGGTTTGTCTCGAATCCCCACTAGAAAATTAAGGAATTCTTGATGTAGGAGGAGGACCTGGCGAGTAAAGTTGTTAAAATTGTAATTATTACATTTTAACTCTTTTGCTAGGTTCAATTTAAATTAATGGATTATTTAAATTCAACTTTACTTGGTTATCCTTACTAAAAGCAGATACACATTCACAATAACTCAAGATTTTTGATGATTAATGAGATATGTTTCCTAATATATCCAGAGACCTTTTAACAATTTTACTTCTATTAGTTTTGCAAATTGGCTAATTTTCTGTTTTTAATCGTTATAAGTAGCTATCGCTCTCTGCAAGATTTAAAGATAGACTTTAATTAGATTATTTTAATGCCTCTTAGTATATAAAATTAGCTTTTTCAAACTTTTTTTCCAATTATTTCGTCATTTTTTGTAAGATTTTTAATGATTATCCTTAACAACAATACAATTTAAATCTCTTAATTTACATAAATTAATTACGTCTTCATCTAAGAATAGTATTTTAACTTTTTCAGTTAAACATACTGCTTTAGTTTCTCTTTATTTTTTATTTTATAAAAGTTCCATAAATCCGAAGACTTATCCTTAAGAATATCTATTGAGAATAATTTATTATTTATGAACTAATTGATTTTATTTAATATTTTAATTTGATTTGCTTTTTTATTGTATTTCAACTACACCAGAAACAATGAAATACACTCCCTTAATATATTCTCCTTCTCTAAAGATAAGTGTATTCATTGAATATTCAAAATTTTAAAGATGATATTAAATTAATCCAACATCAGCATCTGACCAATCATTAAATATATTAATAGACTTAAGAAACAAAAAGTTTTTATTTTAAATTCTTGTATAATACTCAGCTATATATATATTTAAATAAATTACATAAAAATTTATTAAATGCTTCTCTTGATAATTTTATTAATTAACAATTTTCTGCACAAACTATAGTTGCCTATCTTGGCAATTAATTAGTCAAGGCTATTTCTCCAAAGCTACCTCCTTACTCTATTTTACCTACTTTCATCATATTTGGGTATTTATATTCAAGCATTTTCTCCTCATCTAAATCTGCAAATTAGTCTTCATCCTAAATAAATAACATATAATATACAGATTCTTCTCCTTCATCAAACTCTTTTCCTAAATCATTTTTCTTTTCATGTTTTTTATCAACATATTTATCCGATTTCTTATCTTACTTTTCCAATCTATCATCTCCAAGTCCACCCTTCCCAACTAGTACCTAAAAATAAATATTATCATTACCCAAACACTACCTCTTAAGATTATATAAAAGTTTTTCCCAATATCACCACATCTAAAAAGTGTCCTTCGACCAGGTAAATTGATGTATTGTAACTCTTTGTATAAATTTAGCATTTCATCTAAACTTGTTGTCTTCATCATTTCATGAAAATATTTAATAGTCGATAATGCTGAGGCCAGCACATTCAAATCATTTTAATTCCTTTATTTTTCATCCTTAGATAATATGCCAATAATAATCTAGTAAATTATGCAGCGTTACTTCGAAGTGATAAGTATTTTCAATATCTATTTCTCCTCTCTATAACAGTTCCTTTACTTATTGGTTCAATTTCATTTATTATTTAAGCTTATCTATATTTGAGATTCTTCTATTCATATGTTTAGTATACTTATATTTAATATAAAATAATAAAGTCATCCTAGAAAAAGAGTACTAGTTGCACTCTTAGTGCATTTTTTTTTATTTTCATAACTAAATCCACAATTCTTTTTACTAATTGCTTATTTTCATTAATTAATTCATCTTAACTGTCATTTTCTTGTCTAATTTAATTAAGATACTTTCTCACATAATCATCAAATTACTTTCTGGTAATAAAATTTACTAAAATATATAAAGGCCTCATTTCTTTGCTCATAAATTTTTATCAAGGAAATTAAGAAATCAACAAATAATTTTAACTTTGCCACCTCCTTTAAATTCAAGTTTATTGGCAGATTAACTCTATTGAAGTTTATTGAGAAAATCGGCTACCTCTACAGACCAATCAATAGGAATCTTATTAGTATTTCATCAAAAATTTTTATCTTGATCTTTCATATTAAATTCTCTTTCCCAGCATATAGTCATAACAAAAATCCCTTATGCAAAATAAAATTAATATGATTTTATTTACATGTTGCTTTTTTGGTGCTATTCCAATAATTCAATTAAGACAAGAATCAAAATTATTTCGCAACAATACTAAATCTATTTCTATAAATTTGATTTAATAATGAATAAAAAAATAAATACTTATCTTTTGTCTTTAATGAATATTAAGAAAATACTTTTCATTATGCAATATCTTAACAATTTTCTTCTTTTGAAATCCGTGTAATACTTAAATCAGGGAATCTTTTTTCTCCCTTTTATCCTAAACCAAGTCCTTTGCTTGAAGTCTTCTCAATGTATGACATTATAAAAATTTCAATCTAAGATATATACACGAAAAAATATTAAGCTTGATTTGTTATTTATTTAATCTTTTGATTTTCTATTATGATATCGTTGATATTTTGATTTTAATTCTTTGTCTAAAAATAAAATTCATTTTTATCATAAATCTATACTTTAGTTGAAAGATCCCTTTCATTTATTACTAAATTAATACTTTTTTAGCAACTAATTCAAATAAATTTGGAAGTTATATACTTCAATTTCAAGGAATATAAATCTTTTCAATTGTCAAGGTTAAAAAATCTATTATAGTTAACCTTAATACATTTTTTACCTAAATAATTAAAAAAAATAAATAATTAGAAATGTAAGCGTTTTGCAATCAAAATTTATTTTGATATATGATATATAGATGTTTTTTAATGAACATAAATAATACTAGTATTTAATCATAATTAGGTAAAATGTGGAACTTCAAAGATTAAATTAGGATGAATCTTATTATATCTTAACATTCTTTAAAAGAAAAAAAAATATAGTTTGGTCCAAACTGAGTATTCAGTTAGTAAAAGTTTGTTTGATAATCTTATAAACAGAACTCATAAATAAAAAAAAATTAATTTTTGAAAATAAACTTTAAATTATTGATAATTAAATACTTTTTAATTATAATTAGTTAAATAAACAATTGAGTAAATGTGCTGATAAAACATTTAAAATTAAAATGATTTCATTTTAGACAAAATATAATTAAAATATTAATCATTATAATCAAATTATAATTAAAAAAATTACATAAAAAAAAAAGGTTTAGCAATTTAAATGATTAATTCTCCCTCATGAATTATTTAATATTTGTCCATGATTCAGAACTTTTTCTAATATAGTTTAGGTTTACTGTACGTTCCTAACATCTATTAATTCCAATCAAATTTTGCTTTTAATCATAAGCTCAAGTAATAGTACGAAATCCATTTGTTCTCAAAAACAATCAATTATATACTATATACCTTAATTTTTCAAATAAAATAATCCATATTCTGTTACAAACAAAACAATATGTTTCATGATGACAAATTATAGATTCCAACCCCAAATTCAAAGATAAAAAATAACTAACTATTGCAACTTTCAAAAATCCTTCGGTTATATTTAACTAATAATGGATATGTATTCCGTTAAAATTTCGTATATCATTCATTCTCTATCATTAAGATATGTCTTGATATTTCTAATAATAAATGAAATAATCAAGTTAAGTATAATTTTATTTGAAATTCCTTTTATGATTTAAAATATTAAGAATGAACAATTTACTAATTCTTAAGATTATCTATAGATTTAATTATTTATAAATAGAAAATAAATACAAGTTAATTCAAAGCTCAAACTCTTCAATTATATCCTCTCCTTCATCAAAATAATATTAATGATCTTTCATTTTTTTTCTATAAACATAAATGAAGCTAAGTAAACTGATCACTACCATAAATAAAAGGACATATATCCAGTAAGTTTACCCTACCTTTTCATATTGGAAAACTAATTCAATTTTATCTGAACTAAAAGAATTTGAGAGACTCAAATAGTATGATTCATCACTACGAGCTGTATAAGAAGATTAGCATTATATGTAATTGGAATTACTAAAATTGTTTATGCTTAATGTTCCATTTGTTAAATCAAAAATTTGACCACCAATTTAATTTGGAAAAATTAAGATACCTAACCCTTAAGGATTAGGAAGTGATTAATTCAGTCCTCCCATCATCATTAAAGGCTTTCTAATATCACTTTAAATATTGGTATAATTATAGACAGCAAGAACACGCTCAGTTTAGGAAGCAAATAATAATAAAAGTAATCCTTTAGTTGCAATTCCAGAATATTATTGCGTATAATTTCCATATGGAGGTATTGATTAGACTATGTCTTATAATTGCAATTAATTTTTAACGTACAATTCTTTACTGAATGTCATAGTAAATATAAAATTTGTAGCATTTGTAGTTGTCAAAGTTAATAATATTTCATTATATTTTAAAGTTAAAGGAATTATTTGTAACAAAGCTGTTTATTTTAATAATAGGAGTTTTTTATCTTTGAAGATAACATTATGAAATTCTCTATCCAATCCCAATATATTTTCAATTAAATTGATACATCCCAATTTATAATATAATTAATTATCGCATATAAAAAACACTACAATTATTTATGAACTTTGAGTCTAATTATATAAATATTAAATTGAGAAATCCTCAATACCCTTTTTGCATGATATATTCTAGACTGTTACATTCTATAAATCATACAAATTATAAATATAAATATATTCATATTTACTTGAGACTACATTTTATCCAAGTACAAAAGTGAAGTTTTAAAATTACATCATTTTTTTTATAAATTAACATGATAAAGGCAAAGCAATGTAATTTATAATTTAAGATATATTGTTATTTATTATTTCAAATTTCATTAAAAATGTTATCTAACTACTAATGCAAATAGTATATAAATAATTTTGAAATGATGCAGATGCTAAACACTTTGAAAATTAATTAGAGTAAAATAATTATATCCCTGAATTTAATCCATATATAGAGATATTGCTTTAAATAAAAATTTACTCATTCATATTGATTAAGATAGTATAATTTGGAAAACTGTAACTCTATTATTAACCTTAAAAGTATTAATTTAATAAACATTATATACTCGATTTTTTGGAATCTTCTTAATCTGTTTCTAATTAATATGAAAGTATTTAAAAATTAAAGAGACTATCTAAATCAATTTTTAATTATTCTGACTTTTAAAATGAGTAGATTAAATTTTTTTAATCGACTTAAATATAAGTTAGTGAATTTATGATAAACATAGTTTCTTAAAATTAACATAATGATTAGGAATTTAATTAGGATGTTACAGAAAATAATTAATCTAATTGTGAGATGTAAGATGCATTAACAATATTATTACTGATAAATTATTATGTAAAATCTGCATGTAATATATAGTACTTATTAGAAAAAGTAATATAAGATGTATAATTTAGGTCTACATAACCAAAATAATTGCCTGTAAATTTGAATTTATAATAAAGAGAGCTGTGGTAAGGTAAAGCGGGACTATAAACTACAATTTCATTTTCATTTGACAATACATATAGATGAGCATTATCAGAATGAATTGGATAATCTCTCAAAATTTTTATAGAGGGTAATTCTTTTTAAAATTCAGGATGGAAAATATTATAAATTTTATAAACTTTAAATTAAACCATATCATCATCTGCTAAATTTGAAATAATTAATTATTCATTTACAATATTTAAAGAGTAAATCTCATTATCAACAAATGTAATACTAATAGGAAGAATTGTGTTATCATAAGATATATCTATTATGAGAAAGCTATTTCTATTATTAATGTAAATTGTAGAAGCTTAGTTCTACTAATTAGATGTTATTTATTTCGGATCAAATTCAAATCGTTTCTAAATTTAATTAAAGAAAAGTTGATTTGCTATTTCTTCGTCTAGAGTTAACATGAAATCTTAGTTGAAAGAAGAGATAATGATTCTCTTATCTGGAGTCAAAATTACTAAATTTTAATAAGTTAATAAAAATTATCTAAATGGTTAACAGCAAACTATTGATTCTGTAAAAACAATATTTAAAATTATTGAATCAATATAATTAGCTTAAATTATTACTATTTCAAAACTGCCTTAATTAATTGCAATAGTAAAATTAGATAGATAATAATATGAGATATCTATAAAATGAATCACTTGGTTAAAAGTATTGTTATAAATTTGGGAGCATGTAAAATTACTCTAACAAACATAAATATATAAAGTCAGATCCTATACTCCAACTAGGAGTAAACCTTCTAGGGAAAGTTAACTAATGTAAAATAGTTTGACCAAATCAAATTATTGATTAATTTAAAGGTTTAAAACTTAAAAAGTTTGATCAACAAATTCTCCTAATTTTGGATTAGATAAATTAGAACTAATTTTTTACAATGGCCCTGAAAAACTGTCAATGGCGTATTCTACAATGGAATTTTACATTACAACTTTAGGAAATTTCTAATTATATACTTAATAGATATTATTATCATTTTATTCTAAAAGAAAGTATTTGATTTAACTCTTACAAAATCTATTAACAAATGGTATTTATATTTCAAATGCTGAAATAGCAAATGATCCTTTGGATATATTAAAATCAAACGTTCCTTTAAGTTAAGGGTTTTAAAGAGTAGATACTGTTAATTAATTGCTAAATTCATAAAAGCGATTAGTATTTGGATCTAAATATGAATAAATTTATGTTATATTTTTAGTGTGTCTTGAAAATTGAAGTAATGAAAGATCAGATTCTTAGGATTAATAGATGATTTCAGCTGAATTCACTGTAAAATAGTTATCCTACTGAATGATTAAAAAATATTAACTTATTTAAACTTGTAATATAGAATTTAAATTAAAGTTAAAATGACTTAATACATAATCACCAAAAAAATAAATAGAATTTTCCCATGCTATAAATTTTTAAACAGAAGAATAATAATCATAATTTGTTATTATTAAGGTATCCCATTGTGAGTTTAGATTAATACTGGTTCCAATTGTTATTGTTAGAAGATTTTAAATTGAATGATGTATTGTCAATATACTAAATTTTAGGTCGTTAGTTATGATAACTTAATAAATTCCTAAATTAGGTACTAAAATATAAATAAATCCTTTATCTGAGATATCAAAGTCTACTAATTAGTGCTACCAATGACTAGTGTTTTTATAACAATCTTAATCCCAAATAAAAAGTGTAAGAGTTGAATAGTATTCATAAAATTAAGCATATAATAACGCCATTTATTAATAAACAAGTAAAGATCTCATTTTTGTATTAATAGGAAAAGGAGACGTCAACTTCTAAATTAAAATCAACTAATTAGATTTTTAAAAAAGAAATTATAATATATTCTGATTGTAGCTATCAAGCAAAATTTCATCATTTATTGTAAATATGACACTAAAAGATTTCCAATCGTCATCTAACTTAAGCGAAGATTACAGATTTAATTCATTATCATAAATATTTATTGTTGACTCCTATGTTAATGATGCAAAATGTGACTTATTAGTTGAGATAAATCTAGATGTGTATCCTTAATAAATATTCAATTTAAATACCATAATTATCTTTGGAAGCAATGGTTTCAAAAGTATTATAGACTAAAATATTATTCGGGCAGTTCTAGCAAATATATGACAAATTTTTCCCACTAAATAAAACATCCATTGGAATTATATAATTTTCTCCTTTAGTAGGATAGATGTTTAATTCACTTATTCTTACATCACAAGATTGTGAAATCATAATCAAAGAAGTAATCCACATTTGGTTAAATCTGATATAAATATAATAATTTTAAAAATCAATGCTTGTAATTAAGCTCTCATTAGTAAAATAATAACATTTGTTTAATGTAAAGAAAATACGATGTATTATTTAAAATTATTAAAGACCATCTTAAGAGTTTGATAATATTTAAAAAAAAACACAATGTTAATATTATGAAATTAAACTTTTATTAATATGTATCAAAAGAAGAATGGAAGTGGAACATATCAAATAATTTATTAATTATCGGTTATATATACAAGCCAGAAAATAAGTTTCAATGTGAGTTTAATAAGTTATGAAAAGTATCATTTTTCTATTCCAAAGTTAAGTAAATTGATTCCTCTATGTATACCTAATTTTCTTGGAGCTAAATATTTATTTACTAAGTATTATTTTTATTGTAACTATTCATAACGTACTGTTTTTGTATTATTATCAAAATCGACAGGGGATTAATTATTCGTTCTCATAATAATAGTAAATGGAGATGTTGGAGTTTATCTCACCTAAGAAACTGTTCTCTTATTGCATTTCTTTTAATATAATTTTGTTCTATCTGTCTAGGGTTCGTTATTTTAATTTTTAGCTCTGATTGAAGGCAATTTTGTTTATAACCATTCAATTTTTTAAGATGGCATTTTTATAAGTGAACTTATTGGTTATGATTCTTCAAAATGAAATGCTATTTTGACAGGATCAGGATTAGAATGCAGTGATAGACAGTATTAATGTTTATAAAGTCCCTTATTTAGAAGCATTCAATTATTTTAATAAAAATAAACATCACATCAAGAATCTCTATTTAAAGAACTTCTTCAAACTCCAAATCTAATATACTCCAGATGCTAAAAGAACAACTATTTATAAAATTGTTGTTTGAGTAACTCTTCTACTAATGTCAATAGATTGAGTTGTTAATTTATCTTCTTATTCTCGATTCAATTATTAAAGTGAAATGAAATCATCCGTTCTATTTTTTAAGGCTGAAATTCTGTCTATAGATAATACTATATATATGATTACCTTTAATCGATTCAACATGAGTTTTATTGGCAGCATCTTAAAGATTATGATCGACACCTTGTTGTATTTTAATAGAGTATTTATATTCATTCACACTCCAAAATTATTTAGACTTTATTACACAAAACTTGTATCTTCCCACTAAATAAATTAATAATTAAAAATACTTGTTTTGGCTGTAAATGACAATTTGTTCTTTCCTTCTACAGTTTTTGCAGTTTTTACTATATTGCCATCAGGACCATAAACATTAAGTGTTATACCGTCTTTAATCATTTTTGGTATGTCTAATTCTAAATTAACTAATACCTCTTTTCTCATTTTTTGCCACGCCTTCTGACATCAATTCATGGTAAATTACAACAATCTAAACAATAAAATAATTGAATTTACAGTTTGACTAGGTACTTCATCTGAAAAACATTTTTCAACTCCCTCCTTTGCATAGAAGCTAATACAATGATTTAAATTAAATAATAGAGCAAGCACAAAAAGGTATTTCATATTAATTTATTTAATTATAATATTTATTTCATAATAATGCTTAATTTGTAATCTTATCAGTAAAAAAATAGAAACAATATCTAAACATCTTCAAACTCACCAATTCCCTTAAATTTAAATGATGTTTTATTAAAAGGAATATAAAGTAGCAAAATATTTCAATAATTAAATTAAAATATCTATTAATATTGGTTTCTCATTTTAATTATATTTCACAATAAAAAGCATAAATTCCAACAAATTTGATTTGTATACAGAAAGAAATAGTATATATTAATAATAACAATGTTAATACGATTTAGAATTCAAAAATAAATGAAAACTATTATAAATCTAAGATTTACATTTAGGAATTCATCACACAAGCGAAATCAAATAAAAACCAAGAAGATAAGACAGAGCCTCTAGATGAAATAGGAGATAATGAGTATTCTAGAAAAAGGATTCCAAAAAGTCAAGATGAGACTAATTCTCTTATTATTAAATAACCAAATCTATTAAAAAAATAAGCTATGGAGAAGAAAGAAAAAATTTAGGAATACTATGTCAAGAATTTAAAGTAGTCTGTAAGTTGATTTAAGAAATGATTAAATTTTAAGATTTTTTTTTAATTTGGTTCAAACTGTAATGTAATTTTAGCAGTTAATTAATTAGTTAAGTTGAAAAAGTAAATATATGTTGAAAAATAAAATAAGATACTACTTTAGTAATGTTACATGAATTTTTCATATTTATGAACAGGGTATTCAACTTGAAATCTACTAGAAGTGAAATGATATTTTAAATTTGGAGTTAGAAAAAAAGTTTCAAAAGTAAGTATAAAAATGCATCCTTATATTGATTATTAGAATAGATGCATCTCTAAAAGTAAAGTAGATATTCTGCTTTAAAAATATATAAAAATCCCATTATCTATCTAAAATTTTGTCTTCATTATTAGTATTGATTAAGAGCAAGTGTTATAGTTTATTACTTTATTAATGGACACGAGTTTTTATTAAAATTTTTTTTATTAAAAGATATGAAATATATTCTTACAGAAGAGCATGTAGAAATTCCTGAAAAGATCGAAATTAAGGTCAACTCTAAGAAAGTTGAAGTTAAAGGTAAAGATGCTGATTAATTATTTTAGGACCAAGAGGAGTATTGAATAGAAATTTTAAACATGCATCATTGGATATCTAAGTTTAAAAGAAATTGAATAAATAATCAAAAAAGGAGAAATCTAGGGTTAGTATTAGAATGTGGTAATCATACAGAAAGCAAAAATGTTAAGTGAATTCAGTTGCTTCTTAAATAAAGAATATGATTAGAGGTGTTACTTCAGGATATAAATTCAAAATGGTTTTAGCATATGCTCACTTTCCAATCATCATTAATTTATTAGAAAAGGGTGCAGGTATAGAAATCAAAAACTTCTTGGGAGAGAAAATTATTAGAACAATTAAATGCTTGCCAGGAGTTGTGATTACTAGAAATGAAGCTGAAGAGAAAAGTAGAAATTTTCATTAAATTTTAGATGTATTAACTCTTACCGGAAATGATCTTAACAATGTTTCATTGACATGTGCATTAATTCATTAAGCTTGTGCTGTTAAAAATAAAGATATCAGATAATTCTTAGATGGAATTTATGTCTCAGAAAAACGTTTAGAAGTTTGATAGTGAATAATATTAAATACAATATGAAATATATTGATGTTTGTTATGGCTTTATAAATACATATTTCATATTTCTTCCACTTTGTAATCATGACTTTCAAAGAAATTTATTTCTTTCTTTTTCCTAGAATTATATTTTTCCAAGAATTTTAATCTATTGCTGACAATTCTTTCAATTAGTTCATCAGCTGTTTATTTATTAACTGCCTGGATCTATTTATAGATTCCCATTTTAATTGGTAACTCATAAGGATCTTCGTTAGATTTTTAAGAGCAACTTCCTTCAACTACTAAGTCAATTTTAAAATTTTTGATTAATTGTTCATTAACTTTGTATGGTACTCCCATAATAACCTCATCAACATATTTAATAGCCAACAAATTTAAGACTCTTTCTTACAAATTTAAAATTGGATAATTTTTTCCTTTTATATTATTAATGATCTAATAAAATTTAGTAATTTTTATTTACTTCATTATCATAAACACCTACATACAAAAAATCTCCCATTTCTTTAGCTTTCCTTAAAACATCAACATGACCTTAATGTAGAATGTCGAAAGATCCATCAATATAGATAATTTTATCACCTGATTTCGGTTTTTTATTGTTACTAAATTACATTATTCTTCTGGTTGTATTCAATATCTTATTATTTAATGTTTATTCAATAGAAATTTAATCTATTTCTAAAGAATTAATATTTGATGCCTCAACAATGGTTTACGTTTGAAATACTTTCTAATGACATTTAAATGAAAAATTACTTTCTCTTCCCACATAACCTCTTTAGTCATCAGTAACATTCTTCCTACTATGTCCGTTGTGCTGATTCCTTCTGTTCTTTTAAAGATTCTAAAAATATGGAATGCTCAAATTATATACTTCATTCTATTTGCATCTTTAAATGGCTAATAAGCATCTTATCCATCAGCAGTTTAGACCAAATCATCTCCGTGTGCAACATGCGAACATTAATGTCTATCTATCTGTTCTATAGTTGGGTCGTATGTATCTTATATAACTACTTCATCCACCCATTTACAAGCTCTAACAAGGGCCAATCTTTCTTCATCAGTCATAATTGGAGGCCCTTTCGCTTTTGCGATTGCGTCTGATTTTATCACTCCTACAACTAAAGTTTCACATAACTCTTTGGCCTGTCTAAGAGCATTAAAATGTCCAGAGTGCATTAAATCAAAACAACCATCAAAGTATAATCTTTTTACTTTCTCTTCGCCGAAACTTAAAGATGGGAGTTATGATAAAAATAGGTCAGCCTGTTCTTTAGCTACATCTCTTATGTGAGAATAATTTGCACTGTATTCTTTGGCTAATTGTTAGAGTTTTTGAGATTGATCATTTTTTAGAATATGATCAATAAAAAACAATGTTTGGAGGTTATTTTAATCCATTTATTTTAATTTCTATATTAATTCTTTCATTAACATTATAACTCAGATGTCTTCATTTATGATAAATAATTAATATAATCAACAAAACTAGTATGTCTACAATTGAGAAAGCTATTTAGAAATAAAGAAAATTAAGCCACGAATTTGAGCTAACATACAATTCAACTGAAATACATTCAATTGCATCATTCTTTGAAGAAGAGAGGAGTTAAGATTTTTAAGATTATGACTTATCTTTACAAGAGGACTTGTCAGATTCATGGGAGATTTCCTCTATAAACTCAGAAAATGTAAGTATATGCTATTTAAAAAATTAGTCCATAATTCGATTCCAAAGCTAACAAAAAAATTAAAATTAAAGTAGTGGACCTGTTCCTGATGTTGCTGTCGTGAGATACTTCATTAAAACTTAAGGAAGAGAAGAAAAAATATAAAAAATCTCCAAATTAGATTCTTAAACTGGCAAGGGCATTGCCATTCACGTGCTTGGACAAGGATCCATAGGTAAATAAAACAAAAAGTCAAAAAAATTAGAAAAAAGTAATAAAAAAAAAATTCAGAATCTTAATAATCAAATAAATAATATAAACAATGCTAATAATTTATCAGAGCAACAATCATAACAATCGTCTTCCTCAGATTTGAACAATCAATCGCAAATTACTTCTTAATAGAATAAATAAATTTGTTAAACATAAAAAGTTATCCTAGCATATCTTATGTTAGAATGTGATGTATAAAAACAGGCTTTCTAAAGAGCATAAAATTTTATTGAAAAATTCATGCCAACAACTAATAATAAATCACTTTTAGCAAATATTTAGGAAACCTATAAAATAATGCTTCTTCCGGACCAGATTATGCAGCAGCTTGCTTAGGTTTTAAGTTAAGAAGAACGTCTGGAACATCTTCATTTATCTTTGCATCGCCTAAATTTACCAAATAATAATCATCCATTAGCTGCTAAGGCGGCTGATAAGATAACGAAATGCTTAAAGTATTGTTGTTGAAGCAAAGTATTAAAACATGCAAATTCAATGAGGGCTTTAGTAAATATATGCTCTCTTGAGCAAATATAATATTATATAAATATCAAGTGAATTTTTTTCAATTCTATTTGATTATAAAAATAGTTCTTTTTAAGAAATCTGTAACGAGCAATGAATCTCATTTTGTTTTAAATCATTCTGTTTTATGTATCTCAAATTTTACCATATGCAATAATAATTATTTTGTATAAATGAATAAAACTCTTTAAGTCAAAAATGAATGTCTTGTTTAATTTTAAATTTGAAAAGCAAGCAAATAGAATCTAATTTAAATTGTAAAAAGGGACTAATACTTTTATATTCTAATATTTCCATTTAAAATTTCTTAATTATTATTATAATATAATATATTGAAACTATTATAAATTTAATGCAATACATTTATTTATGAATATTATTATCTTTTAGGTTTAAGTCATTTTATTTTAATAATAACTCTTATACTTATTAATATAAATGAAAATAAATTTCAAACAAGAGAATTGATCATTTAAAAAGGGAAATAATTTTCAAATATTATTTCTATGACTTATGAGTTTCAAACCTTTCTCATTTTTAGATGTAAATCTATTATAACTTTTTATATTTAGTTAAAAGGATAATAAAAAAAATGGCTAAATTTCAACAAAGTCAAAAATCTCTAAAATTCAATCTTCTATAATCAAACTGTTTATTATCTTATTTATTTTTAGGTAAGAAAATATAAATTAACAACTTCTATATATTTTCAAAATTTTCCATTTTCGATAAAAATTGTAAATAGTGGTAAAAAATTCAAGAATTAAAATAACATTATATTACAGTATAACCAATGAAAACTAATTTAGAAGCAAACAATTTTATATAAGAATCAAATAAAATCTGGTTAATTTAATTATAAATTATACCAGTAGGTATCATAATTGTATGAATAGATAATCACTTAAAATGTATTTTTAAATTAATTCATACTTTTGAATATTAGCTACTTGAAGATGCTCTAAATGATCAGTAAATTGATTATCCTTCAAGTTTTAAATTAGGAGAAAAGCAAATATGTCTTATTTTATTCAGTCACAAACAAATATCAAACTGATAATTCATATAATCAAAACCAATATTATTAGGAAACCTAGGTTTACACATAAATATGAAAATTCAGTTCCTAAAATTGATATAATTATTTTTGATATTTTTTCTCAATTTAATCAAATTTTCTAATAGAAGTAGGATATTCTCAGAAATCTCTTGTAACTTATCATTTTATATATTAGATTGAGTGGTTGATATTAAATAATTGATAATTCTTTTGCAATAGGATTCAAAGAGGTCATTGAAAAACCTTAAATGATGAATATACTATAGTTAGAATTATTTTAACAACATTCAATTTTTTTTTTTGTATCCTATTGTTTAATTACTAACTTCTAAAGTGATTCTCATATTAGAATGAAAAAGAGCCATTTTAATTGTCAAAAAATTATATAAAATATCAGTTTTTTCAGACTTGATCAAAGTTTCCTGCCTTAGTTATGCTTTCATAGTCCTCTGGAGGATTAATTGCTAAGAATAAAATGTTATTTATCGCAACATTGAATTAAGTTTGAGATGCTTTATTATATATATTTTGAAGAAATACAATATAGATTATATGGGCATATAGGGTTCGATCTTGGTCTAATCAGATTATTGTTAGGCTAATTATCTTGTTCATTATCCTTGTAAAAAATCATATTATTGTTTGGCTTACTTCCCATTTTCTATTTAATATTATTCAATTTTGAAACCAGTTTATGAAATTAAGTAATTAAGTTCCTTAATTTATTTTAACTAAAATTTCTAGTCATTATGAACTTCAAAAATATATACTAGTTATCCTTTGATTCTTAATCAATTTTATGAATTGAATAATAATAATTAATTAAATACTCTAATATTGAAAGTTGGTAAATTACAAATAAACTTGGTATGATAATTTTTCTAAAGACAAGTAACAATCAATCTCTGTTCTAATCTTAATATTATATGGATTTTATTTTTCTTCTTTTTTTTTAGTTTTTCTATTTAAGCCTGTTGAAGAATAAATTATATTCATTTTCTTTTCATAAAATAAAGAAAAGATTTAATTTATTTTGAATTAAAATAAAATTCGTATGACATTCATAGTGAAAACAAGAAAAGTTCTATTAAATAAACTCTTGAATAGAAGATAATTAGTAATCCAATTTATTTAATAAAAGAGTGTTGAATTACTCCATCCAAACAAGCCAACTCCATCATAAGAATCAGTTGTCAAAGAATTGGCAAGCAAGTATAAAGCTGACGAGAGAAATGTTGTTGTCTATGGTCTCAGAACATAATTTGGAGGTAATAGAACAACCGGCTTTGCTCTCATTTATGACACCTAATAGTATAAGCAATAATTAAATAATTCAGGTATTTACTTAAATTTGAACCAAAATTCAGATTGAGAAGAAGAGGAATTATTCCAAAAAGAGATGGAAGCAGAAAGGGTTGGAAAGAAGTCAAATCAAAATTAAAGAAGACCAGAGGATCAGAAAAAACAAAGATTTATATGTCGAGAAAAACAGACAAGAGAGAGGTCATAAGAGTTTAAAAGGAGACTTATCTTAAAGGTTTTGTTGGAAAATGATGATCATAAAATATCAATAGTACATTATAATAAAACAAACTAATAATAATTAGCATATTTTCATCTTGTATTAAATCATTATAAAGAATATTTATAAAATTATAGGTAAAGCACTATAATTATAGTAGGTATTTGATACCTATTCTGTTAAAAGATTTAAAGAATAACTATAATTATTCTGCATTTATAAAACTTTTTTCTCATAAAAATGATTTTATTTTATTCGTTTTTAATAATTTATTTAATTTAATATGAAATTCAGAGTTCTCTTGTTGATTTTGTCAACACTTGGCATTTTTGCAAAAGATGTCACCAAAATTCATGATTGGGTTCAAAAGAACATCTAATCGCTTGAGAAGTACATTCAAGAGACAGATGTGTCAAGCGATATTTTATTGGGAGTACAAAGAAATGATTAAGGCAAAAAGTAAGTTTCAATCCTAAAAGTAGCTACTAAAATTGGGTATTTTCTACAAACCACAAATAGCACATAGAATTAACAGATGGATAGGTTAAGAAGACAAATGCATTTGGCCCAGAATCTGAATATTTTACTGAAACAACATAAAATTTAGTGTTTTTAGGAACTTAAATTAAAGATAAGGAATGGATTAAAATATAGATGAGAAAAAACAACGAAGATGCTCAAAGAATCGATATGTTTACATAAGAAGATTATTAAGGTGTCAGTTTAATCAATTCTAATAATGAAGGAACTATTAATAGATTATTAATAGTAGAGAAAAAGAACGAAATTATTTCATCCTTTGAAGAGCATGGTAAGTCGATAATATAAATATCTAATTTATCTGAAGGATAATCCCTTTTTTATGTTCTTTACAGTTAAAATTCAGAAGTTAGTGATATTGAAAAGTTGTTTAATTACATCGTAAAAAATGTAATCGATCTTGAAAAAGAACCAGAAATTAAAGTAGATGAACAGCCAGTTACCTAAGATGACGGAGAAGAAGAATCTGATCCAAATGATCTTGAAAAATTGAAAAAAAACAAAAAGGAAGGGGAAGGTGAAGGTGAAGAAAATGAAGAATAAGGTTAAGAATAAGAATAAGAATAAGAATAAGAAGAAGAATAACTTTAGGAAGTACCAGAAGAAGATTGTCCAGGAGGAGAAGAAGATGATACAGTTAAAAATAAAGTAGATGTTGATTCAACAACTTAATTGCCATCTTAAGAAGATCCTAAGAATGTCAAACTTTAAACAACTAATGTCGAAAATTCCGAAGAAATTGAGATAGTTGAGGAATCTGAGGAAGAAGAAACAATTGTACCACAGAAAGCTCGAGCTGTTGGGGGAAAATCCAGTTTGCCTCCATAAGCTGATGATGAAAATAGCGAACCAGAGCCTCCATCTGAAGAATATTAGAATTGTGCAGGTGAGGAGCTAGACACAGTAAAAAACAAAAGAGATTTAAATGCTAAATTAGAATCTAAGCAAGACAGAGTTTTCTAAGCTAAAGAAATGAATATTAAAGAAACAATTAATGAGGAAGAAGGTGATGGAGATGAACATTCTGGAGGCGAGGAAAAGTCTGAAAAAACTGATGGAACTAATGGTGAAGGTGAAACAGGATCAGAGGGTTAAACAGGAGGAACTGAAGGTGAAACTGAAGGTTAAACAGGAGGATCAGAGGGATAAACAGGAGAAACTTAAGGTGAAACTGGAGGAACTGAGGGCGAAACTGAAGGAACTACTGAATAGACTGATAGTAAGGAAGGATAAACAGAAGGTGAAACTGAAGGAACCACGGAATAGACTGAAGGAACTACTGAATAGACTGATAGCAAGGAAGGATAAACTGAAGGGGAAACTGAAGGAACTACTGAATAGACTGATAGCAAGGAAGAATAAACTTAAGGTGAAACAGAAGGAACCACTGAATAGACTGAAGGAACTACTGAATAGACTGATAGCAAGGAAGGATAAACTGAAGGTGAAACAGAAGGAACCACTGAATAGACTGATAGCAAGGAAGAATAAACTTAAGGTGAAACTGAAGGAACTACTGAATAGACTGAAGGAACTACTGAATAGACTGATAGCAAGGAAGAATAAACTTAAGGTGAAACCGAAGGAACCACTGAATAAACTGATAGCAAAGAAGGATAAACAGAAGGTGAAACTGAAGGAACTACTGAATAGACTGATAGTAAGGAAGAATAAACAGAAGGTGAAACTGAAGGAACTACTGAATAGACTGATAGCAAAGAAGGATAAACAGAAGGTGAAACTGAAGGAACTACTGAATAGACTGATAGTAAGGAAGAATAAACTGAAGGGGAAACTGAAGGAACCACTGAATAGACTGATAGCAAAGAAGGATAAACAGAAGGTGAAACTGAAGGAACTACTGAATAGACTGATAGCAAAGAAGGATAAACAGAAGGTGAAACTGAAGGAACTACTGAATAGACTGATAGCAAAGAAGGATAAACAGAAGGTGAAACTGAAGGAACTACTGAATAGACTGATAGTAAGGAAGGATAAACTGAAGGGGAAACTGAAGGAACTACTGAATAGACTGATAGCAAGGAAGGATAAACGGATAGCAAAGAAGGATAAACAGAGGCTGAAGTAATAAATTATTTAATTTATAAGGAACCATGTGTGATTTTATACTCTGAATGTCATTACACTGGAGATGAATTAAAATTATGTGGTGCTCACCCTATTATTCCAAATGATATGAAGAATTTTAAAGTGAAATCAATCAAAGTTCCTGAAGGTGTTTAAGTTACATTCTTTAATAAACCTAACTTTGATGATGAAAGATTGCATGCTAAGACAGAAATGGAATGTCTTGAGACACCATTAAGATTGAATTTACTAGAATTAATGAATAATCTAAGAATGTCAAAGCAATTCAATATAAACTCTATATCAGTTACAAAATGAATAATTGCATATTTAGTTTATATTTTACAAAATATTATTTTATCTAAGTATTGTTAATATGATTTTTGAAATTGTTAATGTGACTACAAAGAACTTAACCAAGAAAATAATAAAATAACCATTTAGAATTTAAAGATCTTAAAATAACAAAAAAAATATATTGAATATAAGAAATCTTATTTTTGGGGATTAGAGCATAAGAACTGATATTAATCATTATTTGTTCTATTAGAATAAATATTATATTCAAGCATATATAGCTTTTCATATCTAATTGGATGTCACTTCTAGCTCTCAAGTAATTTATTCCTTTAAATGAACCTAAACCTATGGCTTGGTTCTAATAGAAAAATTTTTACTTTTAAATTTTCATTTTAATTTAATGAAAATTTACTTTATTAGGAATTCATTCTAGTATTCATATTTTCTAATAATTATAAATTATTCTGATTTACTAATATTTTTATAATTTATTAAATATCGTAAATTTAATCCATATTATCCTATGTTAAATATCGATGTATGTCTAAACTTTCATTTCTTACTATTATTTTAATTTGGAATAATAATAATGTAGAAAAAATTAGACTCATGATTTCATATTTATTGCAACCTTGAATTTTCTAATAGTTCAAATAAGCTAAAGAAAAGATATTGATAAAAGATGCATGAAAATATCTTTTGGAGAAAGTTAATAATTAATAGAAAAATGGATTTTTTTAATATTTATGAACTTAAGTTGAATTTAATTAATAAACAACTATAGATAAATTGTTATTAAATTTCATAAATAATATGCACATTATTACAATAAATTATAAAATTTTTTATGCTATCAAACTCTCCTAAATTGACAAACAAAAATTTTGATAATTCCAACGCGGGGGAAGAAAGAATATTCAGCATTAGAACAGAAAATAATAAGCACTTGTTAATAAACAAAAAATATTAATTTACTGTTTAATAAATAGATAATGAAGAGTAAATTGAGGACATCAATTTAATTTTTGATATTAGACAACTAAAAATAATAAATGATTTATCTGTTGTGCATGGTATAAAATTTAAAGAAAAAGCTAAACGAGCATCAATATATAGGAAGATGAATACTAAGATTCAAAAAAAGGAAGATGAAGAGAAATTACCAAGATGTTCGTACATTAAAATATTTACTCAAGAAGATAGAATTAGGATATTTTGGGATGTTTTCACAATGTTTGTAATTTTTTTTGCAATTTTAATACTGCCAGTAGATATTTCTTTTAATATTGAATCTCAATTCTTAGATTACTTCAATCTTTTCAGTTTAGCAGTATTTACCTTAGATATATTTATTAATTTTAATACAGCCTTTTAGCACAAAGGTTAATACGTTTTTGATCGTACCCTGATATTTAAAAATTATTTAAAATTGTGGTTTTGGGTTGATGTAGGTATCTATACAGATAAATCATAGTCTCCACATTTCCATTTGATTTAATAATTGAGGTTGCTACTTCAAGTGTTGCAGAGCCTAAAGAAAATGATTTAAATTAATAGTAAAATAATTCCCAAAAGGATTCTATTGTTTAAACGATGAAATTGCTCAGAATTTTAAAATTTTTTAGACTAATAAAAATAATTAGACTTCTTCGAGTGTTAAAACTTAAATAACTTTTCACTAAATTAGAAGATTACATCGATATAAGCGGTTCTGTCATAACAATTTACTAATTGTGCAAATTGACATTTGTAATGCTCTTTGTTGCTCATTGGTTAGCCTGTATATGGCATTTTATAGCTGAATAGGAATATAGTTCTAGTGGATATAGTTGGTTATAAGCAACAGAGCTTGCGGAATAATAATGGTATATAAAATACGTGGCATCAGTTTATTGGGCTACTGCAACAATGACAACGGTTGGATATGGCGATATTGTTCCAGTCACCTCAGCTGAGAAATTATTTGGTATCATAGTTATGTTATTGGCATGTTGTGTTTTTGCATATATTATGAATAGTATAGGAGGAATCTTTGTTAAGTTAGATACAAATGAAAAAAATATAAGATTAAAACTTGGACAGGCAAACTAATTTTTAAAATCTAATGAAATACCTAAAGACTTATAAGCTAGAGTAAGAAAATATCTAGAATTTAAATATGAAACTGAATCTTCATAAGTTAATGAAAAAGATGCTTTATCAGTGCTATCATCTAATTTGAAGGATGAAGTATTATAAAATGTGAATACAACCCTTATAAGATAATCTACTATTTTTAATTCTGGAAAATTTGAGAAGGAAATATTGTCTTAATTACCTTACCTTTTAGAAGAGTAAATATTTGGACCAGAAGAATGTATCTTTTTAGAGGGAATTGATTCTATTGAAAAAGAAAACGGTAATAATATTTAAGACAGAAATTTATATTTTCTAAATCAAGGTTAGGTTTAAATTTGTATTTAGAAAACTTTTACTTGCTTGAAAATAATTGAAGGAGGGGCTACTTTTGGAGAGCTAGGATTCTTTACAGATAAGCCCAGAAGTGCTTCAGCCTATACTTTAAATTTTGTATATGTTTAGATTCTTAATAAAAAAAAATTTCTTGAAAAATTAAAACTTAATAGTAATTAACACTAAATTTACTTAATGAACAAGCATATTGTTGAAATTAATAATGATTATACACCTTTAGGATAATGTTGCTTTGCATGTTAAGATATTTCCCATTTTGCCTCTGAGTGTCCTAAGATTCACTATACAATTGATTAAGAAAAGCGACTCGGAATAATTAAAGATGAATAATAAAATTAAGAATAAAATTTTTAAATATTTAGTAAATAATATATTAGGTAAAAGAAAAGAATTAAGTATAACACAAGAGCTAATTCTTAATTAACCAATATTGTAGCTGATGAAATCAAATTTGTATACAATCATAATCATTAAGACAAAGATGGACTTTTTATATAAAATAATTAGTAAACAAGTTGCAATATGTGTTAGATTAAATAGCATAAAAGAAGATGAAAATCCTTTCAAAATTATTGAAAACGGATAGCTACATTAATTTTTAGAAGAAACTGATGTCGATAGAATGTGCCACTTTCCAATTTACTTTCCCAACTATAACTATGATAAAGTTATCCTTTTGTATAATTAACTTATAAAAGAGAACAAAATTTATTAGAATTTAAGGAAGAAACATTAAGAAGTAAAAAAGTTCAGAAGTCACAGAATTATTCGATCTCACTCAGCTGAGAAAGCAGAATATTTTAAAAAATTAGAAGAAAAATGCTTTGCTGGTTAATGATTATGAATTACATAAATTAATAATAATTTTGAATTTATTTTTACTTTTTTCAGACTTTTTAGCTACTTAATTTATGATTAGGTTTAGTATCGAAGTGGATTATCGTCTTTATTTTAGTTTTTCTATTTATAAGATAAATTATAAATGAATCTGGGCAATTATTCCCTTCAGACAATAAATTTTTTTCTTATTTAATTATTAGGAGCAAAATTAATCCAAGGTTTGGTTTTTGATAAATACTGACTCCTAGTTTATATATTTATAATTGATGCTGACCATTCCATTATGATTAATTCTATAAAGATATTTTAAATAAAATATATCCTAAGTTTCAAATTTCATCAAAAAATTAAGATAAAATTTGAAAATAAATTAGATTAGTTTTTTGTTTAGTTTTCCTTTAATAATTCATGTCAAATTTGGCTTAAATTTTCGATTTTGGTAAAAATTAAACTAAAAAAAAGTTTAGATCTAGAATAAATTATAGAATTATTATAATAATTTAGCAAGGTTAATTTAATTTTTGGATATATAAATAAAGTTTAATAATAATTCAATTTCGATGATGAGAGAAGATGCAATCAAAATAATAAGAAGAAATAAATTAAATTTATAGAAAAGGGAAATCAGAATATTGTAGGGTTTTAAAAATACTATTTATGAGAACAGTAATATCCATCATGATTTATGTACTTTAATAAAATTTAAGCTTATAAAGGCTATTAAATGGTTACATAAAACTGTTATGCATAAATTTTTGGTATTTTTGTCTTAGATTATTCATGAAAGAAATCCAAATTACAATTTAAGAAGAATAATAATAATTTTCTTATTTTAGACAAGACTGCAATTTACAAGAAATGAAGATTCTTAATCTTAGATGTTGCATTAGCTAATCCAAAGTATATATTACCATCGAATAAGAATTTGATAATTTTATTTGCTATTAGGCTATTTTAACCTTGCGATCTATTTTTTTTCAATGATAATTTACCTTATCATCTAATTAATGCTTATATGTTTTTCTTGTTTAAGCAGAATATTCGCAATCCTTACTTTGGTAAGCCTAATTTATTAAGTTTAATAATAATAAAAATAATGTAAGATAATTTATTAGAATAGCGATATTGTAGATCTATTTGCTTCACTATCAACTAAAAATTACTTCTCTCATTTAAAAGAATAAATTTTTTATTCTTTATTCATACTTTATTATATAATTTATATGAGTATTATGGCTATTTTCAAAAATTGTTTTGAACACTTTAAAGGCAAGTTTTCCAAGCACTATATTCCAGCTTTAACTCCTAAAATGCATTCAAAAAAGAAAGTGCTCGTCTTAGATTTAGATGAAACCTTAGTTCATTGTGAGTTTAAGGAAAATGATAATTTTAAGCATGAAGCCTTACTGAAAGTCATCCATAAAGGATCAGAATACAAAATTTACTTAAGAACTAGGCCATATTTAAATTAATTCTTGTTCGAAGCTAGTAGAGATTATGAAATAATAATCTTTACTGCAGGTTATGAAGTTTATTGTGAAAAAGTTTTGACTTATATTGACAAAGATAACTTGATTTCTGATTATTATGCAAGAGGAAGTTGTCAATTTATTAATGGAGTTTGCTTTAAAGATTTATCTCTACTAGATAGGCCTATGGAAGATATTATTTTCATAGATGTATACTTGTCATCAATATTAGAATAATCCTAATGCCTTTGATAGATGCCAAGAAAATGGATTACTTATACCTTCTTATCTTGATTCCGAAGATGATGACTGTCTTTTGAGATTAATACCATTCCTTAAATATTTATCAAAAAAAAAAGATTTAAGACCTATTCAGCAACATCTCCATGCTTATGAAAATAATATAGGGGCTACTTTATTCTCAGAAGCTCAAAAGACTTTAGAAATATAATAAGATATGATGGACGAAGATACTTTAAGTGAAGGCAATATTGTTAAAAAAGAAATAGACATTACAGATTTGGATATCAAACATAAAAAAACCTAAACCCACTTAGAAACAGTTTGTAAAGTAAGTAATAAAATAAGAAGTGCCACTCTATTTTCTGGATGAAATGAATATATTCTAAATAAACTTCAATAATTTTTCAATCCCCAAAAAATTATTACACTCTTAACTTTTTAATTTATTTTATTAATGAAAAAAATAATTCTTTTTCTTTTAATTTTCGTGTTATCAAATACAAGAAGAATTGGGATTTCAGAAAATAATTAAATTTAATGCATAAAATCAAATTGTAAATAAGAATTTTAAAACTGTCTTAAAGATGAATTTTGTTTTTCTGTTATTCAACTATGTAATAAAAATTTTGATGATACTCAAATAGCACAGAATGTAAATTCAAATTTGATAAAATTAGATGAAAAATTGCTTGCATGATGAAAATAGATCAAATATTTATATCTAATGTGTTGCAAATAGTTGTCTGTAAAAACTAAAAATTAATTTTGATTCATTTTGATTTCATATTTAATCTAACAATAATTGGAATTAAGTCAAAGTCTTATAAGCATTAATTGTAATTTAAAAGTTCCTAATTAATTCATCAAATATTTTCCATTATTAATAAAATATTGATGGTAACTACTTAATCAAAGATAAATTCTAATCATTAATTTAATTATTTGAAGCCATTTAATTTATTATATTATAAAATTAATAATGAGACTCAATTTTAAATGATTAATTGCATTTTTTGTAGAACTTTATTGAATTAAATTTTGAATAACTTGGATATTTTTTATTGATATTAATTATTTTGGATAGAGGTGATTTTATTATCAAGTAATATAATATTCTAATAATATCTTTAATATTGAAATTTAGTTAATTTAGGTTGTTAACAACATAAGAAAAGCAGAAAAAATTTCTTAAATTTATTTTTCATTTAATATATAAAATTTTTTATGATTTATATTTTTATATTCCTCTATTAATTAATAGGTAATGATAATTATATTTTTTGAAAAAATAAACTATAATTTCAAAAAATTTTACTCAATCAAAATAGTTCTTATTGATTATTATATTTAATTGATAGATTTCGTTACTGAGTTGCAATTTCTAATTTCTATATTATTATTCTTGTCTTCTATTTTTAATTGATATTAAATCAATTTATATTATCCAGAAATGATAATTAATTGAAAATAATGTAATTCAATTTAAGAATTATTTGCTATGTACTTTGATTTCTTTTCAGTAGGTGTATAAATTATAAGTATAATCAAAGCTGATAAGTTAATGTGTAAATTATCATCAATATTGAACTTTCAATTTCTTATCATTTAACATTAACTAATAATTTATTTTCTGCTATGTAAGCTATGAAAAATATGATTAATATCAAACTCATTTTTTTAGCTAAAATTTTTGACATTTCCTTCTTTGAAAAATCTAGATTTGAATTTTTTATCCAAAAAATTCTTTTATCCATCTATAAAATCTTTTTAAAAGAAAAAAATTATAATAATACCGAAATTCTAATATTTTTAAGCATATATTACAAATCCAATCAATAAAATGAATTGAAGGAATTCTATAAAAAATAAATTAAATCAATCATGTTTTAAAGTTCATCAGAAATCATATTATTTTATGACTTATTTAATGATAGCAAGATATTTTGTTTCATTTAGGCATTCTGTTGGCATCAAAATGAATGCAAATTTACTAGCTAAAACCAATTCTTATATTTTAGATAAATTGTATATTTGTATAGCACCTTATACAATAAAAACTGATATTCCAAACAATAAATAATAAAGCAGAGAATTTTAGAAATCTGCTTAAAGTATATTGATGGTTGATTCTAGAATTGTTGAAAAAAATTTAACAATGGCTTTGTTAACATCCAAAAAGTATTCTTTAATATATATCTAAAATTCTGATGTTGATATAAAATATTCATCTTCTGTCTTATTTGTATTTTGTTTACCTCTCAATTCATATTCATAATAAGAATTCAAAATTGCTATCACTCTATAATATTAATATAATTTACCTTTAAAAAATCCCATTAATACCATCCTTAAAAATTTCTCTGTTATTGTCTTCCTTTCTAGGTTTAGGATAGTCAGGAAAATCAATAAATACATCGTTATTAAAATTACAGAAAGGGAGTAAATTGGCAATTACTGAACACAAATCATCTTGGTACAAAGTTTATAAAATTTGTTTATCAGCATCAGTAACTTTTTTTGAGTTTATAATATCCTAAAAGATGATTTAATTAAGATTCTAAGCTTTTTAATCTTTTTCAACAAATTTTTCTAGCAATTCCTGTTCCAAGATATTGAAATATTTATTTGGATCGAAGAGTTAAGGATTTTAATCTAAAAAGCCTAAATTTCGAACTCTTTCTGATAAGACTGAATTAGTTTTTAATAATTAACTTATTATCATCAAAGAATCCAAATCTTATTTAAATTAAACATATTATATTGTTAACTAAATCTCTGATTAACTGCTATCCAGACAATTTTTCATATAAAAAAAACCTGATATGATAAAGCTTAATAGAAGTAAGAAATTTAGAAAATTTTTTAGATATACATAAAAGTGGTTAAATTAGTAATCAAACCTTCTTGTAGTTGGTTTTGCATTTTCGTTTGTGATATTAAGTTATATTTTGGTAAAAATATCTTAAGCTTGTTTATAAAAGGTTTTATGATAACATTGATTCAGATAATTAGTTCTTTTCCAAGTATATGGATGATTAATAATCTACTACGCTTATTTTGCTATATTTATGTTGACATTAATCTGCTATTCAGATAATTAGCTTAGTAGTTAGATTTATAATTAAACAATTCTAAAAGGTTACTTCCATAATTATACCAAGCAAAGGATGCAGGCGATTAAAAAGACTAGCTAAAAGCTCAATAAAAGAAAGAGTATAACTTGAGTTGTCTTTTGAGAGTTTTGAATTTCAACAATAATTTCATCAATCAAATTCTAAGCGGCAGATATTTAATTAACCAGATTTGCTTTTAAAAATTAAAGTTTATAATACTCGTCTAGAATAAGGTAATGATTAGATGGAGAATAATTTATTACTTATTTTATTTGCTAATACATTTATTCAGTATAAGAATCAGCAATTATATTAAATTATATCATTGTTACTTCTTCATTGAGATAACTAAATTGATTAAGAAATCTTATGGTTAAAATTTAAAGTCTTTATTGATTCTCTAAAATTGAGAATCTGTTTTTTAAACTAATCATCATATTTTCCATTTCATTTCTTAAGTTCTTTCCATGATCAATTATTCTATAAGAGAGATATTGTCCGTAGTCTTTATTTAATAATGATCTTTCCAAGTCCATTTATCCTATTGTAACAAATGAACAATACAAGCGATTAAATTTATCAGGAAATCTTACTAATTCAATATCATATTGCAAAAATTTTAATTATTAGTCTAAAACATTTAAAATCACAACAACTAACAAATAAATAATAGTATAAAGGAGCAAAGTTATAATCCATATTTTTTTTACAGAAATACATAATCCTTATTAATTTTATAATTATCTAATTTAATCTTGAACTTAAAAGTTAGAATTTTTCGATTAACGACTTGATTATGACAGTTTTTATTCATCAAATTCCATTATACCATTTTTTTTGTTATACTCAAGACTATTTGTTATTTTGATAATTGCTTATTTACTTTCAATCAGAGATAAGATTAAATCTTCTTTTTTCTCCTGTTTTCCATCTTTAAGTGATAGTTCTTGTTTTTCTTAATTTCTTTTAGTTTATAATATATCTTCATTTATATTTTCAATATCTGCTATAAATTTAGGTTAATTTAAAGGAATTTAAACTCTTTATTGATTACTTATTTAATCTTAGCTAATCCTTGAAGTATTTTTCTCAAAACTCACCATAGATTAAAATTCTTTTTATTATCTTGATATGCTACAAATATAATATAATTGATCAGTAGGAAGATGGTGCGATTGTATTTATATTTCTAACTAAATCTTTAAGATTTAAGTTGAATTTGTTGATAGTTTTTCATTTAGATATCTTCTAAATTATTCAAAATGTGAAATTTCTTAATATTAATTAGAATTAAACAATTGAAATTACTTAAACAATATTAGATACTAAGCAAAGTTAGTCATTATTAATACATCAATTATAGCTTTATTATTCTAATTTTATTCTAGATCTAAAGTTAAATCTTAGATTATAGAAAATATATTTGGAATCCAAAATTAAATGTAGCATTCATAAATAGATGTTTCTATTTATGAATACATTGAGTATGTAGAATTACTTTATGTATGATTATTCAATAACATGGAGTAGGCATATTTTGAAATTCCCAAAATTTTCCCACTTTAGCTAAAAAGAATATAATCAAGATTTAATTATACTTTTTGCAAAGCACTGGTCAATATAAAATCTTCTGATCTTTCATTTATATGTAAGAAACTTAAAATAATTGGAAAGACAAATCCTTCGCAGTCTTTACAAAATACTTGCTTCCCTTTATTGTATAAATTTGAGTTTCCTTTATTAATAAACTTTTCAATAAATTTGTCGTGATCTTCACTAATAAATTTAGGCATAAATAGGTTTATATGAGTTAAATTATATTATTTCAAGGTATCATCATATCCAAAAAATCTACTAATTTCTTCAGTGTTTGGTTTAATTATTTAACCTACTTACCCTAAAATGCTTGAACTAATTATGATAAGGTCATTATTAATAATTTTTGTATTCAAAAGGTTTGAATTTGAATTGGTATTTTCTTAACTTATCAATTCTTCAATATGAATTTCAATAGTCTTAGTTTATTAATAATCATTTAAAATAAAAGAAAGGAAAAAAGATAATAAACGTAACTCTATAATGTTAAATCTTTTCAAAGTTTATAATTTTAATATCTAATCCATTTCTTTTAGAGAAATTATTGGAATCAATTATGTTTATATTTTTTTGAGTATCTAATACATTTTTATTAAATCATCTAAACAATTTTGTATATTTTGATAACCTTTTTAAAGTCGATCCCAGATTCTTACTTTTTAATCTATCAAATTTTGAAATAAGTTGACAATATTTTAAAACAAGTTGTCTGCCTCCTTAATATTAACAATTAAAAAATGGTAATTTTAAGGGGCCTTTTTATCTCCTAAATATAAATCTTTGATTTATTGATCATATTTCTTACTAATTAAAAATCCGATTGTTTTAAAGAATAATGAATTTTGTTTTTTTCGTATGAGGTTCCTTTTTGTTTCTATTAAACTTTAGAGGTAAGTCCCTTAAATTTCATGTTTTAAAAGGATACGATATAACTAAAGTTCTTCTTAATTTGTATTTTTATCCAAGTTAGAAATATATAGATCCAACAATAACAGTAGGTTATTTGTGTTCAATTCCTCAACTTTTAGAAATCTTTTTATTACTGAATCTCCTACTCCTTTTTAAATTGAAATTTAACTATAGTGGTTAATTATCTCACCTAAGTTCATGATTAAGGATATTGATAATTTTTACTATAAGATATCATTAGTGGTTAGCTTAAAAATTTACATGAAGATTTGAGAACTCAGTGGAGCTAATATTGCAATTCCATAAAATTGAGAATATAAAGAGTTTTCCCAAAGAACTATTCTTATTATTACTGATACAAGTAGGACTCCTGTGGCTCCAATATAAAATAGCTATTTTATTATTAGATATGTACATTTATCTTTATACAATATGGCTACATAATGATTGCATCCACAAAATATACAAAAGACAATAATAAAAGTTGGTATTTGGAAATATAATCAGAACTTAGAGAAAACGTAATAAAATATAAAAAATCTATAAGTAGAATCAAATAATTATAGGAGGAATATCTTCTAAGCATGTGTTACTGTGATACAATGAAGTAATTACGAGAGCAATAAACAATAATAAAATAGTTTATGTATAAAGGTATTGAGCCTAAAATAGTTAATAGTAAATCATATTATTAATTAAGATGATGTATTTCAGTATGATATAAGATTATCAATTAAAAGTATGAAATGTAAAGTGTAAATATTTTTGAAATTATTTACCAATTATACAAGGAAAAGCTAAAAACAACGAACATTGCTATATGCAGAAATGTATAGAATATGCTTATCATAATTTTTAATTCATTTGAATTAATCATCTCAATTGGTTTTTAAAATGTAATCCAAGAAAAGAGTGATCCACTAATATCTAAGTAAATCTCCTTAAATATTACTAATATTCATACATCTTAATGTTCTCTATGAGAATTTGATGGCCAAAACAAGAGATTTTACTTTTGGATAAAAAATATGATTATTATCACGATGTTTATCGAAGATTTTGTATCATGAAAATATAAATGATCTAATAATTTTGCTAGTCTTAAATGAATTATTTCTCTAAGGTATTATTGCATGAGTCGTCTGTAATTTAATTTAATTTATTAAGATTTTTGTTTTTAATTATAATGTTAAAAATTCATTTAAGTGAAATTGTGTGACTCATATTAAACTAATTTTTGTTTAGCTAATTAAGTCAAGTGATATAATTTCCTTGATAATTACATTATAATTCAAAACATTATATAATTATATTTATTTATTTTTTCAAAATATTATTAGTACTATTTTTAGATTTTATTGAAAATACATTTAAAATAGGCAAATTCAAAAAGGAAAGTAGCTAGTTAATCTGAAAGCAAAAATAGTTGATTGATTATTAATTAGCACCTTAATAAGAAAATGAAGAAAATTAAATTTTTTATTTGTTTATAGCAGAAGATCATCAAAGGTGGATATGGACAATTCATTTATGATTTTTCATAATGCTATTTTATTGAAAATGAAGAAAATTAAAATAATAAAAATTTAATGGGATCAAAAGAAACTTTATAATTTTATTATAATTAAATTGTAATTTATTTAATTAATTAAATTTACAAGAGTTCAAGCATTTCATAATTTTAAAGCTTATTTATTCTAATTACTTTTTATAGTGCTTAAATTTGAAGTATTTGATTATATTAATGAATTTACGATATAATAACTTTTAGATCTAATCTAAAGCATTTTTTAAAATTGATATACTTTACATAGTATATAATTAATTAATTAATTAAGCCTTGAATAATTTCAATTTTATCCTTGCTTATTATTTTAATTCTTACCAAAAGTTAATTATAATGGCCTCTCATTATTTTAAGATTTCGAAACTGCGATTATCATATAATTATATAATATTTTCTCGCCTAGTATTTTTGATAAAACATTTTGCTCTATTGTTTATTGCATTGCATAATATAAAAAAGTAAGAAAATTTCAAGTTTATAAAGGGATTGTTATTTTATTATATTAAAATAATGAAATAAAAATATTTCTATGTTAACTAAAATTATTACATGTTATTAAGTATTCAAAAATGAATATACAAAATTTAGATTTGAGAGACATGGAGTTTTAAGAAAAATTTAAAGTATTTGAATTCAAATTTTTCAACTCTTGAAACAATCAAAAGCTAAGAGTAGTAGTATTATTTCCCATAATAATTGATTTAAATATATCTAAGAGTAGTTGAAATCATGATGCTATTTAATTTTTAGCTGAATTTTATTTCTCTTTCATCAATGTTGAGAGAAAAAATAACAAGCATAAAAATATTAAATGTGTGATTTTAAAAATAAAGATTTTTTTAATTAAATTTGAGATGTCTTAACAATAAGCAAAAGGTGGAAAAGGATAATAAGCAAAGCCTGAAGCAAAGACTTAAGCTCCAGCTAAAGTTGTCAAACCATAAGAAACAAAAGAAAATGTGATGAGAAAGATTAGAATTGAAAAATTGATGGTTCACATTTGTGCTGGTGAGTCTGGTGATAAATTGACTAAAGCTGCCAAAGTTTTAGAGGATTTAACTGGATAAAAGCCTGTATTTGGTAAGGCACGATACACAGTCAGATCTTTCGGTATTAGAAGAAACGAAAAGATTTCAGTGTATTGCACAATTAGAGGTGATTAAGCAAAAGACATCTTATTTAGAGGATTAAGAGTTAAGGAAATGGAATTGAAAAAGAGAAATTTCTCTGAATCAGGAAACTTTGGTTTTGGTATTCAAGAACATATCGATTTGGGATTAAAATATGACCCATATACAGGTATCAATAATATATATATATTGCGTAGGTATTTTTGGTATGGACTTCTACGTTGTATTGTCAAGACCAGGATTGAGAGTTGCTTAAAGAAAGTCAAGAAATGCTAGACTAGGAACTGCTCAGAGAGTTAGTAAAAAGGAGGCCGTTGAATGGTTCAAATAAACCTTTGAAGGCAATGTCTATTGATACATTAACATAATACATTAAAAATAAATCATTTCCATAAACATATTATTACTTTCATAAATGATGTTTACATATAAATCTTCCTGCTTTTAGAACTATAGTTTAATCTTATCAAATAATAATATTACTTTCTTTTTCTCAATATTCAAAATAAACTCATCTACTTACTTTACTTTGCCATTAAATAAATATTACTAAAAACTTCCACTTGTATTTTTTTTCTATAGTTAATGATTTTCAATCATGTAATTTTTTGTTAATTAAAAATATTTATTTTATTAGTAAAATTTAAGTTTTATCTAGTATGTCAGATATAGAAATTAATATTTAAATGGAATCTCTTATCCTTAAATAAAATAGATAAACATAATAAGGAATTTAAATTCAAATTAATAAGTCAAATTTTTAAAATTATTTAAATTAAGTGCTAAGTAAAAAGCTGTGATAAGGAAATTATGCTTCAAGATTAAAGTAAAATAAAAATTTATAATAAGGCTAATCTGTTTATCTCTTTGATGAAGATTGAAAACTCAAATGTATATGATTAAATTGTGTTAATTAATGAGTTATAGGTATCGGAGTTTTGTATTTCTTATTAATAAATTAGTGAATCTAATTAAATAATTAAATCTATATAATCACTACTATGAGCTAGAAGCTTGTCAGAGAGTCAAATAAGATGAATTCAGCCTAATAAAAAATCTAACAAAATTTTATTACTAACTAATAAATATAATTTTCTTCAACTTGATAAATTTTATTTGCATTTAAAAGACTACTTACTCATACCAATTTTAAAGTTTTTTATTACATTGATTGTTGTATATTTTATTCCAATACCTTTCTTTATTAATTAAAAATCTAATTTTTGCATTCTTGGAATGGAGGGGAATTAAGTTAAAAATTATCTTTTGGTGGACGGAACTGAATGAAATAACATATTGAAGAAAGTAATAATGTTTGTATTTCAACTGGATGATTCTTTAAAGATAGTCAGTTATTATTAATAAGTGAATATCGAATTTTATATGAAGATCCAACTTCAATTAATAATTAGGTTATAAAAAATTGCTGAAAAATGATACATAAAATAATATGATGGAAATCCAATTCTAAAATTTAAAATAAATCCTGATCAGGTAAGAACTCAACATCGTGTTATAAAGATATTTTATTACATCAACTCTTAATGATAATAATCTTATCCATTTTTAAGAAGCCTGCTATAAGTTGTTATTATCTTGTTAATTTTGAGATTAAAGTTATTAAGATTCCTATTTAGAAAAGTAATATTATTCTTGAGTAAATTGGTATTAAAATATTAAGATATATCAAATAACGTTGAATCAGGTTCATCAACTTTACATATCAGCAAAAGTATTACAGTTAATCCATCTTCTAAATCTAGTTGCTGATTCTTATTTGATTATAAAGATTGCAGAATAATCTTAATTTGGCATAATCTTTTGGAATTGCGTATTAGGACTGGTGTTGTTATTTTAACTCTGTTTAATTGGAAACGGACTACCAAACTTATTAATATTAAGAATTTCAACAAGACTATTTTTTAAATACTCTTTAATAACTTTAATTTTTTATCTTGAGTAGAGATGAATATATTGTATTCTGTTTGGTTAGAATGATTTAATGAATGTTGATTCAAAATTCTAGTCATAGAACCAAAGTGTTAATTCATTTCTTATTATAATCCAGTCTATTGAACAAATCTGCGATTTCGCTTATTGTTATTTATCGAGAATTAGTTTTTAGATTTCTAGGGCTTTTTTTAGTTAAGTGTTGGTTTCTTAATTTTTATGATTATCTTGGTAAGTGTACATAGTAAAGTTTGCTTGAATAAATGGTAATCAATTGGGTTTTAAGAAATCAAGAATTTTAGTGAATATATATTTATATATATAATTTAAATAAAATGGGAGAAAAGAGAGTCGATAGATTCGTCTTTAAAATTAGTGACAAAGTTGGTGAAGGTTCGTATGGATAAGTAAATCAAAATATATATTTTAGGTCTTTAAGGGCGTGGATGAGAAAACGAAGGAATTTGTAGCAATTAAGATGCTTTCAAAGGCAGTGATTAATGAAGATGAGTATTTAAGGGAAGGATTAATGAATGAAATCAAAATAATGAAAGATCTATAAGGTAATAATGTTGTTAAGTTCATTGATGTACTTGAAACACAGAATAATTATTATATAGTCTAAGAATTTTGTGATGGTGGAGATTTGCAACAGTAAAACTTAAATTTAACTTAGTCAATTGAAAAAAAAGAAGTATTTACCCTAAAAAGAAGCCATGTCATTTTTTATTGATGTCCTTTTGGGGATGATGGAATTAGTTAAGAAGGGGATTATTCATAGAGACTTGAAACCAGCTAATATCCTTATTAATAAGGGAATTTATAAAATTGCAGGTACGATAAGAGTATGTAAATTTAGATTTCGGTTTTTCCAAAGCCTTGGAAAACTTTGCCAAATAAATGATTACTTCTAATGTTGGTACACCGCTCTATCAGTCTCTCCAGTTACTAAAGGCAGATAAATACACATCTAAGAGTGACATATGGTCCTTGGGCTTTATTTTTTATGAGAGTCTGTTTGGTTAGAGTAATTCAATGTAGAGATATGCTCTTAGCTCCATGGACTGCCAAATCAATTCCAGAATTAGTGAAGAATATTACATCTTAGCCTTTGAAATTTCCATAGGACAAAAATGTTGACCCTTTGATAAAGGACATGATTAATGGTTGTCTATAATTAAAAGAGGAAAATAGATTTAGTTGGGATTAATTATATAGACATTCTTGTTTTGGTTAGAGTTTTTCATTTTATACGAATCAAGCTAAATAATTGGAAGACAAGGCAATGTTTTTGGTTTAAGATTTAAGATTTAAAGTAATGAAAGATAAGATCGATTTAGAAAAAGTGTTTCATAAATATGATAAATCAGGAGATAAATCACTTGATATGAAAGAGTATATAGTTTTAACAATTATTAGATTAACATTGTTGTTGCATGAGATAGATCCCAAATTAGAGAGAGAAGAAATTGAATATGTCTTTAATAAAATAGATTTAGATGGAAGCAATTCAATTGAATTAAATGAATTTAAGAAATGGTTGGAAGAGAATTAAGTCTAAATGTCAATGAGAAATCAATCAAAATAGAATAATCTAATAAGAAGAGGGACAGTAGAAATGCCAAAAGTTAATCCTAATAATTCAGATCAACCTGTACCAGACTTTGAAGCTTAATAAAATTAATAAATTCAATCACCTATATCTCCTTAAATGATTTAGCAACAATAATAATATTAAAAATAATTTTCATACCAACAATAGTAATCTTACTAGAAACAAGTTTCAAATTAATATTCATAATAGTCACAGTAATTACCATATTAATAATAATATCCATAATAATAGTATCCATAATAACAGTATTCATAATAATATCCATAATAATATCCATAATAATACCCTCCAAATTAGCCAATTTCTGGTTCTTAACATACATAAAATTATCTAAATTAACCTAATCCTTAAGTGAATAATCCATAATAATATCCATAATAATAATAATCACAATAATAATAATACCCTCCAAATTAGCCAGTGTCTGGTTCTTAAAATATATAAAATTATCCAAATTTACCTAATCCCTAAGTGAATAACTCATAATAATATAATTAAGTATATTAATAACCTCCAGTTTATGTACCTAATCATTAGCCTTATCCGCCACAAAATGCAGCTTAAGAAAGAGCTATGTTAACAATTTAAAAATTGGCGATAGCAATTGAAAAATACAATATCAATATTTTTGAATTATTTAGAAAATATGATAAATCAGACTCTTAATCATTAGACGTGAAAGAATTTGGAGTAATGCTTAGGTATATTGACATAATAATTAATATCATAGAAAAATTGATAGTCAACTTACAGATTAAGATATTAATCAAGCATTTTGGATTTTTGATGTAGACAGAAGCAAAGAAATCACCTTCAAAGAATTTCAGGATGGAATCATATAATACTTAAACCAATAGAGAGCTAATAATTAATACAACAATTAAGGATATCCATATTAAAAATATTGAAATATTAAAAAAATATGTTTAAATGATTGTATAGATTCTCTAATACCATCTTTACCAGCTTTTTAATAGTATCCTTGCCTCCAAACAAATATTAGAATTATTTTATTTCAAAGGAATTTTATAAAGCAACTTCCAGTTTAAGAAATATTTTTGGCCAGTTAATGTAATGGAGTGCTTGGAACTAAAAAAGGCAGTTTCTCTACTATTGATAATTCATAACATAAGGTTTAGGTGCTAGATTCAAATTTAGTTTTAATTTTTAATGAATATTTCAATAAAGGTAATTGATTTCAAGGAGACACCCTTTACTTGATGTAAGTATTAATTTGATTTCCTAAATCTAATAATGAATGTCATAGTAGAGGATCAAATTATGAAAATATTAATTAGTTGAAATGCAAAATAAGAATTTCCAAATTATACATGAATAGATTAGACAATTCATAAAAAAAAGTAAAAAGTAGTTTAATCGAACTCATATATTAGTATATAAAGGTTAAATCTTAAAAGAGATATATTAAAAATTAAATAAAAAGTTCATAACTGAAGTTTGATATATTTATATTTTAAATAACTTAATGGTTATTTTTCTATATAATTATAAAAAGCCATAAAAATTAAAAAAGAATTTTAATTCTATTTTTGAAGAAATTAATTCTAAATTGAGATCTCATTTTAATAGAAAATGAAATGAAATTTTTCACAAAATATCTAATTAGATAATTTATAGCCTTTAGATTAAATGACATTTTTCATTATTTAATTTAATATACTTAATATGTTTAATTTTGATTGTAGCTAGGACATCGTTTAGAACAACGCAATATGTTTTGAAGATCAAAATTTAATTGAAACTCTTTAAGGACAAGAAAAGCCTTTAGAGATGAGTAATATTTTTAATTAATTTTTTAGTAGATGATTCATGTAATCTTTGTTCTTAGAATGGTAAATCTCTATAATTACATTTTAGAATTCCAAGATTAATAAAATGACTTCAGATCCGAAAACTTTGTAACTGGTGATTAAGAAAATTAAAATGAAGATTACATAGACCCTTTTAATTTCACATAATCAAATGTATAATTTTTAGTTAATTTAGAAAATATCTAATGTTCAAATTGATAGAAAAGTGCCAGGAGAAACAAAGAACCTTCCTAAATGTTTTGCTCGACAATTATAATAATTTATAGAAAGCTCCGCAAAAAATTCAGATGATCCAGACCTTAAATAAACTCTAGACCATCCAATAATCTAAAAATTCCTTAAATTGAACCCTGATAAGATGGGTAGAGCTAAACTGGTGGAATTTATAAACACCAGCATTGGATAGATTTTTTGTAAAGAGTTTTTTGGAAACTGCTAATGGAATTATAAATTAACTAAAGAAAGTAAAACTAACATAGAACTATGTTTCAGATATAATATTAGTTACTATCTTGAAGCAGTAAAGAAAGTAAAGTTAAATCAGGATTGATTAGATCATGATTTTTAAATATCATATTTATAAAACTAAAACTAATAAATAATCTAAATTTTGAATATAATTTTAAGTTTTGCAATAATTTTTTTTTTTGAAATAATTAAACGATTATTTTTTTAAAATGTTTAATAACTATAAAGTAAATTTAGAAAGACATGGTGGCTTAAATAAATTTCTGAATACTCTTGATGAATAATAATAGGATGAGTTGCTTTCTGTTGTCATGGATATTTAATACTTAATTAATAATAATATGGAGGAAAAGGAGAAGTTATTAAACGTAGTAAATAACATGCAAATTCAAACTTAAAATAGTTTGGACGTTGAAATGCAAAAGTAAACTGAATATATAATTTAGGAATGCAGAATTAAATAAACAAATAGCATAACAGAAAAACATTATTACTAAATAGATTGAAGAAATTGCTTAATTAAATTAATTTGTTGTGTAAAGACAAAAAGAGAGAAGAAGTCTCTATTCATCTCCACTCTAAACGTCTAATAAATAATTTAACTAACAAAGTATAGTGCCTGTGACTACTGCTGATTATTATCAAAAATTATTTGAAGACGAATGTAGGAAGGAAGAATCTATCATGAAATTATGGAAGAAATTATAGAAACAGAGTTTTGATAAAATGAAAATCCTACAAGAAACAGTAAATTATTATATTACCGATTAAACTAATAAATATGAAGAGAGTTTGGCTTTATAAAATGAATATATTAATAAATTAGAAGATCAATTAAATAAATACAAAGTTTCACTGAAATTGATAGTATAGTAAAGCTATAAGAAATAAATTTCTGAGTTGCTTGCTGTTGCTTAATCATTATATTAAGAAAATGAGATTTAAGAATTTGATTATGAATAATTGATTGAAACTCTATTAGATTTTAGTAATAAACGTGATTTATTATATTAATTATAATAAAAGGAGAATGAAGTAGTTTTATTAAAAAGTAAAGTTAATAATAGTGAAGAGTATGATAAAATAAATTAATAATATATATAGTTATAAGAATAATACAAAATTATTGATGATCAAAGGAAGGAATTATTAAATCTAAGTTAATAGATGAATGATAAAATTACTCTTTAATCAAATCAGATTAATTCTATGAATGAATAAATTGCTTAGTTAACATCATTATTTGCAAAATCTTTATAAGATTTGGAAACAGTATAAGAAGAAAATGAATCTTTAAAAAAATGCCAATCAAACTTTACAACTCGAACAAGTGAAGTTCATAGTAGATTCTCTGTTGGATTAGATGACAAATTAATTAAATGTTTCAATTCAGTATGTAGTAATTACAATTCACAATCAACAAGACATAATAAAAGTAAGAATAAAAGCATGCTTAGTTAATTAAGTAAATCTTCTTTTGGAGATAATGAAGAATTATGTAATTTACTTGATTTAGTATTAAGTTAAGGGTTCAATTAAAAAATAATTGAATCTATAACTTAATTGAGTAATACTGGATTACGTAAGAGGATTAAAGATCTATTATTTACAATTTACAATAACAATAATGAAATTGACTCTCTATTTAGTTCTTTCAGTGCTTTGATTCGAGACTTAGAAATTCCATTTAATGATTTCGAACTAATTAATGAAGGATTTCTAAGTAGTACTTGTAAATTGGAAAGGAATACTAAATAAAGTTTTGAAATGCTTCATCATTTAATTAATAAGAATAGTAAATAATAGTCAACCAAACATGGAGCATAATAGATTGGATTATTATCAAAAGTTTTACTTCAATTGTGTTAAGGAAATGACGATACTATTGTTGAACATATTGATAAGCATATAGAAATCTCAAAATAACTAAAAGATAAGAAAAATAAATAAATCAGAGATCTGCAATTCAGTGCGTGTAAGATGATAATGGATATATTTAAAAGATGGAAATAAAATTATATTCATATTTCAACTATTTTATATAGTATCCAGAGAGGTTTACAACAAGATTAAGAAATTCACATACAATCCTATCTCAATGAACTTACCAAGAGTGACCTGGGGAAGAGTATATAAAAAGAATTGAATAAATTATTTCAATTACTTATTTGAAATGCAAGAATCTAGAGTTTAATTGGCCTTGCGAGAAATCGCTTTCATTAGGCAATCACTTTCTTCTAAAAAAAAGTACATTCCAATGAAAGATGCTCTGAATAATTTCTAGAGAGTTTTGGAAGAAAACAAAAAAAATGGTGTATAAGACATTCCCAGATAGGAAATATAGAAGTGTCTAATCCCAGCATAAGGATAATTAAGATCTGCTAAGTTTCACATTTCATTTATATCCTTCCTTCTCAAATTAATCAATTTGAAAGTTATTAATGATGTAATTGCACATTCTAAAGTTTTAGATTCAGATGATTGAAGATGTTCTTGATTATTTTTTAAAGATTAAAGATATTTAGAAAGAAGAATTATACTATAAACTAATATAAAGTTTCAATACTTTTATTCATTAGGATTTTATCAATTTTGGCAATTTTAGTTTTGTTGAAAAAGTAGAATTTTATATATTTTATATTTTAGTGTTTAACATTAGTATTATATATGAAAAATTCAAAAATTCCTATTATCCATGGGCCAGCTTCAGCATCATTATAAAGATTAGTTGAATTACTTTCGGATTCAACCCAATTAATAATAGCAGGATAAGGTTTTGATGAAATGAATGTGGTTTTGGATTTTGATAATTAACAAGAGTAAAATTAGCAATAAATGACTTAACCAATAGATCATTCCAAGGAATTTTAAAATTTGCATTCAATATTATCAGATTTAATTAAATTATGTGATAGTAATAGACCTCATTGGTATCCTCTTTAAATTCCTTTGGATAGAGAATTTGGATTAATAAGCATCAATAATTTTCTTAGCAGTATGGGAAAGTTTTTTCTTTAGTATAAAACAATATAAGAATTATTAACTGATAATCTAATATTAATTTTAAAGAAAATAATAACTAGTCCGCAGTTGAAAAATTCAATAATTATTGAAACCTTTAAATGTTTAAAAATATTAGTTGAGAATGAATAATCTGAAGTTATTTGGAATGTGTTATTAAATCTTATTAAATAAAATGAACATTCAATCAATAAGAATTTAGCTTTTTAAACATTAATTTATTTCGTTCAGAATTAAGTGTTTTTGAATAAGTTAGTTTTATTACAAAACAATGAGAAAGTATATGAATGATTAATATTATAATATAGAATATAATCTTAGAGATTATTACAACCTTATCAAATGTAGCTAAGGAAGTATAAGAACCAAATGAAATTGAATAAAAAAGGTTGGTTGAATTAGCTAACCCAACAATTAATTTAGTAGATAATTGCGAAGTATTTCCTAGTGATAATGGTTTAGTTTGTAGAATGTTGAGTGAATTTTAATCAAGATTTGTAAATTCTTTATGTGTTTATGCAGATTAATTAAAAATATAACTAGGATAATTTATGAAATTATAATAAACTGATAAGTTTTATTAGATAATAGATTTAACATGGAGACTCAATTTGAGATCCATTAAATATCTATTAATGAAAGAACTAGATGAATAAACATTACAAAATTTATTGATTGCTTTTTAATAATATATTAACATAGTGGGATCAATTTAAATGAAATCTGCATAAAGTGCTTTCATAAAAACTATTTGTGAATTTTGTAAACCTAATTAAGGATAGGAATTTGCCAAAAAGCATATATAGATAAATAAAATGGTATTAAATATTGCAAATTGTTTAGGAAGTATGAATTTTTATATATAAAAAAATAGATTTATTGGAATGTAGTAGTTGGATATGTATATTTAAGACCTTTGAAGAATGTGAAAATCACTATTTAAGAAATAGATTAGCAAAGAATTCCAGTCAAGAAGAGTAGATTAAAACATTTGATATAACAATACTTTTTTAAAGTTTGGATTAATTATTTTCTTAAAGTCCTACTTATGGTAATGAACACTTGATAACAGTCATGGATGCAATAAACTAGATTACAATTGAATTTTTGGAATAATAATAAGTTAATGAGCAGAAAAAGTCAAATTTGTAATTTGGAGAATAGAAGAAATATTTTTCACTTTCCAAACTGATCGAATTAATAAAGTTTAATGTTTTTAGGTTAGATGTATTTTGGGAGTTGATTATAGCTCATTTCATATCAATAATCTCATCACGTAATACCAATCTTGTTTTAAGTGCAGCTGACACACTATCTTAAATTATATTTTATGGTTTTGAATATTTAACACAATTTTTCAAAAAGACATAATAAAATTAAAATCAATAATTTATAAAAGATAAATGGGCTAAGAAAGAATCAATATATTAATAAACTCTTTTTTAACCGTGGTTAGATATGTGCACATTAAGATTAAATGAAATTAAAGAGATTATTCTTTCTAATATACTGAAAATGATTCAAAATAATGGTCATGAGATCTCAGATAAAGGTTGGGATTCCATATTAACTTTATTATTAAATATTAGTTCAGAACAAACACTTCTCTTCGTTAAATAAGGATTAGGATGTGTAGAACAAATTATTAATTAATTTTTGTCAAATTTGGATGGTAGATAAATATTTTAATTATTTGAAATAATTGATAATTTTAAATCTAATTCAAGTAATCCTTAATTATTATAATTATAGATGAACAAAATATTAATTTTTAAATATGTAATATGTTATGGCATTTAGGAGATTTTATAACTAAAAATAACTCTAATCAAGAGAAAGGAAACTTTCTAACAAATGAACAATTGGAAATGAATTTAAAAGAAATATTTCAAAAATTATCTTTAATAGCACTGGATCCAATTCCTGAAATTAGACATTCAGCCATTCATATATTTAGTAATTTATTAATACATTTGAATTCATAAAATTAATATTTAGAATGGAAAAAAATCTTGGAAGAAATATTTTTAGAATTAATGCATAAAATTACACATGTTTTCTAAGATAAAAATTAAGCTAAAGAACTTGATGTTTCATAATGGGAAGAAACTGTTAAAAGTGTTTATTAAGCATTTATCAAATTAATTAAAAAATACTTTCTAGTTATTGAAGAATCTTCTCCCAATAAGTAAAATATATATACAATATTTCATTTAGGGATTAAGACATATCAATCTTAATTCGTTAATCTCTTCCTGATTTCTTGATTGTTTTTTAATAAACTAAACCTATGTTGAGTATGGAGGCGACCAAATAATTGAGAGAATTATTCCTTTATTAACCTGTTATTTGTCTTTAGAATTTTGAAGAGATTTTAAATCAAATTTCTGAAATATTCAATTTCCCATCATCAGATATCAAATATTTAAAAACAGTCATTTTACATATTACACCAGATGTTTTAGAACTCTTAAATGATATATTAAAATTATGCAAAGAAATCTTAATTGAGGAAGTTATTGATGTTTATTATAAAATTCTGGAATTTCCATTGATTGCTCATATGAAGATCGATTTAATTCAAAATAAAATATTTTTTGAAGATAATTTAGCTCCCAAATAATTTATGTAAACATTATCCTCCACTCTATCAAAACAAAGTCCCAAATTAATCACTAGAATCATTTAAAATATTAAAGAATTAATTAAAGATCCTCCAAGTGATAAATATAAGCATATGTTGTTAAAAAGACATTTCAGTCAATTTAATATCATGTTGGATAATAATATTTCACTCTTTTTCTAATTTTCTGAATTATACGAACATATTTTAATTACAATGAGAAATAATGATCAATATATTTACTACTCAGAATTATTAAACGAAGAAAAGTCTATATATATGATTATGGCTGAAAATTATATATAAAGAGCAAAAGCCTATCTTTAAATCAATAAATAAGATTCATTGAAAATATTAAACGTTTTACAACAAATCTTACCTGATAAACTTATTTTAGATAAACAATAATCTTAACATAAAATATTACAAACAGAAAATTAATCCTTAGAATTATATTATATTGAATTAATAACTGAAATTTATAAAAATAATCCTTAATTGTCAGAAACTACAGAATTTTAATAATTTATATAAAAATTACATGAAATGTCTGCAAATTCTTAAATTGCTATAAGTAAATTATGTTTATTATCACAAAATTAATTTGTCATACCATATTTATTAGATGCAAGTCAAAAAATATTAGAAAGGGGAATATCGAATGAGGAAAATAATTAAAAAATAGTTTTAGATTTATTAAACAATCTTCATTAAATATCTATTCCTGATAATTCATTTCTACTATTTTAATAATTGAATGGTGAATTTATTGCATATCCAGAAACATCTTTATTGCAAAGTGAATTTGGTCATCTATTTTATCTAATGCCTTAACTAGTTTAAATAATTACCCATAAATCAGAAGATATTAGAATTAAAGTAAAACAAATACTTGAATAAATGTCCGCAATAATTTTAAAGTAATAAAAATGAGATTATTAATATAATAATAAAATTTTTTTAATTTTAAATACTTTAGTTTAATTATGAAATATTTAGAAATTAAAATCAATCATGATATCATTTTTAATTTTCAACACAATAAATATGATTTTCTGAATCTGAATAATCTAAACTTTTACTATTACTTTTTTTCTTATTATTATTTATTTTTTATTAATCTTCTTCAATATTTGATTATTCATTCTCTTATTCTTAATCATTTTCTTATTCTTAATCATCTTCTTATTCTAAATCATCCTATTCTTCATCTACGATCTCATCTTCTATATCCTCTTATTCTTCATCTCCTTCTTCCATTTCATCTTGTAATTTCTATATTTCTGCATTGTCATTTACAATACAATCACTCATTTTTAATCCATATTTAACAATAGGTGGTAATTAATTTGGTATTAACCAATCCATATTATCTCCTTTTTCAATTTCTTCAATTTCTTCTGCTCCATTCATTTGATAATTTTATTCTTCTATTATTGCTTTTTAAGCTGCCTATCTATCATCGTTATCCTCAACTTATCTCATAGCTTAATCCATTTTATCATCATCAAATAATTAAAAAGACTTAAGTATTTATTCTGGACTAAACATACCAGATTACATAACAAAATCATCTAATTATCTTTTCTACAAAGATTTTAAGAATATGTTTTCTTCAATAGTTGAATTAGTTATTAATCTATATATTGTTACAGGTCTGACTTAACCAATTCTATGACATCTATCTTATGCTTGTTTATCCATAGCTGGATTCCAATCAGTATCATAAAATATAACTGTATCAGCTCCTGTCAGATTTAATCCTATTCCTCCGCTTCTCGTAGATGATATGAAACATGTAATATTTAATTGATTAAAACTTTCAACTATTTTTTATCTCATTTCTACTGGAGTAGATCCATCCAATCTTAAATATGATATTTTACTTAAAGATAGAACAGCTTCAAATATATCTAACATTTTTGTCATTTAAGTAAAAATGATGATTTTATGATTTTGAGATTTTAGTTTATAAATGAGAGATACTAAAGTATTCATTTTACCACAATCATAAATTAACAATTTCTTATTAGGGAAAAGCATTCTTTATTTTTAAATCATACAGAATATAGAATCAATTCCTTTTGGAATAGAATCTTATTGTTATGGTTGATAAGGACTAAAATATATTTATTATGGCAATGCATCAACCTTTCTAATGACACAACTAAATTCATTAACAGTATCTTGCATCTTCTCAAGTAAATATTCAACTGTTGGCATTAAAAAGCTTGTAATATTCTACTTACAGAAAGTAAGTATCTCTGGATTATAAGTTAATAAAGCGTGAAAGAATATAATTTTTAAATAACTATTTTACATATTTGTTTTGAATCTAGATTATACTTATTAATTTTCTAATTCTAACCATCTTCTACCAAACTTTGAAACATTCTTATTCATAATTCTTTATTCAATTATATTTGAATAATATTATAATACTTCCTAAGAAGGATATCTTTATTTAATTGAATAGACATTTAATTTAATAGGAGATTACTATAAATTAACTTAAATTCTTTATGGATAAGTAAATTTTAGAGCATGAAAAAAAAATGGTTATTCTACTGGCCTTTATTCAAATAATTCAGGATGATTACAAACCTTTCTTAATTATTATACTTTATTCATCATTGAAACAAAATCTGTTCCTTAGATTTCAAAATTCCCAGATGATTAAATAAATTCATCATATAAATATTTTTATCTCCTTGACAAATCGCATTTTACTATAATTTCTCTTTTTTCTGGTAACTATTTCTCTACATCCTTTTTTAATCTTCTTAACACAAATGGTCTTAAAATATCATGTAATTATCTTAAAACTTCTTCGGATATTGTTTTATTTTCAGATATAGCTTTTTCTATACTCATAAACCATTATAAAAAGTCTTAATGACTATCAAAAATAGATGGCATTAAGAAATGAAGTAAACTCCAAATTTCCCCCAAATCATTTTATAAAGGAGTACCAGTTAAAAGCAACCTACTTCTTGTATTAAAATTCAATAACACCTACCATCTTTGAGATTTAAAATTTTTAATATGTTATGCTTCATCCAATATCATGTAATACCACTTTTTTCTTTTAAACACTTTACTGTCTTATATAACAATTTTATAACTTGTAATACAAACATGAAAACTATTTAATTAACTCCATCCTTATCTTTTTAGTTTTCTTTCCTTTGGAGAACCAAAGTAAGTCATTATTTTAAAAGCAGGACACCATCTCTTGAATTCAATCTCCCAATTCATCAAAATACTTGTTGGGACAATAACTAAATGAGGACCCCATATCTATTTATTCGCTGCTAAATATGCTAATAAAGCTATTGTCTGAATTGTCTTTCCTAAACCCATTTCATCTGCCAAAATCCCATTCATTTATTATTAATGCAAACTAGCCATCCAATGTACTCCGACTAATTAATATATTCTCAGTTATCCACTCAATAAAAATGGCTATTATTCTAATAAACCTAAATTATTATTATTTGTTTTATTTTACTATCTTCTGCTTCAAATAAGAATGGAAATTATTTTGATTTCTTTAACACTTTTAAACATTTGTCTGCATCCAAAATATTTTCGTCTACTTCCTCATCTTTTGATTCTACCTTTGCGATCTCATATCTTTCCTATCCTATTTTTATTAAATCAATAACAATGTCTTTTATTAAATAATTTTCAATACTTGATTGAACTGACTATATCTATTTTTTGAATCCTGGCCATGCATTTTATCTTCTTTTTAATTCAAAATAAAGTGTCTTAAATTTCTCTATTGGTATTAAATTTGTTTCATCTTCTTATTAAGCATTTTAATATTAAGATAATTTCTATCCAATCTCTTCTGTAATATCTTTTAATCTGGTTACTATGTCTCCTAATTTCTATTTTTAACTCTCTTATTTTATTTTATCATCCTTAAATTATTGTACTTGCTTTCTTATCTACCACACGTATTTCCAATATTCTCTCTATACAGTTTTAGCTACTTTTTGTAATTGCCTAAATTAGTTCTTTTCTTCATTCTTTATATTATTTATACTTTTACCCTCTCTTTTTCTTTAATCGCCTCATAATATTTTAACCTTTTATTTATTGCCTATTCTGCTAATTTTTTTGTTTTAAATTTAAAACACTCAACTCTCCTAGTCATATATTATTACATTTCACTCTATTATCTATTTACATAATACCATTTCATTTAGGATATAATTCCATCTATATTGAGTATTAGTTTTAGGTTCAGGTTTTTTTTCTGGCAAATTTCCATATTACTCTCTTATTTCTTTTAATTATTCCTCCAATTTAAATTTCTCATCCAACATCTGCCCTCGTGATTATTTGCTTTATAATTTTTGCGCTTTTTTTATTTACTTACTTTCTGATTCAGACATAATTAATATTAATTTTATTCTAAATTATTTTCACGAATAAATATCAACTATCAAGTTTATTCAATATCATTAAAGTTCAAACTAGCAACAACTAATAATTATCAAATTTATAACTCTTAGATTCAAATCAATTAATTTAATAAATAAGAATTTCTATGAATAATTACAATTTTATTTGATTCCTTGTTTTATTTTTCAATCAAGAACATACTTATACATTAATTTAATAGAATATTATAATTTATTTTATGTAAAGTAAATTAAAAATTATATAATATTAAATTAATTTAAGATCTAAAAACTAATATAAATAATATACATAAAATTATCAAAAAATTAATTTAAATTCTAAGGATGGTTTCACTTTACCATTATCATTTCAATTACTAGAGAACTACCATTATCTAAAATCAAATTAAAATAAATAATTATTCTTAAACTCGAATTCAATAAAATTTTAACATATATATGTTAATTGCTTTGAAATTAGATGTCATTATATTGATATCATTTATTCCTCCTTTTAATTAATGATCTAATATTCAATGTGCATAACTAATTTTAGGCCTTAACAAATATAACTGGGTATTTATTAAATTAAATGTAAGTCAAAGTTTAATTGACAATCTAATTAAGAATAAAGATATATTCCAATAAATTAATATAAAATACATTTAATAAAAAAATGAATAGAAAATCTATCGGTTATCAATTCAATATGTAATATATTCATCATTTATTAATTTTAGGCAGTTTCTATTTAATCCAGATGTGTTCTTTGGCCTGTTTTAGAGTAAGTCTTTAATTTGGCTAATTTTATAACAATCCAGTAATTAAATCTTTTGCTTCTTCACTAATGCAATACCAGTTTTAATCATCCATATTGTAAATGCCATCTATGGTATTTTAAATGATCTCTTAAGGTATTTCAGAATCAAATGGTAAGTATCCACTTAACATATAATATAGAATGACACCTAGAGCAAAAACATCAACAGCAAATGTTATTTCTTAAAATTATAACATTTCAGGGGCTTAATAATTGCAAGTCCCACAGTGATAGTTTTGATGTTCCCCATTTTTTTGTATTTTTGAGAGATGATTAGCCAAACCAAAGTCAATCAATTTAATTTATTTAATTACATTTCTATCCAAAATTATTAAAATATTTTCAGGTTTAATATCTCTGTGTACTATTCCAATCGAATGAATATATGACAGAGCATCAAGTAATTAATTAAATATTATTGCTGCTTCGGTTTCATCTAAATATTATTTATTATAGACATAATCAAATAAGTCTCCATCCTCTATTAATTCTGTTATAATATAAATGTAATCTCTGTTTTCTATTGAATCTATCAACTTTATTATACAAGAATGATTTAATAATTTGGTTATACTTATTTCATGTTTTACAATATCTTATTCTTCTTGAGGCAAATTCATTTTATTTATTACTTTCAATGCATAAAATTATTTATCAATTTTAGATTCACATTTATAAACTATTGAGTATTTACCCTCTCCTATTTTATTAAGAATTGAATATTTTTTATTAACTTCTCCATTAAAATATAAAGACAATGCTCTTTACCATTCTCTAAATGACGTTTGATCTTAACAATGATACATTTTATGTTTATAATGTTGATTCATATGGAAGATTTCAAATCCAAATTTTTAATTAGCATGATCAACTCTTTCTTCAATTATTAATCCATTTAAACAAATGATTTCTAATTATTTTAAATAATTAAATACTGGTTGGCCTAATTTCGTTTTTATTTGAAAACTCCATTAAAATATTCGGATATAATTGACAAAATTTACTTTTTATCTTTTACTTCTTCGACATTCTATATAATTCTCCTTAAATATCTAATGGTCTATTTTAGTTGAATTTATTACAAATTTTTATATTTTGGTTAATTATTCTACATTCCCCAAACATCGAAATTAAAAGCACAATATAGAGGCATAATCAAATTAGGATGATGTTTAACAAAAACAGTAAAATCTTCTAAATTTAATGGTAAATCATTTTTTGCTTTATAAACCATGTCAACATATTTTTTTATCAATAGATTTAAATTAGCTTGCATTTCAATTTTCTATCCATTCACCTTAATAATAACACAAATGAATTTACTTAAAAGGATAGATTTATCCCGAATCCTTTCATTGGTATACCATTTATTTATGCTTTACTATCTACTGTAAATATTTGATCAATAGACTATTTAGAATTAAAACTAAGCAATGCATCCACTTAGTAAGCATTTTAATTGTCATTGTGATTTGACTCTTTATTTTCTGAAACATTACTATGCTTCCTTAACATTTATACTAATAATTATATTTAAATTTAATATTACATGAAATTTTAAGGAAATCTTCACTGCCTTTTCTAGGTTTAACTTTTTTTCTACGATGAAAAGCACTGATAATTTATTATTCTTCTAAAAATAATTGATCATTTAAAATAATTGTTAGTTCTTCTTTAGAATAATTATGTAACTATAAAAAAATTAATAAAAAAATTTAGAAATACCATTTGTAAAAAATCAGTTTTTTCAATACCATTTTGGTTATGTAAATCGTACAATTTAAATAAGTTTTTAATTTATTGATCTTCTGAACATTTTATATACATTTATAATCCTGTAAGAAATTCTTCAAAACTCATGTAATCTTCTTACTAATGAGTAAATTTATTGAATATTTATTCTCCCCATATTCCCTAAATTAATTATCACTATTCTACAAACTATAATTTAAAAATAAGTATTGAAGGTATCTCTACATATCAAATGATTTTGAGAACGATCTGCCAAGTCCTTATAAATCATAAGTAACATGTTTAATTCGTAATTGTCAACTAAATTATTGATTAATAATTAACATGTGTTAATAAATTTACTAATAATAAAGATATATTGAGCGTTTTTCTTTTTTTCTTTCTTTTGTCCTTAACATTTTAAAGTGCTTCCCATATATTTATTTAATAAATAAATTATTCCCATATTTTAATTTTTTTGATTTATTTGCCAATTAATACCACTTTGTTTATCTATTTATAGTCTAAGTTGCCTGGGATTTATTCCTTTAATGAGCCTAGATCCCAACAAAACTTAGTAATATTAGAAGATTTGAGATGTTTAATTAATTCGTATGAATTATAAATTAATTCCTGGAACTCAAAAACAATTTTTCTAGAATTAGGAATGTTCTTGCTGAGTCACATTTAAACAATTTGAGGTTGAAAGGTTAATAATAACATCTAATTTTTTTAATTCAGGATGTGTAATTCAATGTTTAATAAATTTTATGGCATAATTAGCATAAGAGGCTGAAGTCAGCTAATAAATTCAAAAAATTCTTAAGTAATCAGTATCAAGGAAAGAAAAGAAATCATTGATCAAATCTCTAAAATAGAGCTCTATTGCTTAAATGGGGAAGGCTTCCTCATTCAAAACTATAATCTCTGTTTCTAATTCAATGGTCGGCACAAGTACTTTGGTATTCCCAGTTTTGTTTTGTTAATCTGGGATAGGATTGGGCATAATAATAGCTATAATAATAGGATTAATTTCATGTCGAACAACTCAATTATTGATTGTTCACAATAAATAAGAAGAGGTATATAAATTTGAATGTAAAATAGATGGATTTACCAGATACGTTATAAAGAGTGCTGGGTCCTAAATGGAAAACTATTTTCAACATTAGTAATGTCACTCTGCTTTGGGCAAGCGGAATTATCTATATGATTTTAATATGCAATCAACTTTATCCTTTAATTTAAATAATATGTGATAATATTGGAATAGAAAGTGCAGCCCTAACAGATATTACTCTTTCCAAGTTTTCATATTAATGGGTAGGTATAGGATACACAATATTGATTTTACCTTTGTTTTTCTAAAAAAAATTAGGAATCATTTTGCAACTTTTACCATATGGAATCATTTCTGTATTTTCATTTATCCTCTTCACAATATATCAAGGAATATATATGCTGGTAAACGATCACTAAGGAGTGGTTGATAATTTAAAATGGTTTAGTCTTGATGTATCTACTATGGCTGGTACATTTGCATTGGCCTTATTAATATAATCTATGGTTGTACCAATTATGAAGAATAATATGATTTAATAAAATAACAATAGAGATATTGCTATAGGATTCACATGGACATGGTTTGTATATTGTATGGCAGGTACATTTGGAGCATTTGCAGTTGCTGGTGCAATAGCAAATAATTAAAAATAGGAAGGAAAGAGTGGATCTACTCTTTTGGATTATTATCCATCAAATGATCCATTGGTAATAGTAATTTAAGTGTTACTATTTCTACAATTATCTCTTGTATTCCCTGTTTTGTAATTTATTACCAGATCGTAATTTTTTGGTTTAATCTATGAATTGGAAAGATAACCCAAGTGGTAATTTTATGCATTTTCATTGACTTATGCAATCACTTGTTTAATAGTTCAATGTGTTGAAGTTGATTTGTCTTTAATCATTAGTTTATGTGGGTAAATTTGTATACAAATTATTTTATAGTGCCATAATTGGATTATTCTAAGAATATATTATTCCCATTGCTTTACATTTGAATTGTTTATATGGAAATAAGAATTCTCATCCTTAAAATCATCCAAATCATAATTAAATCCAAGCAAGTTTGGAATCAACAGAATATTTGGTTGATCAAGTAGATTTGACTTAATTCACATCGAATGATGAAGTTTATTATTTTATATATATTATATTAGGAGGACATAAAATGCAATAATCATTCAGAGCTTCTAAAGCGCATGCCTAAGAATTTACGAATATCTTTATATTCATTTATTTTAGTCATCGGAATTGCTATAGGAATCGGCAAATTGATTGATATATTAAAATGATGTTTATGTGTTTATTTCATTTAAAATCGGTCTCCGAGAATCTAAAGTATTTATAATATTTATAGAATTATTAACGTTTGATCTCTCTAAATTGGTCTGCCGATATTAAAATTAATAAAATCGATTACAAAAATAATTAAAATAAGTTTAATGAGAATAATTTTGATTATATTGAAAATTGCTTACGTAATTTGTGAAGTATCAAACAATAATACTTATGCCTATCACAATGCATAATCAGCCTATTAATTCCTAATTGAGAACTAGAATTAGTTAATTCTTGGATAATGGTCAGCAAGCTCAGAACATTAGGTTTACTTAAATATAGTATTTGATAACTAAAACTTATTATTATAAGTCTATCCAAAACAACATAATGATTAAAAAGAAGCTTATTATTTTAGATTAAGTTATTCTTTAAGCAATACTTCATATAGCTTTGATTCAGTCAAAAAGTATCTATTCAATAATTATTTTATTAGTCGAATGACATGGAACAATGTTTAAACAGAAGTTACTGTTCAAAATAACAAAAATCAAAGTCCTTTTTTGTGTTTAGCTTCACTTTAACTAGAAACTTAATAATAAATTCATAAATAAAAAAATTCTTAAAATCTTAATATTTATAGTGAATTTGAGAGTGATTGCTAAATGACTTAAGAAAAAATTAAACTATTCATATTTAACCATTCCATATACACTTAGCAGGTATAAATCTATTCGGCCTTAATCATATGTATTTCACTTTTTCAAATTGTTAATTCTCATTACTATTTAAATTCTGAACCTCTACCAAATTAAGGTAGTTCACTTACAATGTCTATAATACTGACTCAAGATATTTACATTTGTATATTTAGCTCATTGCTTTTTGATACACCAAGACTTTACTATTTTATACCATGTTTGGTTTGTCAATTGATTACTATTCTGTCTGATCTTAAATTGAAAGCTAAATTATATGTAATTATATTTATATATAATTTATAGTAAAAAGAGAATAACAAAAAGAAAGATATTCTAATATATCTATTTGAAATGTTATCCATAACATTTTTATTCCTTAAAATTAAATGTACTTACGGATTAATCCTACTAAATTTTTTTTTGATGCCCCAAATAATATTTACATTTTTTACCGGAAAAAGATAAAAATTCAACTATAACTACCTTGGAACAATTTTCCCAAGAATTATCCTTTCCTTATATTTTACATCATATTCTAATAACATTTTATTACTACAATAAAATTTTATTGTTGTTGGAATCATTGTACTTATATTTCTAATATAATTCTTATTGTACTTTTGTTAGTGTCAATATGGATTATTCATCTTATAGAATATAAAATTTAATTACTTTGTTAAACCAACCATTGAAAATTCTAAATAAGATTGTTCAATTTGTTTAACCAACTTAAACAACACTTAAATGTATAACTTAAATACAGAAGAACCTGTTCTTATTCAAACTTTAAATATGGCCTCTTAAAAATAATTATTGATGAACACTCCATGTGTAAGAATATTTATATTCCTAGAATCATGTATTTCATCCCTCTTGTTTAATTCAATGGATGCAAATAAATCTCACCTGCCCATTATGTAAGAGTACACTTCCACAGATATGTTGATAGAAGATAATGAGCTTATTTGTATATATTTGATTATAATAAACAGGTTTCAAATGCACTCCATTTTTAAATATATATATAAATTATATTCTCTTAATTTCTTATAATGTACTATATCAAAATAATTTACATTTTAATATCTTAATCAAAAATACTAATATAAAATAGATTAAAAATATTCAATAAACATTATCTACATTTAAATTCTTTCCCTTCAAAAAGTTTTATTTTACCTTAACTTTTAATAATTCATTTTAATTTCTCTAATAAATCTATCTTGCAAAACGATACTCTGGAGAGTAGTCTCTTTCATGATTATATTCTGTTTTGAAGTAAATGTAATATTGTGAAAGCCACTATTTTTATTTTTAAAATTTTTTGAATTCTTCATGAGAACACACATCATTATGATTAATTCCTTTTTTTGGATCTGGATCCTTTTAACAGTTGCAATTTTTCAATTCTTTTTATAAGTATTAATCAAATTCCTATAAATCAGTTGAATATCGAAGTTTAAGTTATTCTATTGCATATTGTTTCTTTTTATCATGATAATGCCTCTTTCTTGCATAATCTTCTCTATTTACTTCTTTTGCCATTTTATATTAAATTATTAAATAAAAAATATTTGATAAATCTAACATTAATACTTTTAATTCAAATCAGAATTAACCAAATTCTGAATAGCAAACTATTTAAAAAAAAAAAGATTAAAATTTTTGATTTTTTGCTTTATTCGCAGATAAGGAATTTTTATTTCATATATTGTAAATAAAATTATGCTTTTGAAATTAATCACTAATTTATCTAAAAATTATATTAATTTATGTATATTTGAAAGGATAGATAGAATTAATAATTTCGGGTACGTTTGATTATTCTTAGCATTATTTTCTCTTTTAGTGAATAACTGACATCAGATCTATTTTTAATGTAAAAGTTATATATTTTTTTTCTTATAATTTATATTAAATAATATAATTATTTAATCATTGAAGCATTTCTATAAATTTTAGAATTCCTTTAATTTCTTCATGTGAACTTTGTCTATCAATACCATCATAAATTAGTTTCTGTTATTTGTAAATCGATGATTTATGTTTTTTTTAAATATTTTTTTTTCCTTCTCAAATTTACTACTGTAAATATCTTATGACTTTTTAAAGCTGTTTAAGGTAATCTCTATTTATTTCTATAATTTAAAAGAATTTCTAAGTCTTAATAATAAATAAATTGTGTTAATAAGAAGTATAAATGATTAAAATAGTTATAATTAATACTATAAAAGAAAGAAATGATAATAGTTTGTATTAATAGCAATAAGATTATAAAATTTTCATTGTTGTCTATATTATGATGATTCGTGTTCTAATATTGTCAGTAAATGTTTCAATGGTAAATTAAGATGAGTTTTTTTTTTAGCATTGCTCATTAAAGAGGTGTTTGAGCCTCTATATTGTTGTTAATGAGTGACTGGAATTTCTTCTAATGAGGGTTTTTTGATTTAAAGGGTTTCACTAAATTATACTAGTCTCTTAAAAAAACTCTTTGGGGCTTTTGAAAAAGTAATCTGACAACTTGATTTTGATTTATTCTTCTTATTCATTGAACACTTAATGTTTTTAAAATGTTATTTTTATTAAAACTAATATAACTCATATCCTAATTTATCAAAAATAAAACACTGCATATTCTAATAATTTCTTTTAATTAAAGATTCGGTCTTTTATATTAATTATTATTTTGAGTTAAATTATAATTGGCTAATTTGAATTTGAGATCATACGTATTATATTGTAGATATCATCCATTCATTATATGTTAGAAGTATATTTAATTAAGGAAAATTATTACAAAAATAGCATAATTGTAATAAATTTTCAGAAATGTGATAATAATAATTATTATTATTATTTTATTTTACAAACATATAATTCTAATATATATATATTAGAAGAATAAAATAAATATTATAATATTTATAGTTTAGAGTTGTTAGTGTGTTTAAACTTTAACTATATTACAATCATTGCTTAATTAAATAATTAAATACTAACATTTAGAACTTACTTCACTATAGATTTATTCTTACTTTTAACACCTTTGACTATATATATACTGGTATATTAATAAAACTTTAGAGTTCAATTCAATGAATATATTATTTATTGTAATAATCTTAAGAGAATGAGTAGAGAAAGAAGAATTCATATAAATTTGTAAGTAGCAATTTCACTTTTACTTTTTTATTCAATAACATTTAAATCTTTTCTTAATGATTTAAGTGTTATTAGGAATTTATTAGATTTTGGTTGTGATTGTTAATTAATGTAATAAGTTATAATAATAATACTATTTTTTGGATTGTGCATACATGGTTAAATGGAGAGACATACTTTATAAGGAGCATTAAGTTTACTTGAAAAAGGATAAAATGATATATCTTAATATGATTAATAAGATCTGATATTATATATTTGGTGTGGCTAAATTAGAAATGTGGTTGTAAAACTATTTCATCCAATAACTGAGAATAAATTGGCAAATGATTATCCTATATTTAGATCAATACCAGCAGTTATTTTAATGGCTGGATTTATACCTGTGATGGTATTAGTTGTTTTTAGTTATGGCATGTTCAAATTTATTACATATGAGCATAAGAAGATGGAATTCAAATATACGAAATTGCCTGTTAAAGAAATACCTAAACCCTAGAATAATCAACTTTCATATCCGCCATCTAGTGTCTTTGTCTTTGGCTTTATATGAACATATTTATTCAATATTCTAAATATATATATATAAAATGTTTTCAAATGGGTTTTCTACATAATGGACATGTTGAATTGACATTCATCCAACTCTAAAATTAGATTATTTTAAAATATATATACCATAATACATGATTCATGAAAATGATGATACTTGCTACATGTTAAAGTTAATATACTTTCTTATAATTCATAAGCACATCTGCAAATCGGACATTCAGGATCTCCTTCTACACAATTTGGTTTATAAGTTTAGATATTCAATCTTTCCATTGCTTCTATCCTTTATTATTTTTTGGTGCAACTAAAAATCTATTTACTAAACTTACTGTGAAATACAATAGTATATCAGAAACAAAACTAGTAATGGTGAAAACAAAATACAAAATATGGTTATTATGTAAATGTCTATATATTAATATATAGATAGTATTAGGATTGAACAAAGAAAATAGAATTGGTAATATTCGCATCCTACCCTATTAATTTCTTAGGAGAGAAATATGTTTAATCCATAGATAAACATCAATTAGTAGATGATATTCAATAAACGACTATAAAATTTTCCACAAAATACTGATTTTTAGACTTCATATTTAATTTATCTTGTTAAAATGCTAATTTATTTGGAATCCTCAATAAAGTGAGCTTAAAACTGCTCCTCTTATATTCTTATTTAATCCAATTTTTAAGCTAAATTGAGACGATTTTCTTCTACGTTCATGTAAACTATCTAATTGAAATACAAAATAGTATTAAAAAAGGAATGAAGGATAATCCAAAAAATCCATCTATGTAATGAGTTTCCATAATAGAAATCTGAAAATGATTAGTAATTGCATTCTTAAGAAGGATAAATTATGTAGATTCCAAAAAATATTTTACTAAAACAATAGAGCAATTGAAGAGAATTGCTAACATTAAAATGATTAGCAGATTTTCTGTATAATTACGTTTCTTGCATATTTTTATTTATATAATTATTAAAATAATATAAAATTTGATTCATCCAATAATCTTTCTTTAATCTGAAGGATCAATAGTTTCTAGATTTTTAGTGATCTTGACTTCTTCGTTTAATTGAATTTCATCACCGGTTTTGGAGAGATTATCTAACAATACTAATTTACTTAAGACTTCAAATGTCTCTTATCTAAATTTAGGTTAATCAGCAACTGGATTTTTATAAACATTTAATTGAGAAAGATGATTCAATAAAGCTAATTGCTTGATTTCATCAATAGAATCAAATTGATTATCCATAATTGATAAAGCAATAAGATTTGGATATATACTTAATTTAGACAATTCCTTTCCACTTAATTAATTGTGATCTAAACAAACTCTAATTATTGATTTAGAATCAGGTAGATTGGATAAACTCTTTAATTTGCATTTATTTAGTTAAAGTGACAATAGACTAAACTTTTCCAATTCAGCCTTTACAGAATCAGGAATACAATCCATTTCAGCATCTTCAATAATAATTTCTTCTGTCGAATCTTTAGCCAAACTTCTAAGAAATTTCAACAATTATCTTTCTGTCTCTTCAAACATATATTTTTTATTTCCTTTTTTTTATACATTCAATTTTGGTTTTTTATGTTCTTAAAATCATGGTAAAAATAATCTGTATAAAATAATATATAATAATATCTTATTCAAAATCTATGATATTAAGGTGGTAAATAATGCTAAGGTGGATATTATTATTGAGGCGGATACTGATGCATAGAAGCATGCACAGGATATGGATAAATTGATTAAGAATTTGGAGGTGGACTTCTTTAAGCTCTAACATTCTAAATTGTTTATTTCCTATTATCTATAGATTCAAATTAAGTTTTCTTCTCTGGAATTGTGACACGTAATGGTTCTTTTATTCTACTACCTTAAAGTGAATTGATTTTTGTGCTCTCAGTAACATTTGTAGTTGGCAATTAATGAATACCGATAAAATCAGGAATCGAAGTATGCTGAACACTTATTATTGAATTTAAGAATAAACTTAACTCCGAACTTTATTTAATAAATTTATATACGCTCTATGTTAGTCAATCTAAACTTCGCTACTAACAGTTGGAAATGCATTTATATATTCCCCTATTTTTTTATAATAAACATGATTGTCTTCTTAAAATGTTGTTGTAAAGTATGGTATCAAAGCAGTTAGACAATCCGAGCTTTAAAAAGTTGTTAACATCTATTTCATTGATCTCCATCTCTCTTCAATCATAGAAAGTAAATGTTTAGCGTCTCTCTGTTAATTATTAACATTCTTTTTCTATTTATGTTAAACTTCATTCTCTAAACCATTAAAGAATTGTTCTACAACATCTTAAATACGTTTCTTTATTTCTCTTATTTTTTTTATTGTTTTATCAGCATGAATTTCAAAAGTATTCACATGCTTTTTAATATCATAATAGGAATTGGTGAATTTCTTCACTATCGTTATACTATAGAATAATAAATACATTCATTATTAACATGATCACTTGCTTGATTGAGCAATACTTCCAATGATTCAAATACTGGATATGTCCCTTCATTTACATGCTCTTTAGAATGAAGATGTATGCAAAGAGGACATAATGGTATTATACATTAAGGTGCTCGACACATGTTTGATATATAGTAACCTTTATGGTAGTAGCACTCCACCTAAGGAAGATTGTTGGAGTCAAAGAAAACTGTTCTCCCAAGATTGTCTAATAATTTCTCAGGTTCCTAATATGATTCTTGTTTCCCATCATTAAATTCATCATCCACATGTTGTACTATATTATCCATTAAAAATAGTTGTTAAAATTAACGAATAAAGCAAATTAAATTAACAAAAAACAAATCACAAGTCTTCTTTTCTAAAAGTAGAATGCATTTTGTTGAATGTTCTTCCTCCACCAAGAACATCATCAATAAATGTTATAATATCTTGTGTTTCTATTGATGTCTAGACAGTGTAAGTTTATCTTTTTGGCTTGATAATTACAGCATATGGTTATTTTTTATTTGCTTCAAATTTTGAAGTCAATTACCTAATTATAAATAAAATTAAATACTTAAGAGATCCATAATAGAATGAGATATTTTCGTTTTAATATTTACTTGGTATTTTAGATACAAATTCTAATTCTAGATCATTATTTATGAGCAATAAAAAACACAGATCCTTTCCTTTTAATATACATTATTCGTAATTTTATCCATTCAATTATTAAATAGATTTCTAAATTGGTTCTTTTTTTTTACCATATGCAAATTACCTCAGAAACTTAACGATCTAATCTTTTTTGAAGTCTGATTCAAAGACTTTAAAATCCTAATCATTCTAAGCTACAATTAGACTTGGGAATTCAGTTATCTTGAATATAGATGCTAATTGTCTTTCTGATTATCGAATCATGGCAAATTCTAATTTACCTTTGAATTCCTTTGAAAGAGCTTTAAACAAAGGAGGAGTGGATTTTTTATTAGTAAATAGAATAACTTTTGGTTTTGATTTTTCAATATATTCTTAGAAATTAAATCCACTTAAAATTATAACAAAGTCTTCCATAAGATCAACTGCCTCTTTAGCTAACTCAGTCAATTCCCATTTTCCCTTATATCTAATAGGTTCAGCAGAAAGACGAGATGCATATATGGAAACAGATGGATAACGTTTGACTTAGAATTCATCTTCACATAATGCTTCATCATCTTCACAATCAATTGCTGCAACTCTAAATATTCCTGCGTATTTTTCAGCTAATTCTATAATAAGTTTTTTGTTTTTTTAGCCTTCACCATTGGGCAAATAAAAATAAATTAACCACACTTCTTCTCTTCTATAGAATCTAGAGAGATTACTCATATCCAGTGTGTAAACATCTGTGTTTTCAAATATATTATTTTTTTTAGCCTAACCTCCTTCTTCTTAAAAATCTTAATTTCCAAATCCACCACCTTAATTACCAAATCCTTATCCTCCGAAATTAAAATTAAATTATTATCTGCCTCCTCCTCCACCGCTACCTCCTCTAAAGAATTGTGAAAACATTTCTTCAAATCCACCTCCAAAATTATGAAATCCTCCTCCACCACCTTATTATTGTTATTGCTCATGTTTATTTACACCTTCTTCACCATATTAATCATAAATCTTTCTTTTCTCTGGATCTTTAAGTGTTTCATATGCATTTACAATTTTTTAGAATTATTTCTAAGCCTACATAAAAAAATAAGAACAATTATTTTACCTTCTCTTCATTTCCCTTATTTTTGTCTGGATGATATTTTAAAGACTATTTCTTAAAGGCCTTCTTAATCTCTGCATCACTTGCTCCTTTCTTCAATCCTAACAATTGGTAATAATCTTCTCCTGCTATTACAAGTAATAACAATATTGTGAACAACACGAATTTCATTAATTTTAATTTATTCTAGAATTTTATTTAAATAACAGACACAATTTAAAATGTCTACATCTCCTACAGGTGTTCAACGTTTTGACAATTCTCCATATGTCACTAAAAAATAATAACCACAATATCCAATCCCACAACAATATTAACAATCGACATAATAATTCAATCAACCTGATTACTATGATGATAGATACCATGAATTTGAAGAAAGAGAAGAACAATACAATTATCAAATTTAAAAAATGAATGATTATATTTAAGTAACTAACCAACCTATATCTAATTAGCAATTATAACATGATTTAGACGTTTCTGAACATGCCAAATAAGGATTTGAAGCTGATTTTCAAAAGGCAGCCTACGAATTGTAACTCTATAAAGATTAGTTAAAGAAATTATACACAATTTACCAATAATAAACTGCACAATTTGAAACCATAAAAAAGAAAACCTAAGATTCTAATCTCAATGCTGAAAAAGCTTATGAAAAGTAATTCGAAATTAAAAATGATGTTTAAAATCTTATTTTGGATCGAGACTTATTACTTAATAAATTAGAACTAGGTGACAAACAATATAATTTTGATGTATAGAGCTTGACTCAATAATTAAATGATAAGAATGCTGAAATATAGGACTAAAGAAAAAGAATAAATGATTTAACCGAATTGAAAAGAAAAGCTGATGAAGAAATAGCTTCCTTAAGATTTACTTTAGATCATCAAACTGCTAGGTTAGAAGCTGAATTAAGAGAAAAAGTACTTAAATTAGAAGCACTTGATAAATAGTTTGCTGAAGCACTTTATCTAAAAGACAATGAATTAGTGGATGCTTTTGATAAAATCAGAATATTAGAACATGAGGTTAGACGTATATTAGATTTAAACAGAAGCTATGCTTAAGAATTAAGTATGTTAGCAAGAGACAATAGATTTAAATAGGAGGAAATCGCTAAAGTTAGAGAAGATGCAGTAATTTTATAATATCATTTTTAGAAACCAGCTTTACCTTAATAAATTACTGTATAATCAAGTGGTATGGAACCCAGAATGCCACCAGCTTGGGCTGAGAAATTTCATATAAAAATCGATGCTTGTTTAGATTTATTTGAAAGAAATCATGCTAAGTCTTTGAAATAATTATGTATTAATCTTTGGAAGACAAAGATGGAATTAAAAGCAAGAAATAAATAGAATAAAGCGATGGTTGAAGAAAACTCAAATCTTGGCAAAAGTGTAGTTGTAGGTGGAGGCACTGATATGAGAGTAACTACTTACTTTATTGATTCATTTGTTGCTGCAATTACTTTTGCTAGGGATGCCATTTCTAATGTAGTTTTTGATGTATTTGTCAAAAGTGTTAATAAAGCAAACAATAAAAAACTAAATTCTTTTGTACTTTTCTTTGAATCTCTTAAAGAAATGTAATAAAAATCTAGTAAAGGTTTGTGGTTAGCCTTAGAAACCTATGCCAAATTAAGAAAGGCTTTACGTCATTCAGTACCTATTCTTATAGATGCAAAACTTTAAGGTGGATTACTTTAAAAAGTTGAATTAGCGATGGGTAAGTTGCTCAAACATGACATGGATTTTAGAAATAATATAAATAAATGGTTAGAAGGTACTTTGGCATTCACAGTTTAAAAAAAGGAAGCAGAAGCTTATGACAAAAATAGAGATTATCTATTCTTATTTAGATTATTAACAGTAAAATACAGAATCAAGTTTCCACTTCAAGGAAAGACATTTGAAGTTGATGTAGACATAGAGACGACTTTAGAACATAAAATTTGTTATGCCTTAAGAAAAATTGTTAAATAATAATGATTATTAAATTTAATATGCGCTCACTTATATGTAGATTTCATTTTACATTCTTTGCCAAGGAAAAGAGCAGATTCTTAGATGTTGAGCTCAAGGATAAATTATTTAAGTTATCGAATGAGTAAATATAAAGTTTGAGAGATTCATGTTAAGGATAGGAATGTTAAGATGAAATAGTTAAAGGTTTACATAAGAATATAATTTTGAATATCCCAAGATTTACATCCTTCTTTGCTGTCAAAAGTATAATGTATTACTATTTACAAAATGAATGCAATAATTAAGATTTTTGGAAGTTAATGGGAATCAGATTACATTAATTATTAAAGGAAAATAAAAATTTTACACATCCGCTTTGTCTTGGTTAGTTAGTATTTATACTTGGATAACTCAAAAGAAAGAAGATTATTTAAACTTAACAGGAACATAATGTATATAAATAATGTAGTAATTTATTAATTGAAAGAATTCCTAAAGGATTAAAAGAATAGAGTCCTTAAAATATTACTCACATTTTAGCTCTAATTAATTAGTATTAAATTGAACCTCAACACATCACAAGAGTAACTGATGCTTTATTAAATTTATTGGATTATTCGAAGTTTAGTATTTTTGATATTCATTACCTATTATGGAGTCTTTGTAGTGGACATTAGAAATAGATTTCTGAATTCGGCATATTATTTTTAGAAAATAGAAATATTATAGATAAAATCAAGTTTAATTTCCATCAACTAAAGGAAGAGCAATAAGCTAAAATGTTGATTGCTCTTGGATTTCTTAGATTTAATGACAAAGAATGCATTGAAGAAATAGTCAAAAATATGAAAATATTTAATATAACTTCTCTCTTATCCCTTATGTCAAAGTATTTAAAAAACCCTATGCATTAACTCAATAGTCAATATCCTATTATTTTTGCTTTAAAAGAATAATTTGATGAGTATTTTTTGATGGAAGATAAAGATTTATCAAGTACCATCACGGGTATTAAATTTCTTCTTTATATTCCATCTTAAATTAATAGTGAAGTTAGATAATAATTTTTAAATTCAATTGTTTTATATGAAAATTTCATACTTAATAATATCGAGCATTTTACAAATGAATCTCTAATAGATATTTTATCTATGGCTAGCTTATTTAATTCTGAAAAACTACTCCTTAAAAAAGTTTAAAGTAAAATCTAAAATTTTAATATGAATCTACAAGATAGTGTATCATTTTTATATTGCATTCAAAAATACTCTAATTTCTTTCATTAATAAATTAATGATTGTTTGACAGCACTAATAAATATTCATTCCCACGAGATTTAAACTTTAAACGTTCTAAAACATACTTAATTTTATATTGCTTTATAATTATTGGAAGATGAATTTCCATTAAGTAAAGTTCTTTTACCTTATCTGGATGAGAAAAAAATCTTACATAAATTATTCGAAACTGTATAAAAAGACCAAACAGAAAAATATCTCTAAAATTTTTAATTTAAAAGGTAATTTAAACATTTTTCAGGATTTATGGAAAATAACTTTGAATATAATTTATTTTTATTCGAAAAACAAGGATTCATAAAATATATAAAAGAAAGTCGAATAGGATGTTATCTTATTGATTTTAGAATTTGGGATGTTAATCTGGATAAATTAAATATCTAAGAATTAAAATAAATGCAGAAGAATATTGATTTGTAAACAGAGTTTCTTGAAACCAAATAAAATAAATATGATGATATTACAATAGATAGAAAAGATGAATAATAGAATATTTTTATTGAAATTGATGGAGCTTGTCATTATGACATTAGACTTGATCTTGTAACACAGACTTAATATAAGAAGAAAATATTATAAAAATATTAAATAAATCTCAAATCTATAGCTTTGAATGATAATCGAGGTATTAGCAATAGTTTGTAAGTAATTTTGGATATTTTTGGAAAATGAAGTTTTTGTATATTTATAAGTGTATAAATAAATTTTATTTAATAATTTAACTTCAATAGAGAAAAGATTAATTTATCTTTTTATAAAAAGAATTATTATCTTTAAGACGATTGAATAAATCTAATACAATTTTACAATTGCCAGATATATTGAGTCCTAGTATGAAGGTTTATTAGATCAAACAAGATGAAAATTATAAAAAAAATTAATTAAATTTTAATGTTTGCGTATTTTATTGCAAATCTAAATTATAAATTATAGAACTTTGCAAAAATAACAACTACTAGTTACTAAAATTAGAATAAATTCACAATTATCATCTATTAAATTCTATTGATTTTTTATTAAGTATTAAGAATTAAACCCCTTTCATTTTTTATAAATTATCAATATTATATATAAAACATATCTAAAATTTTAAGGTTTGAAACGAATGACCTCCTAAAATAGCTTAAAGTTTTATAGTGAAATTTATAGCGAAGAATCAGACATAGAACCATATATGAACATTTATTAGTCTCCTATCAGCCAATTTATTTAACCAGGCGATCCAGAATCAAATTATCACCCAATATCAGAATAAAGCAAAGATATTGAGAATATATCCGAAGTGGATATTGAAGATGAAAGTATTTAATAAAATTTTGATTCAGTTGAAAATAGTTTCAAGTAAGACTCATAATCTAAGAAATCAACTTAAAAAGTTAATTCTAAGAATAAAACTCCAAAAAATGATTACGAAAGCTATAAAAAAAAAGATTCAATTGTTGTAGTTGGGGAAAAAATAAAATAAAAATCAAAGACTAAAAATTTACCGAAGTTCTTTATAAATTCAATTTTGAATAACATGGAAAGTGTGTGTTTATCTAGTCCTGCTAAAGCTTCCTTAATCAAAAAGAAAGTCAAAAAATTTAAAAAAAAATCATCTTCCTTAATAACATTATAAGAAATGCTTAAAGATTAAGACATCAAATAAATAACTAAGGATTATATTTGTAGCTTTGATTTTTTAGATCAAATTTTAACTTCGGAGAGATTATAAGATGTGTTGCCTCCAATTCAATTTATTAATAAATTATACCAAGGATGTTTTGATTCAAATATTTTGAATGATTGGAAAGATCCAAATAGTGATTTTTGAAAATAAATCAAGCATAAATTTATTAAATTATCATTTATTAGAATTATATTAAAATAGTATCATACTTAAATACATTATTGATTAACTATTAATTATTTATTTATAAAAAGCTATTGTAGAGTTTGAACAAAGCTTTTCAAAAAAATGTTGAAAAGAACATAGTAATATTCTAAATCTGTCATTCTATTTAATTGATTCTGAAGATGTGTGAAGATATTTCCCATTTTTATACTATAAATAATCAATGAATCCATATTAATTATATATTTTTTTCTTTTAAATTTTTATTATTTGTCTTGGAATTATAGTTTTAAGAATTTTCTGTTGCTTTTTCTCATAATTAAGTAGAAACCATAATAAAAATTTAATAACAATTAATATAAATAAAGAATAAACACATCTAAAGTCAATTCAATTTTTCTTTGGAATGATTTTAGAAATAGGTACTCTTTATTGCTTATCAATTAAATGCTACTTTAAGAAATTAAGGGATTATTAAGAATTTTGTTTATGATTTATTTCTCTCCCTAAAGTTTCAATTGATACCTTTTCATTAAATTTCTTGATAACTAGTATTAATAAAATTATAATACTTTTTTTTGATTTTATTTCAATTGGTATAGTGGTTGCTTATTATATTTAAGGCATTTTGATTGACTTAATCACTTTTTCAGATAATTTTTCATTCAAATTTCTTTAAAATGATTCATCAATTTTATTATTTGTGAAATGTGATTAAGTACTACTACTTTACTCAGCAGGTTCATCCTCAAATAAATTTTTTTATTTAGCTTTTAATTAAATTTCCTTATCCTTTTTAATTTTCTCCTTAATTTATTCCTTTTACTATAGTTTCTTTATTTGTGTTTATGTTTTCTATTCAGCCACTTATCTTTTTCTCTAAACCTCTGCTTGTTTTGCTACCTCAAATGGTACCATCTCAAGTTCTGAATCACTACCAGACATTAAGAATTAATTATAAAAAATAAATAAATTTATGATAAAAAAATAATCATAAATTGTTTAGTAAGATAAAATTACTTTAGAACTTATTCAATCCAAAAATCTGTAATATTTTAAATATATTCCACTATTTCGGCTTTCAAACAATCAATTTTCTATTTTAATATTGAAAACAAATACCTTTCAAAAGAAATTTATAAAATTGATTATTATTAATAATATATATACTATCTGAATGAAAAATCATGCTAAAAATATCACAAAAATAAAAGAACAATAGTTTAAATCTTTTTCCAATTTCTTTTCTATATCTAAAATTCCCTTATCATTCATCAATCCTAATTTGATTATTGTTATATATTGATGTAAAAGCTTAATGATATTAATTGTGGGATAGAGTTAATTTATTGTATTTGATTTCTAATTTCCTTATTTGTTTATAGTGATATCTCTTAATCTGAGCTGAATGGTGGAAGGCTTGTCTGAATTTAAAAGAAAGTATTAAAATTAATATCACAAAGTCTTTTATATTTAATATTGAAATACAATAATTATAATAATTTAATATATTCAAATATATTATTTCAAAAGTTCTTCTATTATTGTTTGGAATAGTTTTTTTGTATTTCAAAATAACCTCTAAAATAATAATGTAATTTCAAATACCTGATGAGACTTGTTTCAGGATAAAGTTAAGTCACATTTTCTATTGGCAATTATTCAGATCTAACAACTACTGTTAAATAATTCCCTGGTTTGATCTAGTCTATTTTCTGTGATATACATTTATCTTTATTGATTTAATGATAAACATTACAATTTGAATCATCTAAAATCATTTAATCTAATTTATTTATGTCTTTTTCATTCTTTATTTAAAACTTCCCCAAATCTATCTACAACTCAGATAACTTGACACCTCCTTGTAATATTTAAAGATACTCCTTTTCATTAAATTTCATTTCTAATAAATCATTTATTAATTTTGTATAAAATTTCTTGATGTTAGAATATATACACAATTTCCAACTATTTTATTTTAATTAAATAATTTGCTAATTCTTGTATTTTTACTTCTTTTTATTACCATAAGTATCCACCAATTCATAACCTATTCGTCTAATCTTATCCGCAGCATCTTCATATAATTCTCTATTATTTTCAATCTCTACATAATAAAATGTATTCGAAACATATTTTCCAAATTTAATCAACTTATTGCATTCTAGCTCCTGATAATTTTCTCCTAAGTAGTTTAATTACTATTAAGATAATACTACTATAATCTTATTTCCCAAGCCCACTTCTGATATACGTATAGATTCATCTTAATCTTATGAATTACAATTCATTAACTTATTTATCTTCTATTAGATATGAGCTTCAAAATATAGATAATTATATATTTCTATAGCAAATTAACGACCCTTTTCATCTACCTCTAATTATTCATATTATTTCTTAGTAATTAGCCCAATCTATTAGAACCTTATTTATTTTGATTCTACTCCATAAGCCTCCTATAATTAATCTATAAAATCTTAAGAATTTTTATTTGATTGAATAACACAACAAGTTGTACCTGCAAAAAATTAATCAAATATAGCAGACACTTATTAATAATTCATTTTGGTATTGATTGCAATTTAATCATCATAAAAATTTAAATCTAAATCACTTATTTTAATAGTATCTTAGCTTTTTAAATAATTTCTTAAACTTGATTCCCAATCCTTCAAATACAATTTTGTTGACTCCTTAAGTTTATATACTATTGACTTTTAATCAAACCCTACTTATAGAACTTAACGAATGAATTATTGGGAAATGTGATGAATTTATATTAATTAAGTAAACTTTTCTTCTTCAATGCTTTTTTTATTCTTTTATTTATTAAGATTTTATTGAGATTACATTTCATGACAAAATTCTTGTAATTCATTAATTTCACTGTTATCACTACTATCTAAACTACTATATTCTTTTCTTAATGATTCCATAGAATTAAAAGTTCCTCCATTTGAACAGTCAGATTAATTATGTTAAAAATCATCCATTTATATTTTTTGAGAAGGTTGTACAAATTCTTTGGAAACTTTAGATTTTTGATCACTTGTAAAACTACCTTAATTTTGATTTGATTGGTATTTAGAAGTTAAATCTGGAAGAGCTAATTATTCTTTACATTCTTAAGAAGATATTTAAGGTATGAATTATTCTTTATCTTTTAAATGTTAATGTAAAATAGAAGATTTAACATATTGAGAATATATTAGTGTCGATTTACAACTTTAAAATGATTATGACAAAGAAGACATTTCCAATTACTTCTATTTAATTATTTAATTAAATTTCAACCTTAAGTCTATTATATCCTTTATGATTTTCAAAGCCAAAGTGTTTTCTTGTTACTTTGAAAAGAATAAACATTATTTAAATCCTAAACTGAAGATATAGTTTTAAATTTTGGTTTCAAATCTTCTATCAATTTCTTTGACAATAGATAGAATAGAATCAAGTTTATATAATGTAACTGGTAAATTACATTTTTTCTTCAATATTCCTTGCAAATCCAACATAAACTTGTCAAAGTCTTCGCACAAATCAATTAATTCCATCTTAAATATTTCTAAAGATTGCTAATTTAAAAAATTATTTATATTTTATTCAGCTTATTAACAATAAAGAAGATTAGATGAATAAATTTTGAATAGAATTTTCCAACCATCATCAACCAATTTAAGTAAAATTTTATTCTACAATTAAAATTACTCTACATCGTTTTCAATATAAAAGAGAATAAAATCAATATAAGTCATTGTTATTTATTTTAGAGGTTCTGCATCATTAAATTATTCTCTATTAATAGTGAGTCTCAATTCATATTTAGAAGTAAAATTAATTGATTGATTATATTCAGCTATCCAAGTTTAAAATAATTGTGCAATTTTATGTTCCTTTCTCTTAGGAATCCATGCTATAACAAAGGATTCATAATTTTCCATCTCTAAATCCTTTATATATCCTGTCTATTCTTATAATTGCTTCTATTCCTTAATCAATTTATCTTTAACAAATAAACATATTCCTCTATACTTAGTATAGAGCTCCTTATAATTTTTGGAGTAGAAGATGGAAGTATATGGTTTATATGAGATTATAGATCGCTAATCTTTCATAACATAGATCATCTTAAATTCTTAATAAGCTATGTATTCTATTTTGAATTAGGCTATACGGATTTAATCTTCGTCATATCCTATCATAACATATAGTAGAATACCTGCCAAATAAATTGTGTATGGCTCAAATATAAGATGAGTTTTAGTATTTTAAAGTATTCCTGTTAGTAGATTGACAAAGTTCATCCAAATGAATGTTTCAGTGGATAAGTTAAGCTATTTTTTGTGTAGAATTGTTAGATTTGAGTAGGTTCCATTATAGTTGTTTTTATGAAACATTAATGTAGTAGTGTGATTTGAGGTTGATTTTGCACATAAATGTGAAGAATTAATTTGGGATGGTTTTATTTAGGTGTTAAATATAATAATTATTATAATATTCAATCAAATTAAGGAGGATCATCTATTTTACCATCTACAACTAAGCTAATTGAATAAGTTACTCATATCTTAACATTTTATTTCCACCTACATATCAACAACGGACATGGGGAAAGGAAAACTAAATCGAAATTAAGGTGGTATTTGTAATGCCCCATATTAAATCATCTAATTCAAAGGATGATATGGATAGTAGTATGGTTAAGGGTAGAGAGACTATGGAGGAGGAGGTGTTGGATGAGGTTATTATTGTCTAGCTGGAAGTTAAACTTCTCTCATTTGTTGGGTTTTTACTCGTTTTGCTATTTAAGGTTCAAGAGGTTTTCTCCCTCTCTTTTTAGGTTCTCCTTATTCCACTTAGACTTTTGGTTTTGGACCTCTCTTTTTAGGCATAACAGCCTTAGAAGGGTAAGTGCTGGAATCATTTTAAATTTTGTTTTCATCTCTTGGTTTATAATCTTCATCGATTATTTTTAGAATAACATGAACAAAATCATGTCTATTAAAGCAATTGATATGTTCAACAGATTTTATATGCTAAGTTTATAGATATCTTATTACTTCCAAATAATCTACATAAGGCTTACGACAAACTCCACAATATCTATGTTTACGTCCAGGTTTTGGAATTTACTAAACATAATTAATTTTCTAATACCAATTTTGTCTTTTTCATTGTATACTCTTGGATCTTCCTTTGATGATCGTCTTTATATTTTTGCATGCTTCTCAAGTAGTCATTCTAATTTAAATATTATACAACTTATTCTTACTCTGTCCACTTCTAATATAAAACCAGGCAAACATTATTATTCATCTTAATTAAAGACTGGGACAATATTTTCAAAACAAGCCAGCTATGATTTATATTATATATCTGTTACAGCATCATTGTACAAGGGACAGAAATCAATGTTAGTAGATTACTTAAACCAGCATTTTTAGCTTTTTGGATGGAGATTAAACTAATGGTCTGGGCATTTTGGTTAGCACTTACGTTTCCCCTATCCTAATAATTTCTCTCCAGCCATTTAAATTAATTATAATATATTTGGATACGATTATTTTTACCATTTTTCTTAATCATTAACCTTTTCACATAATTCATAATACTAATCTAATTCATTAACATCATCTCTCTTTTAAGAATTGATATAACATCTTTATTGTTTTAATTATAATATATTATAATGTTCAAGATAAACAAATTAGTAATTAATACCCTCAAAAAACTAGTTTACCAATGATGAACATGTTTCTTCTTTATTAACACACTTTCAAAAGTCTAAACATAGATTTAATAGATTTTATCATTTGTAAAATAATATTCATAATTAGGGAACTTTTGCAAATATCTCCAACATAAACACAAGGTTAAATTAATTTGAAACTTTTCTGCTAAATTAATTCAATAGTTGTTTTCTTTAAGAATAAAGAATAAAGATTTTTTTAATTTTGATTTTTTATCATCAATCTAATAGAATATATATATCTTGCATATGAGTATGTTAGTTTATTTGCAATCTTTAATATACCCAGAATTATAACTTCTTAAAGTTCTTTTAAAAAAAGTGCTTCTGGATTTAATTTTAGCAATTTTTGATAAAAACCCTTAATTTCTAGTATAATAGGATTATCTAATAATTAAATAATGAATATCAAATTTAAGAGGTTCTATACATAATGATATATCATCATTAAGATTAAAGTAGATTAGTATGTTGTATACTATAAATATTGTAAAATTTGTAAAATTACAAATGCTAACTCTTTTAATATGAGTAAATGTTCGAATAATAGAAACTATAACCAAATAAAGTTTATAAATTTGGTATTTATGCAATAAAATATAAAATAGCGTAGTCATTTTTTTGATTTTTTCCAAAGTTCAAGAAAATTTATTAATGATATAACGATAATTAAATTTAAAATGTATTCACTTTAGAAATTGGTACCTAATAATAAAATTCAATTAAAACCAGGGGCATTTTCATAACATTAGAAATTAAATTAGAGTGTAGATGGAATTCTATCGGTGAATTAAAAGTCGTAATAATAACTTTAAACTCAAATTTAAAATCTCAATAAGAAGGAACCACAAAGATAGTTAAATAAAAAATAAGAACTAATATAAATATTAGAAAATGCTTAAATAAATAAGAAATAAAATAAATCAATATCTCCGACTACAACTCCTTAGTAATAGAAAAGTAACAGAAAATTAAATTTTAATCATATTACTGAGTAAGATGCACTTTTTCTAAATTCAAGTAATGCAATGGCAAATATGATAATTGAAAATATTCTTAATAAAGATGAATATTATGAAAGAATTCGTTCTGAAAATCATGATTTAAAGGAGTCAACAACAAAATTATAATTAACTTTAAATGAATTGAAAAAAAAGTATTAATCTTTGGAATCAACAAATAAAGAACTTAATTAGAATTTATAACATGAACGATAACTATATTAGAATCAACTTCTAAATATAAATGAATAAATTTAATCATTGAAACCATTGAAAACCAATCTTTAGATGGAATAGAAAAAAACAGAATCATTAACTAAACAATTGTAGGATCAAATTGCAATAAATAATGGGTTAAAATCTTTCATTTGTGATAATTGTTTAGTCTGCATAGAATTCCTATCCTTTTTTTAGAAAATAGTTTAACATTTTCAACCATAATTAATACTTGCTTACGAATCTCTTATCCAATTATCAAAACATTCTACAGCATTTATTTTAGAATTCATTTCCAAAACATAAAATCTCAATCTACCTGCTTTAAGAAATTGTGTATTACCAGAAGAATTTGATGTCAATGGATTCTTTACAACTGTTGAATCTTTGAAACATAATGAATCTTCTGAAATATCCTTTCGAAATAAATAAACAAATGCATAAAAAAATGCAATTTAAAAAACAAATTATACACCTCCTCTACCAGATCCTACAAAGCAATCGAAAAATATCTCATTGTAAGAATAAATTAATTCATTTATGGACACAAGTGATTAATTAACAGAATCATAAATAGGTAGTCCTTATTTTACAGATTTAGAGTAAATAGAAAAATAGAAATTGTTAAGTAAAGAAAAATATAGAAATTAATTGGCTTTATAATTAAATGCAGTAAAAAGAGCGAATCAAGAAATCAATGATCATTCTCAATATTTTCAATCATTCAAAAATAATGATAATGAGGTTATCACTTTTGATTCTTTGATTAAGGAAGTTTCTTAAAATAAAAATCGTTGCTCTTCACTTCATAATGTTATAAATTCGGATTAATAAATCTAAAGGGAGTAAGAGAAATCATCAAAAAGAAATAAAGAAAACATTTAGTTAAACTACTAATATGTAATAGCAAAATATGACTATAAAGCACAAAAAGTAAAGATTTTAAATGATTTTGGTAGGATACAGATTTAAGTTTCAAGAAAGGAGATTAAATTAAAATATTAAAGAAAACAACAAATGGATGGTGGTATGGAGAAGATAAAAATTAAGTCAAAGGATTCTTTCCACACAATTTTGTTCAGTCAGTGGTATGATTGTAGTTATATAATTTTTTTTTCATTTTTTATATCTGCTCTCTAAGGCATAACTATTTAATAGTAAAATTATTTCTTAAGTAGTTTCAATTACTAGATTACTATTCTTTCCTATTTGATCTGAAATGGATACACAATGGAATTTCTATTTGGTCATAATAAAAATTTACTTTGTTTAAAGGCATGTTTCCAAATTAAAAAATATTAGTAATTTTTTCTAGCCATGAACGATCGAAAGAGATAAGACTTGCAAAAGAAACTAACCCTTTTTTATCAACCTCATTCATAATAATAATCTTCAATAATTCTTCAACTTATTAATATTAATGTTTGATCTTGATAGAATAATTTTCTTAAGTTACTATATATTCATCCAATTCTAATTTTAGTTCTTTCATCAAATTAGAAATAAGAATATTAGCAGCAGCATTAGAATCTTATATCTATTCTTTTAATTATAAAGTATAGATTAGGTTTTTCTAAGAGAAGACTAAATGCTCTTACTGACATAATTATTGGAGTTTATCTTCAATCATTTCTTCCTTGTCAATTATTTATTAAAAAGAAGTTTAATTATTTTACTTAATAAATAGTCCCTCTTATGCTATTATGTATAAATTATTAATGGATCCAAATGTTAATTCTAGTAATTCACAATCTTGATCTGATAATAATATTAAAGTATTATTATCATCTTAAGCTAATTAATCTAAGGCCTTGACTAATTGATCGATTTTCTTAATTTTTTATTGAAACTTTTCTGTATAAGCCAAGATTATTACTCTCTAATTATCATGTAGCTAATTATTATTGAATTTTGATATTATTTTTGTAGTATCAATTGAACAAAACTATCTATCTTTCAATCCTATTGTTAATTCTTTTGCTGAATCATATAATTATTTATCAAGCCAATAATCTTCGCAATAATTTAGATGATCATTTAATCTAAGTAACCAATCATTATTATTTGGTACATTTATAAACATTGGTCGATCATTATGTAAATAATCCGAAATAATTTATGCACTCTTTTCGACATCAAATGGATTGATTTTTTAATGATCAACTTTAGGCTGACACCATTAACTTAAGATGATTTTTGCTCTCAGCTTTTAAGATTGTCTAACATGAATATATTCTAGATGTGTTGAAGAAATAGTATCTCTTAATGAGGTTTTGATAAAAGCATCAGCTTTATGATATAATTTCAGTCGATCATGTTGCGAAGAATCTTATATCAATAAAATTAATTGTTTTTGATATTTAATATTGATATATTCAGCCTAACTAATTAATCCTTCCAATAGAGATAATAGAGATGTGTTATTTTAATAATCATCCTCATTATTTTTGTATAATATCTAAATCAATTATATTTATAATCCTTATAAGTGTAATTATTCCATAATTAAAAATTTGAGATTCAATCCACTGTATATAGAAATACTATCTATACCCAAAAAGGTAAATACATCATTATCCACGTAATCTTCAGTGAAAATAAGATTAGCTAATTATTTTTCATTTAAACCAACATTTCCATAATCAAGTATAATTTTTCGACCTAAAACTTCAATAGTAAATGCATTCATTCCTGAGACTTGTGTTAATTTCTAATATTAAAATGGAATACAAGCTATAAAATTATATAAATCTTTCAATTCAACTAGAGAAATCAAGTCACTCATTAATAAAGATGAGAGCATCATTTAACTGAAGGAAAATATTCTCAATTATTTAGGATTGGGAAATGATTTCCTTAAAATTGTACAAATCCGAGGCCTATATTCATTCTTCTTTATCAAACCTTCCTTAATAAAAATAGGAATCATAAAAAGATGGTAATCAAAAATAAATATTGAATGCAAGTGAGTAAATTGATTATTAAAGAGAGTACAGAACATCGCTTCTTATACATATTTGGCAAATGTTTGGTTTATGTTAATGTAATCATCTTCCGAGTTGAATGTCAATTTTGGTATTAGGTTACTAAAGACTGGCTCTATAAATTAATTAAAACAATTTAATTATGATTCCTCTAATTATATACCATAACACTTATATTATTCATAACTATGTTGCTATATAATCAATTTATACATGTATTATTAAATTATATTGAATTCAATTTCATCCTTAATTGAAATTCCTAACCATCCTATCCAGATAGCTTTTAGACTTAATCTGTTACTGAATAGATCATACATATTGTTATAGTAAGGATCCTATGTATAAGTGAATTTGTATTTGTTGAGAATGTCTTTTTTAAATAAAAAATAAATTACCTTTTTTGTGTATTATTTTAATTTATTAATCTAAGGTAGTTATTTAAATTGGAATCTTCAAACATAAACAAATGACAAAAGAGTCAGTGAAAATTTATGATGAAGACTGGGATCTCTTTCTCTTGTAATCAAACACCAAGTCTGGAGAACCGTATTATTCTGAAATCTTACGGAATTTTTATATAGATTTCTACTTTTGCTTACATTCAAAAAATGTCTATAAAAAGGTTAAAGATGATTAATTACTTTAATGATGTCTCTCCAATCACATTCTAATTAACGTATAGATATAGAAGTGACTCCTGGTACTTATTTTACTATTTCTGGTAAGCTCTCATTGTCTGACTATAAGAATAATTGTTTACAAATACTGAATCTAAGTCGTGATTAAATGGATCATAATCTCGACAGCTACTGAGCCTTTAAACATTCACTATTATTTATGATTTAATAGATCTTACTCAAGTCTTCTTATACGAATTCATGAGAGATTTCATATTTTTAAAATGTTCTGACATTCATTTCTTACTTATTGAAAGTGATGATCAAAAAATTGCGCCTGAAATCACATCTATGCCTACGGTTAGGAACCTCTTCCCACATAAAATTATCACCATCCTATATAACACACTTAAATTCTAATTTAATAGCTATCAATAAATAACTTTACTCATACTTGGATCAATTTGAATTTTACTTTCATGAATCCATTCTGGGTATGTAGTGTTGGTTGTACTGAGCTGTAATGAGGCATTTGGATCCCAATCTCCAAGTAAATAATGATTCCCACAAATTCTGACAGTTTGTAAATATCTCGTCTCTGCTATTACCTTAAAGCTAATATATGACATCTTAAATTATAACTAAGAATAATTAAATTATAATAATGAAGAAAGTCATTCTGTTGAATATGATTCTTACGATTTTGAATTCTTTAGGATTCCCATCAATCTATAATTGATCAAACAGTATTGCTTCATGTTAATCAGTATGTAGGATATCTACGTAGAAATTGCATAAGCCATAGAAAAGTGTGATGGAGTTGAATTGGAGATGGTTAGAGATTATCCTAAATTATCAATAGTCATTCTATTAAGAATTAGAAAAAACCCAATAAAGGTTTTGTTCTTTTTGGATAATAAGTAAGAAGATTTATTTCCCCTGAAACGAGTTTACATTCTATGAAAACACTCTGTAGCCAAAATAAAGAAATGAATCCCATCAAAGATTATTATGAATTACATATGATCGTCAATCTCTATCCATTATCCCGAGAAAAAGTAGAATATGGAAATTTTTGTAAAAGAGAAAATGAAAATGAAAATGGAGTTGATTTGAATCTTAATTACAAATCTCATTGGTCTAAAGTATTTTTTAATAAAAAATTATTTAAGGATCATGATCCAGAAATGGTCAGAACTATTCCTGGACCATTGTATTTTCTGAATCAAAAACATAAACTGTAAGAAATGAGCTCAAAAAATTCTCACACACATTTTCTTTCCATTGATTCAGGCACTTTAGCACTCTTTACTCAATATGCTTAAACATTTTATTTAGAAATTTTAATGAGAATATTGTAACAATAGTAAAGAATAGCTTATTTAATATTTTCTTAATCTTAAGCATCTGAAAATATTTCCAGTATGATGTAAATCCTAACAGAAGTAACAGAAAAACTGTTTAAAACATATAAAATGAGATCTTGTGGCCATGAAATTGGATATCTATCTCCAGGTACTTCTATTGATTATGATTATGATGATTTCAAAGTAAACTATTTACAGCGAAATAGATTCCTTATTCTATCACTTCAGAAATATATCATGGAGGATTAGATATTAAAATTAAAAGGCATGCTCTCAAATTTTTAGAAGTTTAGTTTACCCATAATAAAAATAGAATCATTTTTTTCCATCTACTTCCGCATATTTTATTATATATATTATTCATTACAAAAGAAATCCCTTCTGATGAATGTTTCAAATATTTTAATCCTTAAGAAAAAGATTAATACGATTTCTATGTTGAAAATTGGATTTAAGCTATTACTTTATCATTAAACAGGGTTGCCAAATAAAGACTAACTTAACAATAATTATGATGCAATTACAAATTATTTCATCAACTTTAACACAAGCACAACTTAGCATTTATAAAATTGCACAATTTTTAAGATTGAATAAATTACAGAAAATGGACCGAAAATAAATTTATTGTAATTGAAAGAAGGATTTTTATGATATGTAATTAGAAGAAATTTATCGACAAGTGACAATTATAGCGTTAACTATAATTTAGTAATGATTTTGATTATTTAAATTAGGCTATTTATTGTGATATAATTTAAAGGTTTTAATAAAAGCTGTGAATTTTGAAACTTTGATATTTACTATTGTTAATTTATGTCATAGCTAATTATTTCATTAAATAATATTCTAAATACCATATGAATAATTTAAATAGATTTCTAAGTATTTTTGTAATAAATTATGCTTGAATAGATAAAATTTGATAAAATCAATAAAATATTACGTTTAAAATATTCATTTCAATTTTTATGCCATCCTTTTAAATCATCTTCATCAGAATCAAACTCTTTCTAAAATTAATAGATATAGAGAAATACCTTTTTATTCAAAATTTCAGGTTAAGTAGAGGGTTTATCTCTATTATCTTTAATTCTTTATTCATATGCTAATTATTCTTACTATACAACTTTTTTATCTCTCCATTCTTTTGGTAATTCCCAAAACTAAAAAATAATCTATCAAATAACTTTTAATGATTTTTCCTTTCCACTAGTAACCAGCATGTGTCTGTCTTCATACCATTATAATTTTGTTATATCAGTATTGTGAGCTTTAATTACAACTATGAAAAACATTAAATAACAAATGATACATATAGCTGCAGCTTTTTTAGCACTCCAAACAGTAACTGTACCATCTTTATTCCCAACCAAGCATTCACCTCTTGAAGGTGACCAAACAATTTCTCTTACTTACAATTTACCTTTCAAACTTGCGGTCTATTTTGTAAATTTTTCTCTTCCAGACTTACCAACATCGAAAATACCAATTTCACCTTAATCAAAACCTGCTGTAAATAAATAATTCCTGACAGAATCAAAAAAGATTCCTCTAATAGGGGAGAGAGTTTGCGATGCTACAGAAGCAACCAAATTTGGACCCATAGTTGCAGAAGTAATTTCAAAAACATGAACATATCCTCCTCTATCTGAAACAAAAATTCTTCTATTTTCCTTATCAGCTGCCAAACCTGTTAAACCATGTTAACTAGGTTAGATTTCAGCAATTGTGATTTATTTTTAAAAATCAAGGACTTTGTATTTTTTATCTTCAGATACAGAATGAATATGCGAGTTTATAGAATCATAAAAAACTCCCATTATTCTGCCTTAATGTGCCTTGATATCTGCTTACTAATATTAATAAAAGATTATGGTACTTCATCGTATCTGATAAATTAGCTTTCATGAGGTACTTTTAATAGATTCAATTTTCCTTCATCCAATCCAACAATTAAAGTTGAAGTAACTGCATCCCAATATAAACAAATTGCCTATGAGGGATAAGTTTTATTCCACATTCTTTCATACTTGAATTCATTTTCGTCATTTGTTTTGACCCAACACTCCAAACATCCAACAGCCAATAAAGTTGGAGGAGCTTCCTTTTCCCAAGGCATTTTCATATTGGTTAAATAAGCATCAAATCTACTAGCTACATTCATGTCTGAACTCAATACAAAAATAACATCTAAGTAGAAAATAAAATATAGATTTTTTACTCTATGATCTCTCTATATAGAAATCCCTCAATCCATGAATAAATCCTGTAATTTCTCCTAATAACTTAGGTGGATTGACCACTTGTTCTTAAGCATGCTTTTCCAACTATAAAAATTGCTTCACTTGTTCTGAATAAAACACATCAGGTCTTTTTAACAATTCCTACTTTTAGTAATATCTTTTTACTTTAATGTAGTAATCTAGCCCTACTCTTCTCTTCTCAATATCTACGTGTTCTTTTATTTTAAACAATGTTTTTCCTGGCAAAGCCGGTAATGTTGTAAACAACTATAATATATTCTATATATAATACTTTCTTTAAGTTATTATTTAGATCATCATATTCGGAGTACCTTTTTTCTAATGTCCATTATTATCCATCACTCTTAGTAACCTATAAAATGAATAGAATGACATTAGGATCTATTTTGCTTATTTAATATTCTTTCACTTCAGCCTATTTATATATCAATTTTATCAACCTAAAGAGCAATTATTGGTTAATTCATTAATTAATATATTATGTACAATAGAAATCATTAATCTTCTAAGAACCTCGATGGACTTAAACTAGATTCGACTCTAGTGAGAAGAAAGAGTTGCATTTGTGATCAATGTGGAGAGACCGCCATCAAAGAAGATTAATTACCAAATTAATTATGTGAAATTGCTTATCACAAAAAAGCCCGATAAGCTGAATTTTTACTAAATAAATTAGATGGGTCTCGAAAATATATGAGAAATGACCATAAAAAAAAGAATTTCAGAATTTTTGCAAGAAATCCTCTATTCATACTACGGTCTAAACCTGAATTAGAAGACAATATGCAAATTTAAACTTCTCCCACCGTAAGTAATTCTAATGAATAAAAACCAATAAATATTGATCGTCCTTTAATGATTCATTCTCATACTCATAGGTAAATACCAACTTCAAATTGCTTTCTACAAAATATAAAATAATAAGTCATACGTCAATAATAAACCATTAATCGTTTACTGAAAGATCAAAAAACTTTCCAATCTGTTTAATTCTCTCCTTGTGAAAGTTTACCGATCAATAAATCTCCTCAAAAGAACAAAAAAATCTAATTAAAACAATTGAAACCCTTAACTAAATAGAAACACCTTCAAACTAAATTTAATTGTCTCATTAGAGAATTCTTTAACTCCTCTAAAGCCAAATAATATTGAACTCTATTGATATTATTTTTTTGTATTTATTATTAAATAAATCAATGCAAGAAACTGAGCAATCCGAAAAAGATATGATAGGTTCCCTTCTAGATGGTAATCAATTTCTTATCTTTATAGAGAATGAATCAGAATGTTCAGAATTCAGATCTTCTATTACTAAATCACAACAACATTCTTACTCTGTAAATATTCTCTCTAATTAATCATTTAGCCTGTAAAAAGCTTCAAAGATGTTAAAGAAAGTCCAATCATTCACGATGATGGAGGGTATTATCATTAATATTCAAAAAGTTAATAAGAATTTCCTTCAAATGATCCGAACAACTTTTATTTTACTGTTTAATCCGCTTTTAACTCACAGAAGTAACATTCATTGAGTCATGAATTCCATTAATACATGGTCCCTCAACCTCCAATCTATTTCCCTTATTAAGATGGGTATTTCTCATAAAAGCGAACAAAGAGATTGCAATCTTCAACAGATTAAGAACAAACAATAGTATATTTCCCCATCATTATAATAGTCATAACAATGCTAAGATTAATATGCCTCCCTTATTATTCAATAATCTTTTATTCAAGGAAACGATTACTAGAGAGATAAAATATTTAAAGCCTTGATTGATGAATTGCCTCTTCTCTCTAAACATAAATTTGGAAATTACGTCATACAGAAAATTATAGAAAACAGTAATTAGAACATTAGAACTGTAATATTCGAATAGCTGCAAATATATGTCTTAGAAATGTGCTATGATAAATTTGGATGCCGAGTTATATAAAAATTACTAGAATACGTTTAAACCCAACAAAAAATTCAATTAATATAAACAATCAAAGGCTAAGTATTAAATCTCATATTTGATCAATGTGGAAATCATGTAATTTAAAAAATTATTGATTTGGCATCTGAAGCTGAGTTTATTATTGATATCGTAACAAATAATGTAGATTGTGTTGTATCTCATCCTTACGGATGCAGAATTGCTTAAAAATGCTTAGAAATATTCCCCAATTAAAAATTGCAATCACTATATATTTCCTTAATACCTTTATGCGAGAGATTATCATTTTGTTAATATGGTAATTATATAGTACAGCATATGATCACTTAAGGACCTCCAAAAGGGTTTGAAGTGATAGGTAAATTCGTTAAAGCTAGGATTTTGGAAGTCAGTTAAGATAAATATGCAAGGTATAATATATATATAATCATTTTCAAGCAATGTAGCTTAAAAATATATTACTTTATCATCAGATGATGATATAGCAAATATTTGCAAAGTTCTAATGAATAATTTTGTTCCCCCCATTTTATTAATTTTAATCAATAATCAATTTGGGAATTATGTCATGCAATATTTTTACTCGAAATGCAACGATAAACAAAAAGAATAAATATAATTATAAATTCACAAATATGAAGATCATCAATTCACTCAGTTTGGTAAATAATATGCAGTAAATATAGGTCGTCATTTTTTATAATTTTTGGCTAGATGTGAAGCTTGTTGATTGTTTTATCTATATATGTTAAACATTATAAATTTAAGTTTTATCTTTTCATGAGTTTATAAATAACCAAGAAAAATAGTGAAAAAGGTGAATAAATTAAATGTATCAATCATTCTTTAAAGAAGATCAATTAGAGAAGAATTCGGCATATATATCTCTTCTTCATTTTTATATCATCACCATGCATGCTTAAATTATTTTTTCATTGGTTTAGTTAATCAATTTAAATAAAATTGCTCAAGGATATCAAAGAAATGTTCATCTAATTAATAATTAATGATTGAAACATAAAAAATGAAGAATGGAGATGGGAGAAAGTTCAAAACATTATTACTTAAATATTAAATTTGTGGTTTTTGAAAATATTTTTTGGTTGAAACACATTCAAAAAACAATTAAAAAGTATAAAACAGATTTTGGTATTTTGATATTCTATAAACAATAGAGCTAAAACTTATTATAAACTAAGAGTTGTATGTTTTAATTAATAACGTATAATTTTGAATTTTTATGACAATATAATAATTAATCATAATTTAATTAAATTAATATAATATGATTATAATTTGTTAGATACTTGTTTACAATTTTAATTAATAAACTTATATATACATTATTAATAAAATTTTAAATAAAATCGTATTATTCAATGACGAACTTTAATAAATGACTTCTTAAAAGTGACAATACAACTCAATTTCTAACACTTGTTAAAAAACGATATATTATATATGAATTTTAAATCTACAGTGATAGGTGCAGGACCAGCTGGTATCATTACAGTATGTTAATTGCTTAAAAACAACATGACTCCGATTGCATGGATAGATCCTTCATTCGATTGTGGTGCATTAAACTAGTTTACTAACATACCTTCGAATACAAAAGTAAATTAAAGCTCAATAATTAGATCTAACTATTCCTAAATACCTTAAAGAGCATGGGATGGATTGAGAATCACAAAGATGTAGAAGACCCTGCTGAAGTATTGAATTATTATCAATGTTAGGTATTTAAAAATTTCGACCCAAATACTACTTGTGAACTTGGTTTTTCATATGAAATGTTTAAGAAGGTGATGTCAATATTGGATCAAACATGTAAAGGAAAAGTTTTGAAAATGGAAAGTGTTGTAGAAAAAATAGAGAACTTGGAGCACACTAATAAAATTACACTAAAAAATAATTGTTAGGTATTAATTAATAACAATTAATTTTTTAGTTTGAAAGTGAATATGTCTTTCATTGTACTGGTTCCAAAAGGAATACAATAGAGACTGTGGATGCTTCACTCTTTAAAGTTTATCCACATCTCAAAGAGATTGATCTATATATTGCCATGAGTCCAGAAGATGTTCATTAACATATCACGAATGAAGACACAGTCTGTATATTTGGTAACAGCCACTCAGGAATCTTGGCAGCCATGAATCTTTACAATTCACCAAACAGACCTAAACACATTTACATCTTTCAAAGAAGACCTATAATTTTGGCTGAATATTTGCCAGACGGAAAAATTATGAATGATTCCACAGGATTAAAAGGAAGAGTAGCTGAATGGGCTAGAAATATATTAATATGCGAAAAACCAAAGTGTATATCTGAAATAGACTCGGCTGAATATAAGAATTATATGCAATTATGCACCAAAGTGGTTGTTGCTACTGGATTCTAAAGAAATACTTTACCTATAATCTCTATAAACTAAATGGAGTTAGTAGATAATAAGATTAATTACGATGATGAAAATATGACTCTAGTTTATGGTGGAAGGGAGATTTCCAATAACTTTGGCTTTGGAATTGCTTTCCCTGAAAAAGTACTTGACGCAAACGGATCTTATCAGCACGCAGTTGGCTTTTATAAATTTATGCTCACTATTACTAAAGTGATTGGAAAATTATAGAATTGATTATGATTATTATTTTATTTGATAATTGTAATTAAAATTATACTTTATTAATCAATCATTCTAAATTTATTGATTGTTTGCACATCATTAATCTAAATAATACATTTTGTTTTAACAATTACATTATATTATACCTTGTTTTTAAGAAATTTATAATAAATAATTTATTTATGTCTATTTATAAATTTTTAGCTTGGACATCTCCAGGACTGCAAAAAGTTCTAATAGAGGAACTAGCATAATACAATATTTCAGCCAAACGAAGTAGATTACGTATAAAATTTTTAAAGTCTAGCCATATATCCAAGCTCTGCTGTATTTTTTGAAACTTCGATGGAGAATCTTAATAATATTTTGTATAGACCTACATGCATTACCTACTTAAATATTAGAATTAATAAACCAATCTAAGCAAGGAATGCAAGGGAGTTTATGAGGAATATGTAAAAGGTATAAGTTCATCCATACATTCCAATAAATGCTCATCTAGAAATTAGACTCAGCATCAAAAGATGTTTGAGAAATCATAGCGACAATTGGAGAGATGTCATTAAAAATTATCTTTTGAATAACAATAAGACTAGGAAATTGTTGACTGAGCGAAAATAATTATTATTAGGAAAAGAAGAACAACCATAAGATTATATTAGCGAAACCTATTCCCCCAAGATTCCATTACCTATAAATGCTTACCTTTATCAGAATTATCTAACAATGTATATTCAATTACACTTGGAAAGTTTGCATAAATTTGGATTTAAGAAATATATTGGTAAAGCAACATTATCAGAAAATATCGCAGATGCTCTTTTACACTATTGTGATTTAAGAAAAGGAGTTACAGTATGGGATCCCTTTTGTGGCACAGGTACAATAATCTTAACTATGCTTGTTCGTAGATATGGTAAGATCATTAGAAAAGGAATGTTTTTACCTCTCTATCAAATGCCGATATATAAAGATACTTATGTAGAAAATGAATTGAATGAATTAGACATAAATGTCTTAGCTAATGATATTAATGAGCAATAGTTAAGAATTTTTTATAAGAACTTGGATTGGTTTAATAATTTAAAAAGAATTATACGTCAATAATCACCACAATTAAGAAGTAAATCTTTTGAAAATTTAAGCATTGCATAATTAGATTATACAAGCATGCACAAAGAATTTATCAAAGGCAAATTGAAAAAGGATGATTTAATTATTGTCACTAATCCTCCTTGGGGTAGAACCGTAAATTTGGAAAAATATAATAAGATGATTAGATTTTTAGAAATAAATTGTAATTAGTGCTATTTACTTATTGCCAGTGATTAATTCTAATTTTTTGATAAGAGAAAATGGGAATTATTGGCAGAACCCTTAGTGGGAGGACAATGGGCAAAAATAATCAAATACGATAGAAATAGAGAAGTAGAATTACTCACAACTTAAATTGTGCCAAAAGAAGATAGTTAAATAATCTCTTAATCTGCAACAACAGAGGTGATAGCCAAAGAACTCTCTTATTAGAGAGACATAGAAGAATATGAAAATAAAAAAATTGTAGATTTAACAAAAAATTTAGGAGCACTATCAAAAAAACTAAACAATGAAGATTATTTAAAACACTTAAAGAAAGAAACTAGAATTGTTGCTGAAAAGCATGGAGTATTTTTGAAGAAATTAAATATAGGAACTAAAACTAAAGTTAGATCAATTATGCTAAGTAGAGCATAAACTCTATATAAAACAAAGATAAGAAATTTAAATTTGTAAATAAACAAAATTAAGGAGTAAATTAAAAAGGAACAAATCGAATTAAAGAAATAAGAAGTTAAGGATAAAGTAATATTGGACAAATATCAGTTGAAATAACAAGATTTAGAGAAGATATAAAAGGTTTTGGATGAGAAAGCAAAGAAAAAGAGTTTAAAACTATTGAAATAAGAAAAAAAGAGAACTTAAACAATCCCAAGATGGTGATATTAATATTTTATGTTTATATCAATGGTTTGATTATTAAGGATGACTACGTAATTATCTAGCCTTTACTGGATGTTTAGCATGATAGTCTTCAATTCTTTCTTCAATTTCTTCTCTGTAAGATCTAATTAATCCTTAAACAGGCCAAGCAGCAGCATCTCCTAAAGCACAAATTGTATGACCTTCAATTTAATAGGTCAATTCCTTTAATATTATTAAATAAAGTATACTTCTAATTGATCAATTTCAGCAAAATCTGCATTTCCAACTTTCATTCTTTCCAATAAATCAACTAACCATGAAGTACCTTCTCTGCATGGCGTGCATTAACCACATGATTCATGTTTATAGAATTTGCTTAATCTTAAAATAGCATCAATAATATCAGTAGATTTATCAATGACAATAACAGCAGCAGTACCCAATCCAGATCTTACGTCTCTCAAAGCATCAAAATCCATAAGTACAGTTTCACATATTTCCTTAGGTAACATAGGAACTGATGATCCTCCAGGAATAATGCATTTCAGATTATCCCATCCACCTCTAACTCCACCGCAATGTCTTTCGATTAATTCCTTTAAAGGAATAGACATCTCCTCTTCTACAGTGCAAGGATTATTGACGTGACCAGATATACAGAATAATTTAGTTCCTCTATTATTTGGTCTGCCAAAAGATGAAAACCAATTTGCTCCTCTTCTAAGTATTGTTGGGCAAACTGAAACTGTTTCGACATTTGTTACTGTGGTAGGACATCCCCACAAACCTGCATTGGCTGGAAAAGGTGGCTTAAGTCTTGGCTTACCTGGCTTTCCTTCTAATGATTCAATCAAACCCTTTTCATTATATTTATAATTCATTACTGTTTCCTCTCCACAAATATATGCTCCTGCTCCACTATGAACATAAACATCAAAATCATATCCACTGCCACATGCATTTTTACCCAAAAATCCTTTTTTATATGCCTCATCTACTGCTTACTATAAGGCATTTGCTTCAACCCAGAATTCACCTCTACAATATATATATGCAGCTCTTGCTCTCATAGCAAATCCAACACATAAAGCTCCTTCTACCAATTTATGTGGGTCATGTCTTAAGATTTCTCTGTCTTTACATGTACCTGGCTCAGATTCATCTGCATTAATAACCAAGTATGAAGGTCTTAATTTGTTAATTCACATACCTTCCATCTGGATTTACTTTTGGCATGAATGAATACTTCAAACCACTTGGAAATCCTGCTCCGCCTCTCCCTCTTAGACCACTCTTTTTTATTTCATCTATAATCCAATCCTAACCCATGGTTAAGATATCTTTTGTTCTATGCCAGTCACCCTATGATTATTAATATTCTTACTCTTCTCAAGGCACCTTAAATATAAGGATCGCCATCTCGATAAACATTAGTAAAGATACGATCTTAATCTTTAAGTCCCCCATGATAAAATCTAGGTTGAGGGACTAATCTTAAAAATAGCTGAGCTTATTTAATAATCATTTTAATAATAATAAAAATATAATTATATTTTTATCAACAATTCAAAACTAATTTCCAATAGTTATTTTTTCCTTCATTTTCATTTCAGCAATCTTAACTTTTTTCTGATTATCTTTTATTTTATATATGAAAGATAAATATTTACTAATTGGTATGTCGATGTGTTTCAATTTACATATTGCTCTATCTTTTAAAGTTATCATCAAAATTTAATAGTCTAGCATTTACTTGAACCTAAACAACAATATATAATACCTTCCTCATCTATTTCTGTTACCATTAAGCTGCCTACTAGTTGGTATATGGATTAAAAGAATAATTATAAGTCATTTTACTTTAATTTTATCATCAGAAAGAATTGCCAAATTACCTAATTAATTTGGATTTAATTCATCCAAAATTGATTGTCCTGTGTTTTTAATTAAAGAATATTATTAAAAGTTTCACTTTTCCTATTAAATGGAATAATAAATTTTAAAGTCATAATACTTCAATTTTTATTATTAAAGTAAATAATTATAATTTGAATCTTAATAAATCATTTCTTTTTCACAAAAAAAGTGGATGTTATATCATAAGTACCTGGTCCAGGCAATTTTGTATTTTCAGAACAACTTTGAGATCTTTTCTCTCTTCCAAATACAATACTCACTTAAGGTTTCTTAATTTTTAAATCAGTATCATATTCTCCTGGTCCCTATAATAAATAAAAATATAATACAGGTATCTATATCTTATTTTAACTATCTCTTTTAGCTTGTCCAAATATAATGCTTTTTGTTTCTCTAAAATCTCCAATTGTGTAAGATTATGGACCAGGACCTGAAATATCTGTTTTTTCTCTATATCTTTGATAAATAGAATATTTAGGTGCATTACTAGGTTTGTTAGGTTTATAACTTGCTGGTCCTGGAAGTATATCAAGTTTGGTATCTTCTCGTTAACATCTACCTATTGAATATGCAAGACTTTCTTTGATCGCTTACACTTCATAATCACCAGGACCTGGAGTATTAGATTTTTTAAAGATTCCTTCTCTTTTACTTGTTCCAATTTTAAATGACTTTACTCTTTCTTATCTAATTTATTCGTAAGCATCGGGAGCAGGTGTTATCAATGATATGGTCTTTTCTCTACGAGGAACCATTTTAAATCCTCCATCTGTTTTTAATAAAGAAGGAATTTGATATTATCCTGGACCTACATGATTACTTTATATTCTTCCTGATCTTGTTTATTATCCAATAATGTAGGAAGTAACATGATTTTTCATATTAACTTAATAATCTCCAGGTCCTGGTGACAATTTTTTTTCGTCTTTATATCTTTTTTCACTGCCTATTTTGAATCCTATTCTAGACAATTAGGAGGTCTCCACTTAATATGCTCCTGGACCAGGTTTTTGCTTTTATTCTTTATCTATTTAATAAGCTTTGCCATAGATTAAAGTTTTTCTTTGAGATTCAGCCAATTTAGGATCATATTGTCCTGGACCTGGAAGATTTTTAATTACAGGAATTTCTCTAGAGTAAGTTCCGCTCATTGTCCATTTTGGTGCATTTTGATATGAAACCTCTAATTTAGGTTCGTAGCTTGCAGGACCTGGATTGCTCTATTATGCTGTGTGATCTAAGGATATATAAAGGAGAATAACTTCTTTTTGAATTTCTTGATGGGATCGACATAAATGAATGAAATGCTTTTTATTGTCAGATAAATAAATATCTAATTAAATTTGTAAGAGTTGTTAGAAAAAAGTATTAATCCTTTGAATTAGAAACTCATAAGAGAATATAAAAAACTAAATATAATTATATTAATTAATAAATTTCGTTTTACGTAGTATGAGTTCTCCATAAGAAGGTGATATTAAATTAGTAAAGGAATTGATGTAATTAAGGACTAAGATGCTTTCCGTAGTTGCTTACAGATCTTGGGAAATCTGTTAAAGGAGAATCTGGATCTTTTAGACACCTTTGCTGAAATGTTCAGGAAAATGTAGACAATAAATGAATTTTTTGATCTTTATGAAGCGTTACATTATGAACTGAAAATAAGATGTGAAGAAACGTTAAGTATCATCGGTTAACTTAATAATCCTTCAATTCTTGAAAAAAGCAATGAAATACCAAATATAATTACTAATGATCAAAAACCATCAATCCAAGAGTACAATATAATAGATACATAAATTTATGACTTAGTACTTGATATAAACATGAGTTCTTCATGGAAGGTAGTTGTTATTCCAATATTTCAAGTTGTTGGTGAACAACAATGAACTTAAAGGAGCTAGAGTTGCAGTTCTTGGTTTATATGACAAAGGTAAAACGCACATCCTAAATTAATTAACTAACCAAAACCTGCCCACTGGATCTAAAATAACAACCAAAGGAATTAGTTTCAAATAATGCATAGTAGACAAAAACAATTAATTTGTGCTTATAGATACAGCTGGTAGTTATGCACCTGAAAATCTTAAAAATCTCAAAGAAAAATAATAAATAGAAAATGCTATCCTTGAAATTTCATTTGAATTAACTGACTACTTTATTTGTGTTGTAAATGATTTTACAAGTATTGAAGTTAGATATTTGGATTAATTAGCACGCAAATTAAGCACATCTATGAAATAATTTAAGGAAATTATTGTGATACACAATCTTAAAGATATTACGAATCCTAATCTAATTCAACATGTTTGGCAAGTTTAAATTGAAAAAATATTAGAAGGAAACATATAGAAATCTACTGTTGAAGCAATGAATCCTTTTACAAATCAATTAGAAGAGAAATCGGTTTTATGGTTTAACACAGAAACAAGTAGACACATATGCATTGTCAATGATAATTCTGATTTGGGTAAGAGCATCAATCCTTGGACTTATAGTCTTCTAAAATATTGGCTTAAACTTGTAGTGGTGCCTCATTAAAAGAAAATATTAAAATATGATGATATTGTAGAGGTTTGTGAATTGAAAATGAGTACTCTCTTAAAAAAATAAATTAAACTTACCATCTAAGATACACATTTACCAAATGAAAAAAGAATTGTAAAATAATAAGCAACTTCACCTAAATTCACTTAAGTTTTATCATCAGCCAAAATAACTTCCACACCAATCGATGTAGATAATGAAGATGGCGAGGAATATGAACCTTAGATAGATATTATACAAGGGAGCCAATATATCGTCTTAATTGATTTGCCTGGAATATCTCTCGAAGAAGTAGAGATTTACAGATAGAATGTTTCAACTATTGTTAGAGGACATAAAAAAATCTCTATGTATACTAACAAAGCAACTTATATTAAATAAGAGAGAAAATCTGGTCCCTTTGATTTAAGATTTAAAATTCCAGATGAATATGATCCTAAATGGAGATATTATGGTATGAATAATGGAGTTCTAGGAATTGTTTACAATTTAGATTCTGAAGACTCAATTCTCCCGAAAAAACATTAATTTTGATTTTCCACACATATAATTATTTAAAATGTATAATTTTCAAGATTAATAATTATTATATGGATTAGAATTAGCAAAATAGAGATATTTGAAAGAAGAAGAAAGAGCTAGAAATAAAAGAGTTATGTTTCATTAATAAAAACCATAAGTATCTTAAACACTATAGTTTTTTTCTAGCATTTTAATTAATATGAACATCCATTATCAATATTTAATAGATCATCTTTAGATAGCATTCCGCTTGCTCAACCTGGAATGGTAAATAATAATATCAAAATAGCCAGTCATTCCTATTCCATTTACAATGATGCCATGGCCAATTGAATCATAAATCTAAATGGGGTTTGATTTTGAAAGGTCTAAAATGTAATAAGAAATTCGTTAATAAAGAATAGAAAATATAATGAATTTAGGTTTAAGTTTCAAATTTTATTTTAAGGTAAACCTAAACCTATTTAAAAACCAGGTGATAAAATTTTATATCCTCATGATTCATTGTCTAATTCTCGATTATCTTCATTAGGATAATCATAATTAAATACTTATCCTTATTAATAATAATAATACTAATAATACTAATAATAATAATAATAATAATAATACTAATAATAATAATATTATAATTAACAATAAATGTAAAAAAAGTAATAATAATAAGAAATTGATAAGTTACTTATTTCTAATTAATATGAAAAACATATACCTTATAAATAATAAGAATAAATGAATGATCAAAAATTAAAAGAAGAATTTAAGAGTTCTCTTCATAAATCTAAGTTATCTAATAATAGTATTATGAAAAGTAGTTCTCATTCAAGTTAATAAAATTTAATGAAGAAAGCTAAAAAGAAATTGCCTGTTTCTTCAAAGAAATTTAGAATTTTTAAAGCTTCAATAATTTTCATATCTTATTATATAAAGACTTTGAATTCAGAAATTAATAAGAAATTAAAAATTTGTAGAGAGAGAGATGCTTAAATTCCAGATTTATTAGATTACTTATTGGGATAATATGAAATGGCTTTAGAATCATAGATGATTGAATTCTTAAATAATAAAGTAGATTTTAAAGTAGAAATAGGAAAAGAAAAAGAGAATAAAGCTAAATATGAAAAGATTTTTGCTTTTATTTAAAGATTTCTTACTTAAGCGTTAACAGTTAAGCCTGAAAGCATAAGCAATTTATTTTTTGATTTTCTAAGATCTATTTGTATTCCAAATTAATTTCCGCCTCTTGAATATTTTGTTAAATATGAAGCTGAGAGAATTAGATTCAACACAATAGGTTAGATTGGCAATATAAGTGAATCAATACAATTAATGATAATAGAAGGATTGGTTATATTAAGGATTTTTGTTAATTAAATGATTTTCAAAGCTTGGGAATACCATCCATCTTAAGACAATTAGGATGTTTTATTTTTCGTCCATAGAAATGCTCTTATTGTTGGATCCATTTTAGTACATTTGTACTTAGAAAGATATATAAATGAAATACCTTAAAAGTTTGATTGGGGGAAAGTGCAGTGGAATAAAATAAATATTATCTCTCAAATTTATGATGATGAGCCTGATGATAAGAAAACAATAATTAAGAATCTTTTTCCTCAACAGATTGTAGCTCCATATTTAAAGTATTTGGCAGCATAAACAAAGATGCAAAATGAGATTTAATAATTATTAAATTAAATAACTTAAGGGTATTTAAAAGAATTAAATAAATAAACGTAAATAGCATTGAAAGAGAAAGAAGAAAAGCCAAGAATGATTAGTTTAATAATGAATACAATATATAGAGAAATATATGTATCTAAGAAACCAAGAAGACTTGAGTCTAATTGATTCATTCTAATTAAAATCTATAATATATATATATATAATAAAATTTTAATAAGTTTAAAAAATTTATAATTATTTGTATAGATTATTTGATTTAATTAAAAATATTTATTAAAATGTACACAAATACAGCATGGATGCTTGATGGAGCACTTTGTTGGGTTTCCATAGATGAGGAGTATATAAGAGGCCATATTTAAAAATTACTCAATTAAAGAAGTATTGCTAGAGTAATTTTGGCTGATAACAAAATTATAGATGTACCTGTTAATTAGATTTTAAGAGCAAGTAATAGTAAAACTATAGATTTAACTGAATTGCCACATATTAGTGATCCAGAAGTCTTATATAAAATAAAAAATACTGTTTATTTAGATAGGTAGATTCTGTTGTAAAATGTGAACACATCTTTAGCGGATTATGTACAATATAAAAAATATATTGATGAAAGATTAATAGTAAGTTAAATTCCACCTCATATATTTTCTGCTTTGTTTTATGCTTACCATAATTTAGATATTGGAAAAAATTCATAGATTATTGTAACCGGAAATAAAGGATATGGAAAGACATAAATTATTAATGATATGATTAATTTCCTTAACAAAGATACAATTATTTATTACAACCTAATAAAATCATTTATTACAGATAACTTTGGCCATACATAGGGAGTGATTAATTATAGATTTATTTATAAATAAAGGAGATTAATAGGACTTTTATATCAATCATATTATGTTAATTTGGTAGAGTATAAAAATGCTTAATTTTTTACACAAAAATGGGAAGATATAAAAAATGGAGAAATATTGAAATTGATCTAAGGCGAAAAGATTGAAAATGCTTAATAATTTTAGAATATGTTTGAAAAGATAATATTAATAATAAATGGTCTAGTTCCATTAAATGATAATATTTAGATGATAAGTATATTGGAATATCCTGGAAAGTCAGATTAATTAACAGAATATATATCTGAGAAGATCGAATAAATATATATTTAGAGTGTGTTTAAGAATTGTTAGAATTAATTGATATAAGATTAGTTGCATGAATTAAATAAATAAATATCATTTGAGGATAATTTATCAATATTGGAAGAACTTGAGAATACAATTTAGATTCCATCTAATATTGGGAAATTGAATAATATTATGACTAAAGATACATAAATGTTATTTATAAGAGTGATATAAAAAAAATAAGATTTAGTATAATTTAGAATTTTCGATTCAATTAAGTTTTTTAAAAACAGCTATCCATATAGATTAACATTTAATGATTTTTATAATAGATATCACCATCTTGATGTATTTAATAGAAAGATTTCACTCTAAAAACATATAAATAGTAATTAAGATATGAAGGCATTAGTAACTGAAATATGTAAACGATTAACATAATCAAAAGGATTATTATTTGGATAGACTTAAGTTTATTTCAAAAAAGATGCAATAGAAAATTTGAATAAACTATTATGTAATCATAATTTGAAATTAAGTGTATATGCCAAAATAATTTAAAGAGCTTATAGAATAAGATAGTTTAGAAAAGTTATTTTGGCTTGCGTAAAAAAAATAGCTAAAACTAAATCAATAGAATCATAGATAATATCTGAAAATGAATTAATTTAAATAGAAAGCGAAATTAGAAAATAAAGTTAAACTTAATAAAAAGAAGAAAAAGAAGAAGAAATCATTATAGAAATTTCAGATAATGAATCTTATATTCTCCTTAATGAAACTTAAATTGAATAATATACGAATTTGAAGAAAGAACATATTAAGAAAAAATAATATAGTTTGATAAATGGTTAAATATATGAAGAAGTTTCAGATCTAGCATTTAATTTATTAACTGAAGACTAATTAACATAAAGAAAGAATAATATAAATAAGAAGAAGATAGAGTAATAATTGAAAGAATTGGAAGCTATATAAAATGAAGCATCAGATCCTGAATCTTTTTAATTATTGAATTTGGAATAAAAGTTTCAATATTTAATAATGAAGAAATAAAATTAAAATTAAGTTGCATATAGATTATTAGATCAAAATTAATAATTTAAAATAAAATAATAGAGGAGATTAAATAAAATAAAGGAGTTTAAATAAAAATATTATGATTAATTAGAACCATTTTTAAGTGATTTGGAGGCATTTAAATAATTAACAATAGGATAGTAAAACGAATATAAAAAGAAGAAGCTATAAAATTAAAAAAATGTAGCATTATCATTATTGAGTGATTAATAATAATAAAACAGAAGATAATATTTAGTATAATAGCATCCAAGATATAGTTAGAAAAAGAAATTCTTAGTTGAGGATCCTTTATCTGATTATGAAGCATTTCTTCTATTGGAACCTATATAGAGAGAAAAATATAAGTAAGAGAAAAGAAGGTTTAAGCCATTAAAATTATTGCAAAGTTAGGCAAGATTTGGAGTTGATGTAGAAGTATCAGATTCTGAATCATTTAATTTATTAGATAATAAAGAAATGTATTTAAAATATAAAGAGAAATTAAGTTTATGTAATGATATATCTGATATTGAGGCTTATTTATCTATTGATGATGTCAATGAATACATTAGATTAAAAAGAGAGGGTTAAACAGGAATAGCTAAATAGATGGCAAACGGAAAAAAGTATGAAGAGTTGTATTAATTACGATTGTAAGCATAATAAAGATTAGATGAATTGGGATTAATTAGATATGATTTATTAGATTCTATTGCTTTTAATTTTTTAAATGAAAAATAATGGTAAGAAAGAAAGTAATAGTTGATTTAATATTACTAACGCAAAATTAAAATGAATGACAGAGGAAACTTTTGTTATGATTTGGATTCTCTTGCTTATATGAGTTTAACAATTGAGAAAAAGAATGAAAGGAAATAAAAGGAGAAAATCTAAATTCTTTTGAAAAACATTATCAACCCAATTTTGTTTGAAAATCACTTACATCCAAATTCAAGTGTGGCTTTTAGATTACTATAAGATAAGGATATAGTGTATAGAAAAATATCTTTAGCATATATGTTATTAAAAGACAAGAGTGTAAGGGATTAGTAATTAAAGGAATTATAAGTATATGATTGGGAAGATATTAATAGTTTGTAATAAAAGTAATAATTACTATAAGAGAAAATAAATGTTTATGAGTAAGAGAAGGAGAACTTAAAGAAAGATGAATTTTCGGATTATGAAGCTTATAAATTATTAGATGAAGACTAATTATTAGATTATTAATAAAATGCTTATTCTTTATTGGATGATGAATAGAAATAAGTTCATAGAAGAATAATAAAAGCAAAATTGATACAAAACAATTTTCATTCTGATTTAGAGTCTTTTGAAATGCTTAGTGATGATTCAAAAGAAAAGTATAAACAAATGAAGACTATGGATGTTTCTGATTATTGCGCTTTTGAATCATTAGATGACAAAGACAAGGAGGAATATTAGAAAGAAAAGTAAAGAAGGAAAGAATTTTTAAATTAAATAGAAACTTAAGGGTTTAAAGTGTATTTTGGATAATCTCCATAAGTAATGACAAAAAGTGAATATGAAAAGTTTATTAAACAAAAAATGATAATATAATAGAAAATTAAGGATGAAGAGAATAGTCTTTTAAAATAGCTTTAGGAAGAATAGTAAGAATAATAAAAGAAATCAGAAATTAAAAAGACTTTTATTATTCATAAGTTAATATCAAATCCAAAGTAACAACCCTATATTATATATGATAATTGCTAATTAAATAAAAGAATTTTAGATATCAGATCAGCTCCAGATAAAAATTTAAATTATTTTTTAGATAATGAATTTTTATAAAAATTAGAAAAACATAAATTTTATGATTATTGTCAATAAGTACTTAATCATGAAGGTAAATAGGTTTAGAAAATAATGAAATGTTAAAGTGAAAATTTAAAACATCCATTAACCAAATTATAAAATGAAACAACTGCATTAAATGTTTTTAGGAGCATATCTAAATTTGCACACATGAAAAGATCACGTCAAACAGCTAAATAACATTTAGAGAAGATTTTATGCGCTTTGATAGGAAATGATGCTTAAATTGAATTACCTCCTGCTCCAAAGTGTCTCCTTAAAGCTTAAACCTTAGATCTAGATGCTTTAAAAAAGACAATCTAATTAGAGACAGCTGGAAGAAAGTTCAGTAATCAAGATGACTTTGAATGTAATCAAGAAATAAGAGAAGAAATATTATTATAAATATTTAAGTAAATTGAAGGTAATAAAAAAGAACATTTAAATTTATTATTGAGATTATGCATTGTAATAACTCATTGTTTACCATATTATCATCCAATTCCTTATATTTAATATTTAGTAGATAAAATAGAGAATCCTGAGAATAAATTTTTTAAAGATCCAGAAATATATAAATTCTGTAAGTAATTAATTAAAAATCTGGCTATTAATACAAACGAGTAAGTATTCAAAAATGAAATAAAAGTTCCATTGAGTCCTAGAAAATATCTTCCCAAATCAGATGAAATTCAATTAATGTTTGAATGTAAATAATCAATTGTCAAATTATTCATTCATAGTGATACACCTATATGGGTTGAAGTTGATCATCATTTTAGTGTCAAATCAGTTATTAAAAGTGCATGCAATTATGTAGGTTTATAAAATTATTGGAATCATTTCGGATTGATAGTAGTACATTCAAAATTCGATACTATTTATAATACTTCTTGGCTCGATGAATCTGCAAATTTCTTTGATATCTTAAATAAACTAGAATTTCATGAAGAAATTAACAATAATGTATATAAATTAAATAAAAGATTTGAAATCTATTTAACAATCAAAGAATTTTTTTAATTCAATAAACAAGATTAAGACATCCTTGACTTAGTCTTTTATTAGATGGTATTTGATGTCAAAAGAAATAAGATCCAATTAAAAGCAGAAGATTTATAAATATTATCAGAATTAGAAATGTATATACGATTTGGTGAAAACATAAATAATTAGAAGTATAATCTATAAGACAAGAATATGGCAAAGTATTGTAACCATTAATACTTAGGCTTGAGTATTTAAAAATATTGCGTCTTGCTGATAGTAATTCTATTCCAGATATAATAATTTGATATAAATATAACAAAAAAATATGATTTAGTATATTAAATTAATTCAAGTTCTTTATTTTTAAGCAATTGCCAATACTAGCCAATTATTAGCCTAATAAATTCATACACTTAATTATTACTTTTTTAGTATTTGTCTTAACAATATTTATTTGTTGAATATCTTTTAATCTTTATTTATTATCTTAAAATTATATATTTCAATAAAAATTGGTTTAATAAATTAACAAAATATTAAGATACATCTAATAAATAAATTGTTGATTTTTTCAAATATATGCTAACTCTTTGATACTAGAAGTTTATAGTATTAATTTATAGTATTAATTTCAGATATATTTTTATAATAGTCTATCAAATTTTATTTATTTTTGAAGCTTTAAAACTAAATATAAATTTATTTCATATTCATCATTTTGTTTAAAAATCTAAAAGAATTTGATTTAAATTTAGATTAATACAGGTAATTTAAACAAATAAGCTTGAATATTTTTAAAAATATGAATGAAATATTAACTTATAGGATAGAATTGTGCAATTTAATTTAATAATTTATTCCTAAGAATAGTGTTTATACTTTTTGAAATCAAAGAAATAAGAATTTTATTCAATATTCACTTAATAATACTTATATCAGTAGAATTATTATTAGGATGGTGTTTCATATTCTTTCATACATGTAAATGATTGCAAATTCAGAAAATTCGCTATTATTTTAAATAGATTTATTGGATTTAAAAGCAAATTATGCTTTCTGTATTATCTAATTTTGTTACATGAGAGGATCATTTAAAATGGGTCGACTGAAGAGATAATATATTTTAACTATGTTAGAGGTACTAATTGTAGTAGAATTTGAAGTAAAATATTTGATGACAAAAGAATCTAAAATAAATAGAGTTTGAAAAGAGAATGCATAGAATTTAGTTTAAATCTTAATTGTTGTTATTTTAGATAAATTCATTAAGTCTATTTCTTTTAGAATTTAAGAAGAGGGGATAAGATTATTAATGAAATATAAACTATGAAAAAATGCTTGGTACTTTAAATATATAATTAGGAGAGAGAATGATTTTTAGTAAGATGGTGAATTAAGAAGTGAGATGAGATTTAAATTTGGAGTTGATATATTAATTATTATTAAGAATAATAATAATAATTAGGTAATGAGAGTAAGAGTAAACAATATTTTTGAAAGGAATTTAGATTATTTTGTATATTTATATATGATGATAAAATTATATAGAGGACTGTGGTTTGTTTTAGTTTATAATGGGAACATTTTGAAATAAATTAAAAAAGATTTTAATTTTTTCTTGAAACAATTATGGTAAAAAGTATATCGATTTCAATTTTAGGCTAGAGGACCAAAGAAACACATGAAAAGAATCACAGCACCAAAAAGTTGGATGCTTTCAAAATTAGGAGGAAATTGGACCGTAAGACCATCATAAGGACCTCATAAATTAAGAGAATCAATTCCACTTTCTGTCATATTGCAACATAAACTAAAATATGCTTTATATGCTAGAGATTCAACCATGATTCTTGCTGATAAGGATGGCAACGTTAAGGTTGATGGAAAAGTGAGAAGTGATAGTGGATATCCAGTAGGATTATAGGGTACCTACTTTTAATATCATCCTCATAGATGTCATCACTATTGATAAAACAAGAGAAAGTTATAGAGTTTTATACGATGTTTAAGGCAAATTCATCTTAAAATCTATCAAACCAGAAGAAGCTAAATTCAAGCTTGTCAAAGTCACCTAAAAGAAAGTTGGTCCAAATAATGTTCCATATATTGTCACCAACGATGCCAGAACAATTAGATATCCTAATCCAGACATTCATGTTAACGACACTCTTAAAATTGACCTCGAAACAGGAAAAGTCCTTGAATTCTTGAAGGAAGAACCAGGTATCACTATTAAATTAATCTTTTTTTCTAGGAAATTTATGCTACATTATTGGAGGTAACAATATTGGAAGAGTTGGACTCATTCAACACAGAGAAAGACATCTTGGATCATTTGATATCGTCCATGTTAAAGTAATCATATTATTTTGACAATAATCTTAGGATTCTAATGGAAAACATTTCTCCACCAGAATTAACAACATCTTCACTATTGGTAAAGGCAAAAAATCATTGATTTCCCTCCCAGAAGATAATGGTTTGTATTTGACAGCACTTGAAAAAAAATAAGCCAAAGAACACTAAGAAGTTGAAAAATAATGATGATTCATTAAAAACATATCAGTATAGTACAAAATTAATTATCTAATCATTTATCCTTCCCTTCTATTATATTATCTCTAAAATCAAATTAAAATCTATTTATGATTCTATAGCTATTACATTTAAAATATTATATTAAATATTTAATCAAAAAAAAATGTTCTCTTTTATTAAAATATTATATTAGTATAAGTTCAGACGAAGGACTATTTATTTTACAATATCAATATTTAAACAACTAAATGAAACTAATTTTATAATTTCTCAACCAACATATACATAAAGAAATTGATCAAATTTCATTTTTGTTTTAACTTTTAATTAACTCGCCATTTATTCAAACTTAATTAATAAGTTTTTATAATTCAACTATGCTATAATTTGTTAGAATACTTTTTGTATACAATCTAAATTTAATTAAAAAATAACACCTGAAACTGTATATATATCAATTATTCTTGAATATAATTGGAAAAATATTCAATTATTACTTATAAATATAAGAAATTTTATCATAATTTTTCATTAAGATATATGATAAGCATTTCTTAAAATCTCTTTTTTACAATTAATTAATATATATATATAAATCATTTCTTAGATCTTATCCAAAGTGTTATTCCTAGTACTATAAATATTGAAAGTTCAGAAAATAAGAAATGACAGTAAGTTTCTATGAATCTAAATATTATTATTATTTATTACTCTTCTTAATAACATAAGTAAAAAAAGAAACATAATAGGCAGAATTGACCCATTAGTACTACGAACATAATCCATTTCTAGTTTATAATTCTCTTAAATGTCTCATTACCATTACTATAATATTTTGAACATTCCAAATTAAGTTTTGATATTTAATAAAGCTCATTCATACTCAAATATAGGAATATTAGACTGCCGTTGAATAAAATCAGCCTAAAATTATTTTATTATTATGTTTACTTCATTAATATTAAGACTACAGTCATAAAACTTTCAAGTAATCTCAATGATTTAATAATATTTAATAACATCAACATCAATAATGAAATTTTTATCATTATGTTTGCCGAACACTTTAATTGATTATGTTCTTTGTAATTCTAAGTACAAATCCAACAAAACTCATATTAACATTTACACGTCATATGATTACATCCACCATTTTTAAAAATTCTTCTTTAACATTTTGGACAATCCTTGATTGTTATAAAATTCAAAAACATGCTTCTTATATTCCATTTATCATCTTTTATTTTGAATTAATATCCGCATTAACATTCAAATTGTTAACAATTATTCTTTATAATTCCGCCATATTAACAATCATTTTTAGGACAAATCCTTATATCTTATGTCGTTTTTATATATTTTTCTAATAGCAAATCATTTAATCCTCCCAAATTTTACATCAATTCTTATACTCTATGTTTACTTTAACAAGAACCAGGACAATTAATTTCTTCAATTACTTCATAATATTTTGCATCAATTGATTTTAACATACAGCATGAACATATTTAACAACTGCATTCTAATTCCAACAGATCTGTTGTTTCACAGCAAATAGAGCATTCCATTTTATTCAGAATAAAACAGAATATATAAAATATAAATTTTCTGAAGTATTATAATTCATTTATAAAGTCTTAATATTTATATAATTGTAAAACTAAAACTTATTATTATATATATAGAAGTACTATTTACAATTAAAAAGGATAAGATTTTTATTACAATACAAATAATTATTTATTTTAAATCTTTTAAATGTATTATTCCTACGGATTAATACTATTCATTCTATAATTGATGTCCCAACTAAAAAATATATAAATGATAAATCTGATCTCTTGCTTTATTTTTAGTTAAATTAGCATACTTATTTTTTTTATTCAAATTTTGGTTATTGCCAATACTATTACAAATTAAGATTATTTAATAACTAATCCTACAAAAACTTCAAGCTTTTTATATAAATATTAATTTTATAATATAGGTCCAAATTAATAAGTCATTGTAAAGAAGAAATCTTTTATATAATTACAATTATTTTAAATCTTTTCAGTAAAATAGATAGACGATAGAGCACATTAAATATCTTTTCTCCTTAAATTATCACTATATAAAGTTAAGTAACTGTTCCTTAGAGTTCTTATTTCTAATATTATGAGAATGGAGTGAAAATTTTTGATAATGTTTTTAATTGTTACGGAACAACCTTAAAGAAATATATGAATATTTCTATTTTATAGTAGTAATTATTCTTAATTTCAACAAAATCAAAGTAATTTAGAATAAATACTAAATTAATTAAAGCCTCATAATTTTAAGAGTAAAGATGAAATTTATGACAACCATATTAGAAAGTTACATAGCTCCTTTGAATCTTTGAAATGCATAAGCTAAAAAGTTTTTGTTTTTATTAAAAATGAATCTATCCTCTCAAATTCCTCAAAATCAATTAATTCGAAAATGAAGTAGCATCTCTTTAAAATAATTGATGATAATTTCTCCAATGAAGACCTTATGAATTTGTATATTTTGAATGAAAAATATAAGAAATTTAATTATATATTGTTAAGATTTATAATTTATAATTCCTTTTTTCAAATTTATCTAGTTTTTATCACATAAAATTATTTAAAATTATAATTCATTAAATTGTTAAAGATTTAATGTTCAATTCTTAAATCAATCTTTTATCAATTATATTAGATTCTATGATTACATATTAATTTGTAGTAATTTAAAATATTCTATAGTTTTCTATGCTTATTTTTTAATGAATTGTTTTATTAAATAAAAATGGTAAAAATAAATTAAATAATTTAAGTAACCTTTCATATATCAATATCTATTTATTTAATTGCTAGAAACTCTTAAATTTTAATTTGTCTTAAGATAATATGTAAATTTTGATGCAAGGAATATGTATTTATATATAATTTATTAAGCAAAAAATAAAATTTATAATGATTATTTCATATAATTTTATTAATTCATCATATTATTGTTGCTTATATAAAATAAAAATTTTAAGTTAATATTTAAATTAAACTAAGATAAGATAAAATTTTATATACATTTATAAATATATGAAGGATTAATTTAAATTTTTCATTCAAACTCATAAAAATTAGTAGAAATTAAATATAATGAAATTCATACCCTTAACTCAACATTATCAAACTGTAGCACTAATATATGAGAAATGCGCTGATATATCAAAGTAAATAGATGCTCTTACTTAATAATAAAAACAAAATGGTTAGGTAGAAAATGAAGATACATAACAACAAGTTAAGATGATCCATACATTTTAAGAATAAGAAAATCTATAATAAAATAAAAGCCCTATAGATTCACAAATGTAATAATAAGAAGAAGTAATGTCCTTCGAAAAATAAGATATAAAAAATGATTAGAAGATATTAAAAGAAAAAGAGATTAATAAAAAAAGTTTGGAAAAAAAATTGCTAAAAAATAATAAAAATAAAAAGTTTAAGTTACATGTGATCATTGTGATAAAGTATTTGAAACAGAAAAGCTTTATTAAAAACATCAATATTAATTAATGAGTAGAAAGAAATCTTAGAAAAAAAGATTAACTAAATAGACAAATGATATCATTTCGATAGAAGACAAAAAATAAATATTATCAAAAACAAGAAAACTCAAAAATAAAAAATAATAATTTGATTCTATTGAAATATGCTTATGAACTTTTTAAAAAGTTTAAAATAAATAATTAATTATTATAAATATATATTTCATACTTCATTTTTATGTAAATATCTTTAAGAAGAATAATAAATTTATTTAAAGCTAACAAAAAAAATAAAAAACTAGAAATTAATTTCATTCAATTACTTATTTTTCCATTTTGATTTCTTATTTTGATAATTATTAGATAAAAAGAAATTTAAAATTAATCCTAAATATTTTGAAAATTTATAAATATGAGTTCTTGTTTTATATTATTAGAATTAATAATGAAAAATTAGATAATTAGAACTTAAGTCAAGTTTTTATAAGCTATTTATTTTTATATAATTATCTAAATAAGATATACATATGTTCTTTATTGTTAGATTATATCAAAAATGAAAGATATCTTTTTGTATAAAATTCTTCTTAATTAAATAAGTTACAATTTTAATTATAATAGTTGTTCTATATTTTAATTTAACTTATGGATTCTGTATAAAATAAAGATAATATAAGAAAGTCTCGTTTCGCAATTATGATATATAACAAAACGAATTTTTTGCATTATAAATATGCTATAAAGTCATTTGTTGTTAGAATTAAATGCCTAACTAATATAAATATTAGTATCACAGTTGATGTCGTTTATTTAAAATATGTTTAGATGCTCAATATAAAACAACCTAAATATAATAAATACACAAAATATGTAAAAATATTGTATATAATATTAAGTAATTAATTAGGATTTGAATTTCTCATTTTCACTGTTTTGAAACAATATTCAACTATAAACCAGATATCAAATACAGTCTAAAATTTTATAAAGGAAACGATTATTAGTAGATAAATTATTTTTATAACAATATAGCATATATAATACTTAGCCTAGAAATAAAGGAGTATTCATGTATATTTTAGCATAAAAAAATTCAGCTTGGTATAAAAAGAGTAGAATAGAATAAAAAACAAATATTTTACTAATTAATTTAATTATAAGCAAATAATTTAGAAAATAGTGCATATATAGAAAAAGGAGAGATAGAGATTTTAGAAAGTTTATAAGACAAAAAATAAAAGACTTATATAAGATTGCAATAATTTTATTTGATTATCTTGAGCTATTAAGAATAGAATAATATTGTAATGCTTTATAAACATTAATGAATTGTCTTTCTATATGATTATAATATAAATCATCATAATTAATCGAAATAGTTAATAATACAAGAAATACCTAATTCTATCATGTATATCTATTTATTTAATAAATAAAATTTAATCATGAAAAGACATAGCATAGGAAAAAAATTTCGTAAAATCAAAGCTTTAAAGAAAAAAGATCCAAATGCTGTAATTCCTGAAGCACCGGAAGAGTTGAAGGAATATATTAGCTATCTAACTTCAAAAGGATTAAAGACAAGCAAAGTATAATATGCTATCTTTTAAACTAAAAATGGATTGAAATATCCTGGTCTAATTGGTATTTTGAATTATTATGATAGCAACTGAGCCAATAAAACCAAATGACACTCTGGTCTCTTTACCTGTGGAATTATTATTAACTACTAGACATGCATTTGAATCTCCTTTAAAGAAAATATTTATGGAATATCCATAATTATTTAGTCCAAAGTTTTTGCTTTAATGGGAAGAATATCAATTCTTAACATTTTTGCTTTATGAATATTAAAAAGGAAGAGATTCAAAGTGGTATTTGCTGATTTCCAATTTGTCAAGAGATATAGATAATGTTATATTTTGGAAACCAGAAGATTAAGCATTATTAAAGGATAAATATTTTGTTAAAGCTGCAAAAAAAGTATATTAGGATTTTTCGATTACTTTTAAAACTATTAAATACATATCAGATAAACATAAAGATCTATTTAAACCAGGAATAGTAACTTTAGAGAATACTATTTGGCTTTACACTCATATTCTTTCAAGATGTTTTGGAGGCTCAGGATTAAAAAATACTACTATGGTACCATTTTGCGAATTGTTTAATCATGAATAAGTTGATGTTTGTTATGATTTTGAATACAAAGGTTAACCTTCAAGATATGATGATAAATTTATGTATAAGAGAGTTGTTAAAGGATAAGAACATGTTGATGGTGATGATTTGTCTCTATCATCATCTGAACATTCTTAAGATTCTTAAGATGATATAAGTGATTCTGAATTTTTTGCGAATGATTATGATGGTTATGAGGAATTCGATTTTGATGAATTTAAATAATTTTCTACTAGATCTTTTTAAGAAAATTTAAGTAAAACTTCCGAAATTAAACCATTACCAAAAGAAGAACAAGAAGAATTCTATAAAAGAATATAAGATCATTAAGAGTTACAGAATAAATAAAGAAAAGAATTTCAGATTAAATTACACATCTAATAGGATGTTTTCTAATTAGCTATTGAATCTAAATCATATTTATTTAAAAATATTGATTTTGGAGATAATCTTTCAATCATCTTTTTAGGATAAGTTTTTCATTTATTAGATTAAACTCTTCATGAATATTTTATGGAAGAAAAATCTTCAGCCAAAGCAAGAGATGAATTTAAAAGATTAAAAATCACTGTTACAGTCTATAAAGAATACTTATATAATTTTCTTAGTGTTGTTATGAAAAAACCAATTGAATAAGATAAAATACCTTTATTTGCTCAAAAAATTAATCGTAAATAAATAAGAGGATTTGAAAACTTAGAACAAGTATTAGCTTAACCAGTTGATCGTCGAGTAGAATATTATGAAAAAGAATGGAAAAAGGATTCCTTTCAAAATTTCCTCATGAGAACAAGAGACCCTTTTGAAAAAGGATCTTAAGTATACTTTTGCTATAATCGATTATCAAACAGAACCATGCTTATGAAATATGGAATGGCTTTGGAATATAATAAATATGATAATGCATTCTTAAGAGTTGAATATTACAAGTATCTTTAAAACAATGAAGCTAAGTGGATAGTCCATAGATTTAAACTTAATAAATTCAAAAGATTTAAATTAAAGCATACAGCTCCTCCATATGATTTTATCGTCTTCTGCAAATCAGTCTATTGGTAAATTTATTATATCTATTCTTTATTAGGACACTAAATGTGAATCCTGTAGATACATTATTTAAGGTTAAAGATTTGTAATTAGAAAAAAAAGGATTATCTTTAGCTCTACAAATTTTAATAGAAGAGAATGCCAAATTCAATGAAACTATAGAAGAACTCCAAGCACAATTACTTGACGAAAGTCTAGGATATCATGAATATTTTGCTTTAATTTATAGATAAGAAAGACTTAGAATTTATCGCCACAATATTACGTAATTTAAATTTATCTAAATATAGTCTTTTTAATATTTGCATAGTTATTGTTGATAGATTGTTAAAAGGAGTAACCTTTGAATAAGCCATTGAATAAACAGAGTTTGATGGAGAACTTTTCCATACATATCGTTACATCTTGAGGATATATTTTGAATAAATCAAACTAGCATTATAAAAATCAAAGTGAGTTTATTATATTGTTTAAATTAATAGTTTAACAATATTTAAGCATTATTTTCTATATAATAAATATTTTATATAATTATTTTATATACTTAAAAATATTATTAAAAGTATTTTTATCATCTTATAAATATCATTATTCTATTTTGTAGTTCAATTTCAATAGTTTATATTACTCTGGTTTATTAAATATCTTTTCTTTAAAATAAACATTTGGCCCAAAAGAGATAATTTTATCACAAATCGGTTTGAGTCTTTCGATTATTATAAAACACTTCTCTGCTTTTTTAAATACAAAATTGGATTTAATAACAAGCTTAAAATATGATGATAAATAAATAAGAAAAATATAATTATATTTGTAATTGATCAATTTTTGTTAAGAAAATACATTATTGCTAAGATAATATTGAGAAATAACCATTAGATATTTATATTCTAATACGATAGAGTTTATTTTACTATAAATGAATTTTAAAATAATTCTTAGTTTAATTAACATAATAAATGATGTATTTTACCACCAAACAATTTCAAAATATGTAGTTTTATTGATTTTGGATTTATAAACTTATTATAATTTAAAATATTTTTATATCTGAAGATTTATTTAAGTTATTAACTTTAATAAGATTAGTTTATTTATAATCTACTATAATTATTTTAGTTTTGCTAATTTATTATTTTGAGGATTCTAAATTAATTTTGTTTAAAATTGTGAAGAATAATATAATTCTAAAAATGATTTTATAACTTGATGTATTGAGAATAAAATATATCAAAATTTAAACTAATTAATTTCAGAAATCAAATTAAATTGTATTTTCTTACTTTTATTTCTGAGCTGTCACTTTCATATGTTACTAAATAATCCCCTCCATTTGATATAGTGCCAATTAGTCCACAACAACTACCATTATATATGGATTATTAAGTTTCAAACTAACCATTTTAGTTACACTTAATTAAATTTACATACTTTCCATTTTTATTCAATAGAATTTATTTTTCTTATATGAATTTTTAAGGAAATAAACCAGTACACTCTGCCGATGATTTTATTTAGACCTCTTGTTAGCTTTTAATAAATGAATTACTTCTTTATTCAAATTCATAAATATGCATTTCATTGAGAGCTTCAGGCTAAAATGTTAATAAATTATCATTTATAAAACATAAACTATAACCATATCTTTAAACTTATATTTTTTAGATTACATTCCAAACCTTATTTTAATTTTGTTAAATTATGAATAATTATTTGTTCTCTCCGCATGATGCTAATTTGTTCTATGAAAAACTCAACGCTAAACATCTAACTGAGGATGTATGATCTGATAAAGTTTAATTACATTCCCATTACTAATTCTTTAAATCCCAAAACTTTATAGTCTTATCTGAACTACAAGATATTATGCAATCTTCTTATTTGGTCATAATTAAACAATTTATCCTAGAAGTATGCCCTGTCAATTATTAATGCAACTCAAATTAATTTTAGTTATTCTAACTCCAAATTATAATTTTTTCATCATCTCCTCCTGAAATAAATTAAGAAGAATTTTACATAAAATAAACACAGTAAACAGATTTTCCATGTTATTTAAGTGATTAAATTTCTTTTAATTGTTCTCGATTAAATTCAAAGACTTTGATGTTACCATTTTCCTATCCACAAATTAAAATTGTTTATTATTTATTAAAATCGAATGAACGACAATTAGAATCTACCTTTACTTGAAATACTAGCTCATAACTAAAAGGCTTTACTATTATCGGTTTTATGATTTCTTAATTTAAATGTGTTTAATAAGTTACTCTCATGGTGAGGTTAAATACTTATTTTTATAGTTAAAATACTTTAGATTAAGATTCCTTATTACTAGTTTTGAAATTAACAGTTTCCTCTGATGTAAATGGATTTAAAATAGGCGAAATAATTAAAGAAAATTTAGATTTTATCGAATTTTAGAGTTCAATCATTTAAGTACTAATTAATTATTCGATTGTTTAATTTTTTGATTAAAACTCTTATTCTATCATTTAATTTACAATAGCTAATCTATTTTCTTGACTAAGAAGATTAGCTATTTTAATTAGATCTTCTTTATTCAATTTTTACCATGTTTTTTACAGTAGTTAATAATGCTGTTAGAGATCATCATTCGATAAAGAAGTCTTTTTTTGAATCAATTCTATTAATTGTTCTAATATGATCAAAAATGTATCTTTAAATTCTTTAAGTTATTGAATGATTTAATTTTTTTTAGTTTCAGCATTACTTTAATAAGCATTAAAAAATGTTAAAGCCTATTCACTATAATTCTACCAAATTTGTTTCATTTCTTCTAACTCTGTATATTATACAACATATTCAGGAACACATTTAAAGCAAGCTATTCTATTTGGAATGCACTTTTACTATGTTAAATCAACAAAAATTAAAATTTGTTAGTGCTTGTCACATATCCAATCAGTTTTTTTCTCTGAATATTAATTTATGAATGATCCAAAATCCAAAAACTGATTCATAGATTCGCTCTATGTATCTACCTCTAATTTTTATATTAATTATCCACACTTATTCATAAATTGATTTTAAGCAAAATTGTCCATCTGATTAAATAAGGATTGTTGTAATTATTTATAATTTATAAATTGTTTCATGATTTCATTTGTATTTTAATTAATTACTTCTATATATTCTAAAGTTACTTCATTTATCAGATTCTGAAATTAACTTGAGGAAGCCTCAATAACTTGGATTTGAGAGTCGATATATGATTTTATTTTATCAATTGAAAGATTAATTTTTTCAGCAAATTCTATTAAATTTTCTTTAACTTCTTTTAAGATTTCTACGTTCTATTTATTAATTTAAAATCTTTCCTAAATCAATCCTGACTTAGCTTCTTCAAAAATATTTTTTGCATCCTCTACTAATATTAAATCCTTTCTTTTATCAGCAAAACATTTGCGACAAAGCAATATTGTCTTCTATTCTGATTCAGATCTTGTTAAAAATAAAGCAACTTCTTTGTGATCTCTGCATTGGATTATTCCATTAACTTTTTGCATCAAAAAATTTTGAAATTAATAATAATAATTAATTATTTTTATTCTAATAATATCCAAAGTCATCTTATAAAAAGTACTATATTTTATATTAATATTCAAAATTATAACAATAAAATTTATTTTAATAATAGATAATTCAAATCACAATGCATATATTTATTTATTTATTTTATTTGTTTGAAAATCTAATCTATAAATAAAAAAAATATAGAACATTTTTACTAAAATAATTGACTATACCCAAATAAGACAATAATAGTTAGCAATCTTTGATTACTTTCTCTTCAAAAATCGCTTTCTTCAACAATAAATTAAAATAACAAGAATATTTTTAATTTACAAACAAAACTTCATTTAAGACAGAAGATATTACAATTATAGCTAGATATCTATAATAGCATAATATTCAAAGAAAAGTATATAGATAAATAATTCTTATTTGAGGATGTTGATAATAAGATCAACAATCTTAATATTAGGCTGTTAGTTGATCAAAATAATGAAAATCAAAAAATAGATACTTTTGAAATTTAAATTTGAATTATCATTACAACATTGTATTATTCTTTTCTAAAATTCTTTTAATGCTAATTCTTATTATTTAAAGATAGAAGTTTTCATGTCTTAAGTATGTTTAGATTGCAAACTCACTTAAATATATTTATATGTTTACTGATCTAATTCATTTAATGCTTTATAAACAGGGCAAGTTATTTCACAAGTACCAACTTATCCCAAGAAATCTGAAATTACTGTAAAACGACTTCTGTCTCCAGCTGTCAAAATTGCTTTAAACCATCTAAATTTTAATTCATAATCATTTTCTTAAGTTAATTATAGATCTTAGTCTATTTGTTCAATAACTTCTTATTTTAATTCCTTCTCTAATGCTCTTTTATAAAGATCCTCTAAGAAAAGCTTTTTTTAGGAAATATAAAATTAAAAATAATCTTTATAATTTTCAGGTTATCTGCCATCAGCTATTATATAAGAGGTAGTGTATTAAAATGTTTCATCAAGTTTGCTAGTAGAAAAATCTAAAATAACTGGAGGTAATCCTGGTTTATAAATCCATTAATCCCAATATTCTAAGATTTGATATCTCTTGGTTGAATAATCATCTACACCTTTCTCATATAAATATCGAATAATAAAATTTTAAAGTTCTTTTTAATCAATTGATTTAAATTTATAAGTGTCTAAATATTCTCTCAACATAAATTTGAAATCTTCTTCTCCCACAATTCTTTCTAAATATGTAAGGAATTAAAATCCTTTTTCGTATGGTATTTCGTTAATGGAGAGTTGAGGATTTATTCCTGTTGTGTCAGGATGAAGAGAAGTAAAATTACTTTCAGGTCCAAAATCCAAAATATCTTAATACATAGAAGCATTTCCAATGATAGCATTTAATTTAATATTATCAGGTTGTTTGTAATGGTATAATGAAGCCTTTCTTTCTAAAAAGACAGTAAATCCTTCATTAATCCACATATTAGCCCAGTTTACACAAGTTACAGTATTTCCAAACCACGAATGAGCCATTTCATGAATAGCAACATATAAACCACTGCCTGTTTTTGTCATAATTGTTGGACTTGCAAATGTCAATAGTGGATTCTCCATTCCTCCATATGGAAAAGAGGGAGGTTATATTACAATTGTGTATGTTTCCCAAGTATAGGGTCCTATATATTATTCGATTGCCTATAATAATAACTCCATATCCTTAAGTTCTTCTGTATATTCATTGATTTTATCAGGCTCACTGATTAAATATATTCTATTTCCAAAACTTATCTACTTTTTTTATAAGTTACCCGCCACTATAGCTATTAAATAACTAGGTATTGGAGTTTTTTAGATAAAGTATTTAATTTTCCATGTGAAATTAGGATCATTAAGAGGTTTGCTTTAAAGTATAAATTATTCTTAGCTTTCATCAGCAGACATGAAAACATCTGACGCTTCTGTGCTTTTATATATTATAGATGCACTATATGTTTACTTTATTGAAGGTGTATCTTGCAATGGTGCAAGGGACCTACAATAAGCGTCTTCACATTAAGAAAATAAATATGGCATAACTAAATAGATAATCGATATTTTTAACTTTTAGTTGATGTCTATTATTGATTCATAAAGCTTATAGATTCAGATCGAGAATCTATTGAGTATTTTATTGATAAATGGACACTTTCCCCTCTTTTAAATTCCCGATTTAATAATATATTCAATCTTTATCCTTAGTCGCTGTCAGCGTATGGATTATCAATCGTATACCTAAGTAGAACTCCATTTGACATATAAATTGAGTAAATTGTCAAATCTTTGATATCTAAAGAAATCTAAAATAAATTGATAATATACCTTGTCTATCTAAGGACCAACAACCTGGAATTAATAATTAACAGTGGCATTGATAAATTTTTTTTCCATATTTAATAACCATTCAAAATGAAGATGTCTATTTTGTACATCAAGATAATTTGAAAACGTATTCACGTCAATCTCGTATCCCATACTAAGCTTTATAAGCGAAAGTATTAAAATAAGCATTATTAAAATGTTTTTGATCCTATTTTTAACATCATCAAATAAATTTAGAATGATCGAATAATATAGAAAAAAATTTATTTTCTGTAAATTAAATCAATTACAACTCTTCATATATTAAATAGTTCCGTTACTAAATCTATCCTTTAATTTATATAAAAAGATTCATATTTTAGAAGTATTTGAGACCTCAAATATAACAAGCCTTTTTGATCCTATTATGAAGTATTTTGTTATAGCAAGAGATATATGAATTCTGTAATATTTTTAATTTAGAGTCGTTTAAACATTTTTAAATATTTATGAAATTTATAAATGAGATAGAAATGTAGGATTAGAAATGTTAGTAGTTCAATTTTTTTAATAAAATGTCTTTTATGTAAATTTCATTCTTTGTTTTAAAATTTTATTTATATAATATTATATGTTTCTGTGACATTTAGTTTTAATTAACTTAGATCCCTATAAATATGTAATTTTAAAATTTTTAATAGTTTAAGAATTAAATGTACATTTTACTTTCTTTTCTACACTATAGATGAATATGTTAAATATGCAAGTATTAATATTAAATAAAATTACTTTTCTATATTATATTCATAAAATTTGTAGAAATTTGTATTTATATCAGAGTTAATGATGTCTGGATACTATAATATTTTGTATGGTATTTGAATTAGGAAATAAGTAAAAATTCACTTCTGAAAATTTTGCCTTGATTCCTCCTAGAAAGTATACTTTTTAATTTTATAACAAATGCTAGATTAAGGAAGTTGAATAATTTAATAATAAATTTAATAAATTAAAACTTTTGGTTGTTTTAGAAAGAAATTAAACTTTCTCTAAAGTTAGAAAACCTTAAAGTTTAGAAAAGTTAAGGATGAAAATCATTAATTATTGAAAATGGAAATTTATGAAAATTATTTAATTATTTGAATTTGCATTTGTAATTAAAATTATAAGGAAATAATTTGTGGTGATTTTGAAATTAAATTGTTTTTCAATTTATTATTAAATTTCTTAATTATTTAGTTAAAGTTTTCCTTATGACTTTAATAATAAGTGTTAAGAATGAAAAATAGTCGGAAACATGACATCGATAAAAATTTATTAATAATTATTTAATGGCAAAAATAATCTCTTGGCATGAAACAAAAACAAGATGGTTTGTCTTAGTTCTAATAGGTGTATATCCACTTGTAGTGTTTCTTATTGGAGAATTTCCTGCATTATTAGGAGAATAAATAAAATAACACTTTCAGGTATCCTAAGCTGAAGTCAACTATTTATTGTCAATAAGGTCATTTCCAAATATGATTATGTCATTAGTTGGAGGTTTGATAATAGACTCATTTGGAGTAGGGCGTTCGTATGTCTTTTTTAGTGCAATAATCATACTTGGTTAATGTATGTACTTTATAATATGTGTTTAAGTTTTATGCTTCATATCAGCTCTAAGTTAAAATTTCTTTATAATGATGGCTGGTCGATTAATATTTGGCTTGTTTGATGATAGTGGTTTTGTTGCAGAGAGTTACTATATCAATAAATGGTTTAAAGGAAAAGAAAACTCTTTAGCCTTTGGGTACTTATTTTTAACTAATTTTTTAGTATCGATACCGCCCTTTGTAGAATAGGTTCGATAACTGGAGCAATAATTTATCCATATATTTACATGTCTTAAGATAATGATTTAACTTCATGTTTATTGACATGCTTGTACATATCTATCTTCAGTTTTGCTATAATCTTTATTTTAACTCGAATAGACAAATGCAGTGATAAACGAGATAATACAACTGATTTAAAGTTGGATAGTGTTGATCTCAGATAAATCAAACATTTTAGTTTAGAATTTTATATTGCCTTAGTGAGTTGCGCAACAACTTATTCTATCTTCTTTATATTTGGTTATAATTGTGTTGAAATGTTTAAGACCATGTAAGCAATAAAAAATATATATAGATATAAAATGGATCAAAGCACTGCCAATATCTTATACAGCATTCCTCATTACATATCTGCAGTTTTGACTCCGTTAGTAGGTCACTATGTTGATAAAAAAGGTAGGAATATAGAAATTTTATTATTGGGAAGTTTTTGTTAAGTATTAGCTGCATACATTTTTTATCAAATGCCAGAATGCGATACATATTGCTTGGTATTTCCAGTTATTGGAAGCATATTAATTGGAATCTTTTTTGGAACATACTACGCAGTAATGTGGCCTCATATCCCTTTGATTGTTCCATCTCATATGATAGGAACAGGCTTTGGATTAACATATGCTTGTATTAATATAGGTATTATCAATTCTATATTAGAAATAACTATCTTCTCAATTTTTGTTTCTAATCTATTATCAATAGAAAATTATGATAATTACTCAAAAATGAATGGATTACTCTTAGCTTTATCAATATTAGGGTTTGTTCCTTTATTGTATTTATACAAATATCATCGTAAATAATACCATAAAGGAAATTGGTCACAATCTGAAAAATTAGAATCGCTTATCGAATTAATTGTTACAAACAAATTATCTTGAATAAATTTTTAATGTGTATAATAATATCTAATTGAAATATTTTGCATTTAAAAACCAACCAAAAATATAAAAGTTAATTGTAACTCAGCTAATTATTTATTATTTAGCTAAATAGCCATATTAGCTATTTAAAATTCTATTTTGTTATAACCAATTTCAATCAACCACACTCCATAATACCAAGTCAGATTTCAAGTATAATCTAAAATTGCTAATATATGCTTAATAACATTAGATTACTACTATTGTGCTTATAATGATTGAATCTTTATTATAATGAATTATTTTATTGATTTAAATTTAACAAGATCGAAAAACTTTACTTAAACTCTTTAAATTAGAATAATAGACAAGTTTGAATATTTTGAATTGCGAAGAGCAAAATATATTTAAATTAAATCTAATTTAAAATCGTAATTCCAAAATCAAAGTTTCATGTTCACAATCGTAGACTGTTAACCTTCTAATAAATAACTAAATTTGTTATTCAAATTTTTTGCGCATTAAATAAATGTTAATATTATAGTTAGGATGTATTATAATTAAACAAATTTAGAACTAAAGCCAGATGTTGTTTGCAAATATGTGTTTCAAATTTATAATACATTTTCAGTATTATTTTTGTGAGTCTAAGGATTGAATAATGCTTTGTATGATAAGTGCTCTTCATAATTTTTAATATTCAATAATTGGATATTACGCTAAATTTAATTGATTTAATTTTAATGTGTTTTTGTTAATCATTTTGTCTTCTTTAACTGAATTTAGTTAATTCAACCCTTCTGAGATTGAATTGTTTACATTTAAGTAGGCTGGAATATTAGAAGGAAATATTAAAAGCTTAATTTTTGTCAATTGTGGTTGTAGGTTATATAATTTTGGCTTATTTGACCTTTTATTTAGAATCTAAATCTAGAAGCTCATATTTATTTTCTTTTTAATTTATCATAAGGGCTATCTATAAAATTAATACCTTTCTTTTATTCAATCCAAATTTAATTTTAGTTGTGTTTTCCATAATAATTATTTTTTTTGTCAGGTTTAATACTTAGTTTACTTTTTTAAAGATCAGACTTATAAACTAGGTATATTTATTTTGCCCTTGATTTATTCTTTTTATGAAATAGTATTTGCTATTCCGCTTTCCTTTTTAAAAAAAGTAATCAACCTAAACTTTATGTATAAACTTGTTTTGCACTCTAGATATCATGATATCTACTTTCATTATTCCTTTTATTTATATTATAAAAATCTATAAGTTAATGATGATTATTTTCTTCAAATTATTATTATTAAAGCTATGCGTCTAATAAAATAGGCGTTTGAGATGGTTCAACTTTTAAATTTAACATTCTTTTAAGCTCACTTTGTCATTTTTAATCTCTAAAATTTTCTCTTTAAAGGCTAAGAGTGATAGCTATTTGTGTTGTATTTTAAATAGGTTGCCCATCAAAAGAAAACAGGTATGTATATATTTAATAAATATCAAATAGATATTTTAATATTTAATAATTTGTAAATGCTAAAATAAATATTTTTTATAATTTATATATAAATATGTAGTTTTTAAGAATATTAAAATACTTTAATACATTTATATAAATCTATAAACCTTTTTACGAAAAGTAAAACAATTCAAACCAAAAGTGTTTAGATTATATTAAATTTTGTTATTAGTACCTTATATATATATTTTATTGATATGATGGTTAAGTTTTCAAGTTATAATTTATTTTAATGTTAAGTCTTTAACTTTTTCATGATTTTTATTTCTTATAAGAAATGGACTAGACCATAATTACTATTAAAAACAAATTTGTAATCTTATTGCGTATAAGGGTGACCTTGATATCTAATAATGCAGTACTATTATTTTCAATATATCAAGCCAGTATATTTCATTCATTTATTTATTATTAGTATTCTAAATGACAGTCAACCAACTAATTAAAAAATATTAACCAAAAAAAATAAAATAAATAAATGACTTTTTTTAATAGTAGCTTTTAAGAATAAATTCATATTTCGATCAATTATATTAAATTGTAATTTAACATCATATTTTACGTTAATTTTTGACTATATAATAAATAGAATTATTTAGATTATTTTCAATAATATGTTCGTAATTATAGAAACTATATTATCCAATAATTATAGTAAATTTTACTTTTATCTCAAATTTTATTCAAAAGAAAATAAAATACAATTTTGCCAAGAATAATATTCGTAGTAATGATATGGAATCAGTATATTAAAATAGGATTTAAATTGCCAGTAAAATTATTTTAGACCATAAAATTTTAAATTTGTTGGCTTTAATAATTATCTTGAATTGGTTTATAATATTTATTAGAAATTTATATTATTTTTCAGGATAATAGGACACTTCTATTTGAATTTTATTTAGTCTTCAAATTTAGATCAGTCAAGAAAAAGGGTATTTGAATTAGATTTTCAGAATAGACTATTTGTTTCTCCTTTGGTGTAAAATGATTATTAAATTTATAATATCTCTAACTTTCAAACCTTCAAAGTTAATGAGTCTTATTTTAATGATATTTGCTTGTTTTTAATTCAATCAAAGAAGGAATATTTGAATAGAATAAATTCTTGCATTTTGAATTTGAGATTAAATAAATTTATATTAATTTATAAATGATTTAATCAAAATGATAGAAAAAGAAGAGGATCTTTTTTATTTTTAGAAACATAAGGTTCCTGTTTAATAATTGATTGTGATAAAAAATTAACAAGAAATTAAAGACTTTTATGCCCTGTGTATCAACCATTTAGAACAAAAACACTCAGTAATGATATTGTATTGAGAACATGGTATAGTTTAACATCAAATAGATAGAATAGTTATAAAAGGGCATTCAATCATTAAAATAAAGTGTTATTTAATAATTAAATTAGTTAAATGAAAATACAGTTGATTGGATCAAAGAATTATAACTTCTAGGTTAATAAGAAATTACTTATAGTTTCTTTGATGAATTAGAAAAACTCATAAATAAACAACAATTGATGAATCTAATTTAAGACTTCAATTAATAAATAATCAAAAAATTACTAAAAAAATAGATTCATTTAACTCTTTTTAAGATAGTAAGTAATTTGAACAAATACTATATGTTTTAAATGATGCTAATTAAATAAATGAAAATATCACACATTAAAAATTGATACAAGTAAATAAATAATAATAATATCATAGAAAGTAATAAAATTCAGGAATTTTACTTGAAAACCAATTTCAGTTATTCGAATAATAGTTAATTTTGAATGATTAATATGAGTTTAAATTAATTGATAATTCAAATGTATATTTTGTGATTCTAATAAGATTAAAATTTGGAATTGTGAATAAGGAAGATTAAACCCATCTAAAACAGTTCATAAAAAATATGTGACTTGTTTAGTGTATAACAAATAAAGAAATAACGTTATTTTTGGGTCATTAGATAATACAATCATCTCTTGGAAAGAAATTAATCGAAAAGAATGGGTAAATGCATAATAAATTATATAGCATAGTCATTATGATTATTGTTTAATTTTAAATAAAGAGGAAGATTAACTTATTTCAGGAGGTTACCATAAATCAATAAAAGTGTGGAAGGTAGATTTTGTTAAGAATAAGCTGATTTTTCTTACGGGTTTGGGTTTGGGTTTGGGTTTGGGTTTGGGGTTGGGGTTGGGTTTGGGGTTGGGGTTGGGTTTGGGGTTGGGTTTTGGGGTTGGGGGTTTGGGGTTGGGGGTTGGGGTTGGGTTTGGGTTTGGGTTTGGGTTTGGGTTTTGGGGTTGGGGT